>OX451397.1:14783651-15371081 GCA_949629135.1 Eremobia ochroleuca | reverse complement strand
CAGAGAACTGATAAATGTCTATATATTTTAAGGTAATAGGAATACAGCAAATCCCGAGAAATTACTTTTTAGTTTTAGTTAATTAAGACTAACCATGATAAAAAAATACCTATACAGCTGTCCCTTGTGAAGTTACAAGTGAAAATGTATCAAGATAATTGGTTTTCCCTGCAGAAAATTTAAGAACCTAATAAGTTAAGCATATAATTTATTAGAGTTTCAGTATGTTCATTCGTTAACAAATTTATAACTCGAAATAATTAATTAAGTACAAATTAGCTTGATTAGTTCAAATAACAATAAAAGCGCGCTTCAAATGCAAGTAATAGGTGCCAAAAAAAAATGTAAATAAACTGACTCATTATTGAGTGACCGACTCACTGACTAACATACCAAAGCAAAGCCTATATTATTGAGCTAGACGTCTAAAATTTTACATAAATGTACCTTTGAAACCTTTGATAATCCTGTTTTGAAAAAAAATCACGAAATTTCGACGGGAAAATATTTTTTGGGAAAAATTAAAATATGCAAAGTCGCAGGCACCTTCAAATTCTAATTAATATAGGGGAATTTTTAACTACACCTCTATTTAGAAATTTAAGCAAACAAAATTTCTCCACTGCATATCAAATAAATGACTGTACTACAAATTAACTACTTGATTACCTAAACATGTTATACTAAAAAATGTTTAAAATTCATCAAAATCTGATTCAGCAAAAATCTAGCTGAAACCACATAATTATACGAGTATACGCAGTTTGAAACAATATTAGTCACCGCAAAACAAAAATACTGATTTGCACACAAATTATTCAATATTGCAACGGAATTTCCAAAATTATTTTCTAATTAAATACCACCCGTATTTAACTCAGACATTCAGTTCATAATATATTGTATTTAACATCTCGATTTAGTAAAAAGGCAATGAGAACTGAGGATACAAGAGCGAGCGAAGCGAGCTCGGGAATTGGGGGGCAACTCGGACAGGTTAGGTTCGAAGGGGATGACGGGGGCTCAAGTGAGCGAGCGGAGCGAGCGAACGAGCCCCCATCATCCCCTTCGTGTTAGGTTCCTTTAAACTTAAACCCTGCAGATAGAAATAGGGGCCGTCGACTACGCCTTATTATTATTGTTATGTTTAATAAAGTTATGCTTTAGAATGTTATGCTTTAATCATTATTATGATTAGAGAAATTATGCGTAAAAAAATTATGCGTAAGCTGTTCTTAAAAGTTTAATAGGTGATGAATTACAAAAAAAAAAGTTTAAATATTTTCTTGCACTCGAAGAATTATTAGATTTACTTTTAGTTAACAGATTGTCATTCAATAAAACAGTTAAGCTTTAAGGATCTAACAGTATAGTATAATTGATTTATTTGATGAGCAAATTTAGTGTGCAATTCAGTATTTTTAGTGGTAATTTTGAATATTTTGATTGAAAAAGGGGATTTACTACGTATGGGTTCTTAACAACTTTCTTATTTTGTTTCTTATAATTATACTTTTTTTGATCTTACTTTCTTAAATACATTTATCCAATCTGGCATAGAATAGATATCTGTATATTTTTGTTCCTTCTCGATAGCCCTATGCATAGAGTCTGCCTCCATGTGTGAATGTCCACTTTCAAGGAGTTTTTGTTCAATGATTTGCAAGTTTTCTATTTTTTGAACAGCCCAGAGTAGAATTGCCGCTACGTTCTTATTCCGATTCTGCCCGCCACAGTTATCAGAAAAAAGGGCTTACTTCAGTTACTGAATTTGGAATGCAATTCGACAAGTAGTGGTACCAAATAGTACCTATTTCCGCGCTACCTTTTTTGCCATTTACTTCTGACCAAGTGAAACAATATGCATGGTTTGGAAGAGCACTCTCGTATACTGTCAAATGATATACAGTTAATTTGCGCGTGTAATATAGAAGACCGATGTCTCCACTAGGTATCTGAAGTATGGCTTGTAAATCAAAAGAAGCAGATAAAAAGTCCTTATTATCACCGGCTCTTATCTTATCATTTTCCTTTTCTTTATTACAAGACTCTTTCCTGGCATTGTGCTCTGCAAATTGTTTTACTAGTTCCGGTTTATCTTTAGCATCGCTTCGTGCATATTTAGTGCAAATCAGACATTGGTCCTTTTTCGGCTTAATTAATCCCAAATAGAAATCATTGCAAAAAAAATGTTCGATATGTTATCTCAGATACGGGTGTACTGTTTTTATTTTTATTATTATCTGGATATACAATATTTTCTTAGACGGTTAGATTGTATTGTTTAATATGGAATTCGTCAGGTAAAACAAATTAATCCGGCTTAATCGTTTTTCGCTGTTGCGATTAGGTTGCATCCGTGAACAAGTATCGTCAGAGAAAAACAATTATCTGGATATACAATATTTTCTTAGACGATTAGATTGCATTGTTAAAATGGAATTCGTCAGATAAAATCAATTAAACTGTTTTAATAGCTTTTATTTGACCATTTTTATCTAGTTTGGAGATTTAAATCTTAGTAAATGGTTGTTATTGAGGGAAAAGTAGAGTATTTCATGAGCTCTCTCTGAAGAAAAACAAATTTTATCAGATTAACTGACACTCATTGGAGACAAATATGTCGGCAGTCAAGTTAAATCTGCTTAATGTTTTGTATTTGAAAACAAACCTTGGAAATGCTTGAAATAATTGGTTATCTTATTAGCTAGCAGCGAAACTATAAGACTTAGCGATTAATGGGTTTTCGCAGACGAAAGAACACACAATTTTAAGTACTTTGGCATTCTTAAGTCATTTTCGTCCAAATTTCGATTTAATTGGTTTTCGTTGTAAGGCGGCGATATTACCTCAATGCGTGCAATACGCGTATTCGGTAAACTAATTCTTTAAGTATATAGAAATTATACGTCGACTTGTCATTGTTATTCCTATCTTCCAGCAGAGGTTTGATCGAATCAAAGTAATATTCAGGAACTTATTGTGCAGCGGCTTATAAGATTTAGTAGTGAACATTCTATAGTTTTGTATTAGGGGCGTTCAAAGCTTTGGTCTTTCGTAGGTACCGTCGCCATTTGCAAAGTTAGGGCTCTTTCCCACGGCAAGATCTGATTTTTTGCAGGATCCCGTTTATTGGTGTACCTGTTTAAATATACATATTCACACAAGCATCCTGTTTGCCGGATACTGCAAGCAGGATGCTTGTGTGCACAACAAAATGCCGTTTTTTGCAGGATAAATGTTCATTTCATAGGTATGATCGTTTCGGTCACGAAGATGAAGCATTTTTCTGCGACGGATATGGTTTAGACGGGAATTTCTTATTGTGCGATACCATTTGAATGGAACTGCATCGATGCCTATAGGCTGTGGCCTGCGCTAAAGAAATTATGGGGACGGGAATCGATGAACTCGTGAAAGGTGTTTTTCAGACTCATGGCCTAAGGATTTTTTTTATCGTCCAAATTTCCAAATAAAAAAATAAAGTTATTTGGAGTTAGGTCTGACGAGTATACCAAGACCAAGAGCTTCCAGTTAAAGCGTCTGTGATTTTGACAAAGTCCTTTGTGAGGTGTTTGAGAAGCGTAACCAGCATTTCTTTGTCGCCAGACCTTATTTCCTAACTGAACAGACAGCTGTGCTTCTGGGGAGTTTGTTGCGCCACTTCTTCCCAGCGAAAGCACGTAAAGTGGCGGTTTTTTTTTCTCGTCTACCCCATGGTGTGGGGTATACATACCCCGCAATATTTTTGAAAGACCTATCCAACGATGAGTACAATTCTGATTATACACATAGTTTACTTTTTGTTTTTGTAAAATAAAAACACCAATATAAGTACTTACAAAGTTTTATTTTTAACAGTTAAATCTAAAATCAACCCCACACATCTGAGTAACAATAGCATTTGAAATGGAAACTTTAGAAATCACATAATACTCATTTTATAAATCAACTTACACTTTAGAAAAACAAAGGATCATAGAAAAGTACCAAACCAGGCAATTAATTAACCTTTGGTGTATTCAATATAATAAAAAAACATATAGAAACGAACATTAAAATATTTTGGATAGATTAAAATTGCTCATATTAAAGTATAACAAGGCGATACCTTCATAAGGTGCATCTATTCTAAAAATCACAACAGTGGAATGTATTAGTGCCACTTACTCTATATCACATAGCCTTGCACTATTATCACTAAAACGATACAAATTAAAACACAGAAACAATCTAAAAATACAAGAAAACCTATGAAAATATCTTTGGGTTTTCTAAATGCGAGTACAAATTAGACGGATGAGTAACATAATTGTTATAGTAAAAATATCAGTGACATAATTATGATTGACCAATAAGTGTCATAGAAAAATCTATCAACTTTGTACTTGTCAAATTGGATATTCTGAATACAATTGAAGAAAAAGTAATTTCTTCCAATGCCTCATCATGCAGTATTGTAATTTGTACTTATGGCTTCAACATTAGTGGTACAACTAAACAATAAATCTTAATTCTGGATCAACAGAATTAATCAGTCCTTATCCTCGGTCAGATTCAAGAGGTTTTCTTCGGATATCTTGGGTAAGCAGCCGCTAGACATTGAAGATCTCGCATTCTTACAGCAGTTCGCGAGGTCTTCTTCTATTTTTCTCTCAAGAAATTCGAAGTCATCGTTCTCCGCTTGGCACTTGAGACATTCATCGGATGAAGAGTCCTGGTAGCTCAACACATTTTCAATGTTGACCTCAACTTCGTCAGTTTTGTCGCATGTAGGTAAGGATGGGCTGCTGTTACTTAGAGCTCGAGATAGGCTCGATACAGTCGGTGTTAATATTTCGGATTTGGGTCTTATTCGGATGTTGGCAGGTTTCGGTTTGCGAGCGAGAGGGGTTTGTGAGCGTTTTTCTTTTGGGAAAATGCGCTGGATTCTTTCTTCGACGAGTGAAATGCTACGTTTGAAGACGACGGTGTCTTGCGGACGCTGGTCGTGCGCGCGGCCATCGATGGCGTCTCGCGACTCTGTGTCGGAGTTGTCGCAGCGGAAGTAGATGGTGTCGCAGCCGTTCTCCTGCTTGACCTTGATGAGGCAGCAGTCGTCTTCCTTCTCGCACAGTATTTCGTGCAAGGATCCGTGCAGCGGTATCAGTTTCACTTTACCGCCGAAGTTCTCCTGCATCGTTGATAAGTCGTCGTCTATGTACAAGTCCTCGGTACTTCTAGCTTCCTGTTAACAATGAAAACGAGGAATATCTTAGAATCTCATCAACATTCAAAATTCATACCAAACAAGTTAAGTTGATTAATTTTTAGGTATTTGTGGTAAACAAAAGTTACGCGATATTATTTTATTTTACTAGAAACATATTTTACATGCGAAACTGTATAAAATTACTAACAGCATGTTGCTAAAACAATTAAGTTTTAGTACAAAGGCTTTGTACTAAGCTCTCTCTTGTCTACTTACCTGTAAAGCATTGAAAGCCTGACACCTCTTCAAAGCATTAACATGAACATCCTCAGTCAGTGTGTCTTCCATTGATTGGTTCATTTTGTCCTTCGTGCACATATTGTTGTTTGTACTAACATTATCATTGCCTCCATCACAGATAGTGACATTCACACAGTTGTCTAGAACTTGCAGACTATTCTCCCCAGAGCAGGTGAAAGTGATCTGTAGTAGAGGTTTGTTGTTCCCGTTGATTTTGACTCGAGAGAACGATTTCATTGGTTCTTTTTTCGTGGCTCTTGTTTCTTCGTTATTAGTTAAAGACTCTATGATATTTGCGACTCCTTTGTTAATGACGTCTTCGTGCTTAGAAGCAGTAGAAGTCTCGTCGGATATTGCTTGCAGTAGATGTTGGAACTCTTTGCATATCATGTCTCTGATATACTCTTCGATGCTTCTCGTGTCAGTTGATTGGTCGATCTTTAGCTCGGATTTTTGCCTTTCGTTTAATGTTCTGCAATGAAAAGGTAATATTTTAATTAATTACTTTAAAAATGAAAAATTCTGTAGCCTCTTAAAACAATAAAATATGAAAAGCAAAAAGCTAACGTCACGTGGTGTTCCCAGGAGGTCACGCATCCAAGTACTGACCACGCCCGATGTTGCTTAACTTCGATGATCGGACGAGACCCGGTGTATTCAACGTAGAATGGACGTTGGCGAAACCATAACAGTAAAACAGGGTCTATTGAAACGAAACCTATTTTTTATGATGATAAGTAATGCAATAATTACTTACCCTCGTTCTGATTCAGCTCTCCAGTGTTGAAGTTCGGGGCTCCGGTGTCGAAGCTCAGGGCTTCGAGAAAAGTTGACACTCTTAGCGATTGTATCCCGCGCTTGACAAAATTGCTCCCATTGATGCCCTGTAAAATATTTTATCATACAAGCATCAATTAATGTTTAACTAAGCTATTGTGACAATTTTAATAAAAATTTGGCCTAAATTGGTTATAAACCTCCTTCATATAGGTAGTAATTTAGAGCATGGCATATTTTCCTACATTTCTAGAAGAGCCGGAAATAAAGAATTCTGCAGAAAGAAATAGAGGAAGGCGCCATTGGCGTAGCTAGGGAATTTGTCTAGGGGAGGGCAGCGATCCAGGTGAACTAACCACAATCATTTAATGAGAGTTCATAAATTCAGAGTTCATAAAAGCCTCGTAATAAATAATCCCACCAAAAATATTTCATCTAAAGTGAGTTGCCAAGCCTTATATAACACTTTCACAGATAAAAAGTTATCAGATCTAATATACAACGTGTAACGTTAAATGCGCAAAACCTCAGACACCCCAACTGATTTTTAATTCAATTGATTATTCAGAGAAAATAAGACATAAAAAAAATTGTAAAGGTTTTATGTTCTGTTTTAGTTTTACTGGCCATTCTGATCGTTTCTTGCGTCTGCGACGACGCTTTATCGAGGGAGGAGTCGTCACCGGGCCGCTGCGCCGCGGTGACATTTGCTTGCTTGACCTATTATTAATAAATAGACACGGCAATGTTTTTAATGAAGATTTTTTGAAAAATGTGGCTTATATTAAAAATTGTTTCAATTAATTCTGCTCGTTATTCTGATCAAACTATTTTCAGGTTTTGCGCATTTAACGTTACACGTAGTAGAGCCAAGCCCCTAACTCTACAAAACCTTACATCTTGGTCAAAATGTAAGGCACTAATAAAAAGCGATTAAACAGTAGTAATTCTTCAAAACTGTTGATTTTTCTAGGTTGGGCAAAGAATGTTCTAGGGTAGGCATTGACCACCCTTGACCCCCCCCCCCCCTGGCTACGCCCATGGAAGGTATGAAATACACAAATAATACTTACTTTTCAAACAGAAGTCCTTCTTATGTCATAAGAAATAAAGTATTGTTAGTTTATAAATTAGAAATAAAAGCCCCATGCAAATGTAAGTTTTTATAGTGTTACCAACACAATGCAAGTGATAATATAAAAATATACAGTTAGTATTGCAATGTTAAAAAATAGATAAGTATGGTTTTAAAAAGAACGGAGGGTGTTGTAAATAGAGCCTTTTTTTTCTATGGCGTTGGGATCGTAATTTCTGTACGGATTATCATAATAATAATCCGCCATGCCAATCGCAAGCGCGTAATTTACAACAATAAGCATTCCAAAAGGTGAGGATTTGCAAACCCATTTATTTTGCGACCTTCTCGTCAATGTGAAATGTGACTACCGTTTTTCGCATTTTATTGTGACATTGCCTGTTGCCTCTGGCAATGTTACAAAAATGAGTATCCAAATTCAATTTAAATAAAGCAGATTTCATATTGTTAGTATCAGAAGCTTATTTTAAAATAATGTTTTATCTTAAATACCTACGACGGGTAACAATATTAGAAATGTTTGAGCCCATCATTAGTAGGTTAAACGGTGTAATTTACTGACCATTTTTTCCGTTGCTAGGTGAAGCGGGACACGTGCGATATATTTTAGTCCCTGGTTTCTTCATGTTCAACTGGGGCAAAGATTTCTGCAGCGTATCCACGCAATGGGACGCCGGCTTCAACGCTGCTATCTGGCTCCTGAAACCAAATCCAAAAAGCCTTATCCCAATGCCTATTTTCACTAACACTAGGCGACACCTAAATACATGCCTATACAAGGCGTACTTACTTAAATAACGCACAACTACTTAAAAGGGGTCATTGTACTCATCATTATGAATAACTTTTACTATGGGACCAAACCCAAAATCGCGAAAAAAAAATCTACTGTTCACTACATTTTGATGAGTTATGCGAATATAAATGTAGGGAACAGCTGATTTTTTTCGCGATTTCAGGTCTGGTGCCATAGTAAAAGTTGTTCGTAATGATGAATACAGTGGTCACTGTATTCATCATTACGAACACCTTTAAGACATTTCGTGTATGAATAGATAGACCTTATATAAAAACGCAATATTTAATTTTCATCGACACTTAAAAATGCAATAATATATCTAGACATTCATATGGTTTTTTCCCATCCACTGAAACCTATCCACTGAGAAAATGATTTATTATTATTATTCAATGCTCATAATAAGCTCCTTAGCTCTGTGACCCTTTTTGGGAGTCTCAACTGATAAAAAAAAAACCACATCAGGAGCGAGCCCCAGTAAGTGGTCTGTTTTATAAAATTTTATATAAGTAAATTGATTAACTGGTTTTAATGGGTTATTTTGGCGATTTCCGTTATTAAAAAGGAAATATTATAAAAACAGTGCAAAATGCAAAAAGCCAACGTCACGTGGTGTTCCCAGGCGGTCACCCATCCAAGTACTGACCACGCCCGATGTTGCTTAACTTCGGTGATCGGACGAGAACCGGTGTATTCAACGTAGTATGGACGTTGGCGAGTGGCTGATGGAAATTTTCGTTTAGTAACAACTTTGTGACGTCATGTATTAAAATAAACTAAATTATTATTAAAAATGGCTGAGCATTAGAGTGTTTAAACGAGACGCTACGGTTCGTTTGCGCGGTATAGTTTAATGATACTCTAACGCTGCTGAAAAATAAACCAGTTAATACAAATAAAAATGGGTTCTTAACACAAAGTATTTATAATTAGCAAAAAAATACTATGATTTTGTTTTTATTTCTAAAAAGCAAAAAGCCAACGTCACGTGGTGTTCCCAGGCGGTCACCCATCCAAGTACTGACCACGCCCGATGTTGCTTAACTTCGGTGATCGGACGAGAACCGGTGTATTCAACGTAGTATGGACGTTGGCGAGCTAATACCTCAAATAATCGAACCGTATCAACATCTGTGATGACGTCATTTCTGCTACTCACCTGTTATCTTCAGGCAAGGACATCGACCGGCAAGTCTTTCGGTTCGCTTCATAAATCCACCTTTCGTGTATTGCTACTAGGGGTTTCACATTTACATTAGCAAGGATATCCTCTTCGACTTTATATTTGAGAACGTTTCGATCTTGGTTATTTGACTTCAGAGAGCAAGAACTCATGCGATCTCTCACTTCATCACACTCCGGCGAGAGGAAATCTTGAGGTGGATTTATTCTGTAAGATATAAACACAATCATAATATCTTGTAAAGAGAATGTAAATTAGCGCCTTCTATCGTTATTAAAATAAAACACATATGTTGCGACGTAACACATTTCTATCGCTAGTTCTAAATTCAACCGTAGCCCGTATGGGTGGCTCTACCTACTGAGTAATACATAGATGTCGCCTTTACTCAATGTTCTAGCAAAGCAATCTCCTTGTATATTCTGCAGCCCTAGTACTTTCAACTCTGGATTGAAGTCGTCGGTCGCTGCCGTGTCGAGCGGTGAACCCGGGGTGGAGGTATAATCGGCGTACATAGAATTAACAGACGTTATTCGCTAAACTAGGCACTGTTTAATATGATTACATGCTTATTAATTTATTAATGAAGATCAAACATATTTGTGGTTATATTTATTTATATCAATTTAGTACAAATTGGAAAAACAACAGCAACATTAATTGTTGTTGTAGCTTCCTGTAGGAAGTAAGTAACTTTTTTGTTACATTCTTTTTACAGGAGTGATTTTCAACACATAAATACTGATAGTTTTTTGATATGAATGACATCATTACTGGGTACAGGGTACTGAGCGGTCAGATACTGTGCGTAAACTTCGATTAAACATTCGCCAACGTCCATACTACGTTGAATACACCGGTTCTCGTCCGATCACCGAAGTTAAGCAACATCGGGCGTGGTCAGTACTTGGATGGGTGACCGCCTGGGAACACCACGTGACGTTGGCTTTTTGCATTTTTTTGGCTTAACTTTGAACTTACCATTTTTTTAAATAGATTGAACTTTCCCGTTTTACTAAATAGAAAGAAAAAAAAAATTAAAATAATTAAAAATACAAAAAAAATCTCTACTTATAATGTTGCCTTTCATTACAAGTACTAAACAAATAAAAAAAACAAAAAGCCAACGTCACGCGGTGTTCCCAGGCGGTCACCCATCCAAGTACTGACCGCGCCCGATGTTGCTTAAACTTCGGTGATCGGACGAGAACCGGTGTTTTCAACATGGTATGGACGTTGACAGCTTCAAGGCTGAATTAGCACACTACTATCATATTGTCGATTGACGTCATAAACCTAATGAATTAGTGAATTTCACGCAAGGGACGGTTTTTTACCTCGAAATAACATTGTAACGACGGATTTAAAAACACGAAAAAATTGGTTGTCTGTAGTCTGTCTTACGCACGATAATTTTACGTGATAACGATGATGTAGTGAAAGAGAGATAGATGCGTCACAAGCCGAACGCTTTTAGGCCGATCGTGCCTCTCTATCGCTAGTACCGCGCTCTCGCTTGCACGCTCGGTTCAGGCGGAACGTGACAATGAGTCATGCTTTTTCGTGCGTGCACCCGGCGTTCATCGATTTATAAGACGTTATCACGTCAAAAAGCTACTACTTGCACAGTTGTCTTTTTGTCGATAAACAAAATGAACAATGAAGTATGATGCACAATCGTATTTATCCCAACATCGATAACGGGTACATAACATATCGATGCCTTAGTTCACAATTGCGCTAACTACGAAATTGACATTTTTGAGGAGCTTTAAAGTTTTTTTAAGTTTAGACAAGAACAGTACCTACAAAAACCAAGTAAAATACCAAAAAAATATGCAGCTATTCATAAGACGAGACGGAATAACGGTATTTCGATACGCGGAAACGAAATAGCATGAAGTTTAGTGTGTTTGGCATTAAAAAAGTGGAAATTGAAAATTTTGTAGTTAGTGCAATTGTGAACTAAGGCATCAATATCATCACGCTTGTATTGTGAAAGGGGTAAGCAGTTAGCTGTGCATAAGTGCACGGAATTTTCGCTAGTTTGTATAAATATTAAATCTCAAGGCAAGAGAGGGTGACCTTCCTACTATAAAGCAGACACAAATCCTGAATCCGGGCTGCAGCTGAGAAAATTCTTAGTGAAAGTATCAATTGGCTAATTGATACGTATTATAATTTTGAAAAAGTTGTTACCTCCGTAATCCAGTAAAGGTGTCTCGAATTGCAGTGTCGATACTTTCTGGGGAACCGTTGACAGGAGTAGTAGGTTGTTGGTAGTTATTGTCCAGATTATTTGTATTGTTCTCACACGCCGTGTTCATTGGCGTAGTGGGTGTCTCTGGAGATGAGTCGTTCATGGTTTTACGTTCTAGAAGCAAAATGTCAAATGATTACTACACGAAAGTAGCACTGGAGGACTATAAAAATCAAACGAAAGAACTGAACAAAATTCTTAATCTAGTATATAACAATCGACGACATAAACGGTCTTATATTAGAATATTAGCTTTGGCTCGCTGTTTCGGCCGCGCCACTGGAGCGTAATAACGGGATAAAAGTATCCTATGTTAACCCAGGCTATTAATAATAATAATAATAATATTCCACAACTTTCACACAACGCCATCTAGTCCCAAACTAAGCAGAGCTTGTGCTATGAGTACTAGACAACTGATAAACATACATATATATTTCTAAATACATACATATTATAGATAAATTACACCCAGACAAAGAACAAATGATCGTGCTCATCACACAAACATTTGTCCTAGGTGGGAATCGAACCCACGACCTTGGGCATAGCAGTCAGGGCCACTGACCACTAGACCAACAGGCCTGTCAACCTATTGTCTACCTAGACAGTGGTACCGATTCTGTTGTTCCCAAACTTAACTAAATTTAAGTTCAGTGCATCTTTTTCTTTCTATTTCATTAAGAAAAGGAAAGAAGATATTTTTTAGTTTAGACCTATAAAATTAATCAGCGCTTGACATAATCATGATAGGCAAGTTTTTAATCACGTCTCATGGAGTGGTGTCAGGCGCTGATTAATTTGACAATACTAAACTTAAGTTTGTGAACAAGGAAATCGGCACCGGTTACATTCGCATTTAAACTAATTATAGTTTATAGATTTTTCATAAATCCATACCTTCTTTTTCCGGCGTCACAGAATCATCTTTAGTTTTTTCTGTGGCACTTATATCTCCGGACAGCCACGCATTCTTCCTAAGTTTATTACTGCGTGCAATAGGCGTATTCGGTAAACTGTAGTTCTTTATATCGAAGTTATACGTCGACTTCTCATTGCTATTTCTATCTTTCAGTAAAGGTTTGATCGAATCAAAGTTGTATTCAGGAACTTTTATGTGCAGCGGTTTATAAGATTTCGGAGTGAAACTTCTACTGAGCTTCGTATTAGGGCGTTCAACGCTTTGGTCTTTGGTACTGTCGTTGATTGCAAAGTTAACTGTACGGTTCGGACTGAAAATGCTACAGTATTCTGTAGAATCACTCCTGTGTAAACTGCCTGGAGTGTCCATTTCTTTGATCCTAGCTTTTATTTTAGCAATAGGGGTAGAACATGCACTGGAGAAGTCTTTGTCTGGTAAATGTTCGTATCTTATAATAGGCGTATGGTCGTTCTGGTCATCGTCGGAGATGAAGCATTTTTCTGCGACGGACATGGAGTTAAGACGAGAATTTCTTATAGTTTCGTATAGGGGGCTCGCGTCGCTTTTGCTGCATTCTTTCTCGCTTTCGGTGGAACTTTCCCGAACGTTGTGGATAACAGCTTTGTGTTCGACGTTTTGAGGGCTAAGGCAGTCGGAGTCGGTTGGAGAGGTCGTGTCCCAGGCAGTTGAACTGAATGTGGACTTTTTGGTTTGTAGGCGGGCTGGGACAATTATGTAGCCAAGCTCATCCAGGTTACACTGTAACATATAATATATGTATATTTTATTTAAGTAATACGAGTTCGGAAAAGCTACAAATTATTTTTATTCATCTCTAGTTGACCCAACAGACATTGTCCTGTTCAAACAATAGTTCATCCAAAAATCCCTTACAAAAAGGACTTTCCGGTTTTCCCATTTTCTGGGAAACTTTTCCAATTTTTGTTTCCATAAAAACCTAATTCAGAATGTTACGAACATTTTAAAACAAAAAAAAACGGCAAATCGGTCCAGTCATTCTCAAGTGAAGCGTTTACTAACAAACAGCATTTTGCAACGCAAATTATAAAGCTGTTACTGATAAGATAAATATTGACTTTTACATGTAAAATATATTTCAAATACTAGATGAAGTCGGTGTTAGTCAAAGAACTGCAAAATGCAAAAAGCCAACGTCACGTGGTGTTCCCAGGCGGTCACCCATCCAAGTACTGACCACGCCCGATGTTGCTTAACTTCGGTGATCGGACGAGAACCGGTGTATTCAACGTAGTATGGACGTTGGCGAATGCTTGGTCGAATTTTACGTTTACTATCATAAATACGTCATCTAACACATCATTTCGTTAAATTCCGAGACACGTGTTATGTAAAACAGAAGCTAGTTGTGAGGGTGACTCACTTCTTATTTTTTAAACAACAGCGTTTTTTTAGTAGTTACATGCATTTGTATTACTGTTCATGAGCTTGATACAGCAGTTACGCTAAACAGGTAAAATAATATTGTTCCTACAACAAAATGCAAAAAGCCAACGTCACGTGGTGTTCCCAGGCGGTCACCCATCCAAGTACTGACCACGCCCGATGTTGCTTAACTTCGGTGATCGGACGAGAACCGGTGTATTCAACGTAGTATGGACGTTGGCGATGGAATTGATAAAATAACAGATGTGAGTCCTCGTCGTACATTTAAATTAATTAGGTACTGTACTGATATCACAAGATAAAACATACATCATATTCATAGGTACAGTATCTACCTACTAACTAAGTACGTGTTTATTTTGATCATTCTTTGATGTTTGTTTTATCCATTTATTAAATAAAACATTATTTGAGTATGCCATGTTTACTTACCTACCTAAAATAAATATGAATACTTGCAAACTACAACTATTCCCCAATCCTATATTTGGCTTTTATTCATTAAAATAACAACTTGTCACTGTATAATAGTTACGAGGCCATATTCGAATATGTTGCATAGGCATTAAATAACTTTTTTATGAACTAACGCTGGTCTATTTTTTGGCCAAAGAATCAGCATTGCCATACCACGTGGTAAATTGGTAATGCTGCCAGCCTTTTGGGCACGTTTCCTATTGGCAGCGATACGGACGAATTTTTTGATGCCCTTTGATTATTTGCCCTCCTTTTTTATAATTATACTTGTACATATTATTATTATTATTATTATTTTAAGTCAATTACATTTTAATTAAATATTACTACTACTCGTTACCTATATTAACCCTTTACTGCATGATATATTAAATAAGTGACATTTTTTTTTTTTAAGTTAATGTCTTTATTAAAGCTTCAGAATTAATTATAGTGTTTTTTTTTTCATTTTTTTTATATATTTTTTTTTTATGTCCAAGTGGTATGTGATGATAGACAAAATAGTTGTGTTTTATTATTGCTAATGATATGAAAAACAAACCCCATTAGGATTTAACGCTAGTTTTTTTTATTTTTTTAGAGTAAATAAACTGTAAACATGTCAAACCATATACAACGTGTAACGTTAAATGCGCAAAACCTCTTAAGGGGTCATTGTACTCATCATTATGAACAACTTTTACTATGGGACCAAACCTGAAATCGCGAAAAAAAAATCAGCTGTTCCCTACATTTATGTTCGCATAACTCGTCAAAATGTAGGGAACAGCTGATTTTTTTTTCGCGTTTTCCGGTTTGGTCCCATAGTAAAAGTTGTTCATAATGATGAGTACAATGACCCGTTAAGAGGTTTTGCGCATTTAACGTTACACGTTGTATGGTTTCCTATGCGGTAAAGGGTTAAATGTATCGAGTAGTTGAGTGAAATTTATTTATTTTTCTTACAATTAGTTTAATCTATTTTAGTTTTTGATATACTGAAGGCTGAAACGGTAATTTTGCTGTCAGACTAATTTAAACCTATTGACATACCTAGTGATTGTAGAAGCCTGTTTTTACCTATGAAATCAAGTTGGCAATGAATAACACGGCTATTTATTAGCGGGTTTCAAATATGCAGCCTTTCGCAGTCCGTGTCAGTGAAAGTCTCCGATTCATAAAACAGAACAAAAAAAAAAAGCCAAGAAAAAACAAATGGTAATAAAGGGTGAGGGTATATTAATAATTATACTCTTTGGCAAGAAGGCCCGACCCAACAGGCACAGAACCCATTAACCTTTCGTATGCCGGCCGGAACGCAGGTCTGCGCTCCAAATTCGGAACGATCTGCGCGATTTTATTACTTTTTTCGAAAAAGCACCGACATATTTACATTAATTTGTTTGATTTTTCGAAAAAAATAATAAAATTGTTATTTTGAGTAAAGTTAAAAACCGCGCAGATCTACGTTTGAAGATTTTAAAAATTGGAGCGCAGACCTGCGTTCCGGCATACGAAGGGTTAAATGTATGCAACAGTCAGGACAGCTGCGGCTTTTAAAAGCGTCTATCAAATATCAAAAAGTATTAAAGGCTCAATGCAGACCAAAAGAAAAACTTTGCACTTTATACAGCAAGCTATAAAGTCCATTATTCAATGACAAGCGTGCCTCTTGTGTACTGCGCTTGTCTGTGCGGAGTTGCGGAGCTTAAAAATTATTCCCTATTTATTTCGTGATTACCCGAAGATTTGAGATAAAATAAATAAATTGATTTATATAGTTTGTATTAAGGTAGTAAAAGAACAACAAAAAGCAAAAAGCCAACGTCACGTGGTGTTCCCAGGCGGTCACCCATCCAAGTACTGACCACGCCCGATGTTGCTTAACTTCGGTGATCGGACGAGAACCGGTGTATTCAACGTAGTATGGACGTTGGCGAATGCTAAATCGAATTTTGCGTTTACTATCATAAAGACGTCATCTATGACATCATTCTATTAAATTCCGAGACAAGTGTTATGTAAAACAGAAGCTTGTTGTGAGGGTGACTCACTTCTTATTTTTTAAACAACAGTGTTGTTTGAGTAGTTACATGTACTTATATTACTGTTCATAAGCTTGATACAGCAGTTACGCTAAACATGTAAAATAATATTATGTTCCTACAACAAAATGCAAAAAAAGCCAACGTCACGTGGTGTTCCCAGGCGGTCACCCATCCAAGTACTGACCACGCCCGATGTTGCTTAACTTCGGTGATCGGACGAGAACCGGTGTATTCAACGTAGTATGGACGTTGGCCAATGGTTGGTCGAATTTTTCATTTAATTCGAACTCTCTGACGTCATAGAATTAAAAGTAAACAAAATCTATATAAATAAAACAAAGTCGGGCTAGTTACACCATATTTTATAATAAATTCAAGACCGGCTGGACCGATTTTTATTATGTTTGATTTGCCTCCGCCCCGAAAAGCAAAATAAATTATTATTAAAACATGGGAATAATAATTCACGAAAAATATAATAATGAAAATAATTCACTATTTGATTCTGAGGCGGTACGAAGTTCGCCGGGTCAGTTACTTATTATTAAAATGGCTAAGCCTTTTGGAGACGCCGGTTCATTTGCGCGGTGTGGTTTTTAAATGGTCGACTGAGGAATGTAAATACATATTACTCTAACGCTGCTGAATAAATTAACCTTTCTAAATGGGTACTTAACACAAAATATTAAGTTTTTATTTCTGAAAAGCAAAAAGCCAACGTCACGTGGTGTTCCCAGGCGGTCACCCATCCAAGTACTGACCACGCCCGATGTTGCTTAACTTCGGTGATCGGACGAGAACCGGTGTATTCAACGTAGTATGGACGTTGGCGAATGCTAGGTCGAATTTTACGTTCAATATCACAAAAAATCTATGACGTCATTACATTAAATTTAGAGGGCACGTATTAAGTAAACCAACATTGTTGTGAGCGTGAGTCAATCTAATTTTTTTTTATCTAATCGTCACTGTATTTTATATTACCATAAGTACATAAGTTTTTCCTTAACTCTGAAAGTTAAGACGAGATTTTCGTTAAATGTCAATTTTATATCGTCATTTGATTAACATAGTCTTTTTTCTTACATTTTGTAAAACGTGACATCATTTTTTAAACGCTCGAAAGACGGTTCCTTTGCGCGGCCACCGAACTATCGTTTTGGGCGTTTTTTCGTTACACGCGTTGACAATGGTTATTTCCCTCTAAACAAATAACAACTTTACTGTTGTGTAAATAAAGCTGATTTAGTTTTTTCAACTCGACGCTGACGTTTGAAGCGCAGAGCAAAAACCAAACCAAACCTATTGGCGTTCGTTGCGTGGCTGAATGTTGGGGAAGTAGTCACAACTACTGATAAATTATAATGTTGAAATAAATTGGTACAGACATCACATCACGCTACCCGAAACTGTAAAATTTTCCCAATCAACCTTGAACCTTACACTTTAGCGATCAAGTTGAAAATCTATGAAAGTTTGTCAGATTGTAGTAGCTTCTGTACTACATATTATCACAAAATATCAAACATATTATAGACTTGATGAGTTTTTATTCTAAAATGCAAAAAGCCAACGTCACGTGGTGTTCCCAGGCGGTCACCCATCCAAGTACTGACCACGCCCGATGTTGCTTAACTTCGGTGATCGGACGAGAACCGGTGTATTCAACGTAGTATGGACGTTGGCGAATGCTGAGTCGAATTTTTCGTTTACTATCATAAATACGTCATCTACCACATCATTTCGTTAAATTCCGAGACAAGTGTTATAATGTAAAACAGAAGCTAGTTGTGAGGGTGACTCACTTCTTATTTTTTAAACAACAGCGTTTTTTTAGTAGTTACATGCATTTGTATTACTGTTCATGAGCTTGATACAGCAGTTGCGCTAAACAGGTAAAATAATATTGTTCCTACAACAAAATGCAAAAAGCCAACGTCACGTGGTGTTCCCAGGCGGTCACCCATCCAAGTACTGACTACGCCCGATGTTGCTTAACTTCGGTGATCGGACGAGAACCGGTGTATTCAACGTAGTATGGACGTTGGCATTTCGAACACCCAATTTTACTTTCACATTAAATACCTATTGTGTACTTACAGTGATTGGTATTACAATAAATTTTACCTTCACATTTTGCAGTGTGTTCTGCAGCACTTCAAGTTCTATCCTCTCGTGTCGCTGAAGTGTTAGTCCAGATTCAAATAAGGACAGCAAACATCCAGGGTAGGTGCCATCTTTTGGTAGTGGTATGCCTGTTTTCCAAAGTGTGTATTGTTCCTTCAATTTTTCGTAAGTGAGATTCTTCCATGGCATGGCAGCTGCAGAAAATAAATAAAAATATGATTACTATAGGTAGCCTTATCCTTTGATTGATAATCTTACTCCATAACACACTACCGATCACACTCTTAATCACTACATAGTATAAAACAAAGTCGCTTCCCTGTCTGTCTGTCCCTATACAACGTGTAACGTTAAATGCGCAAAACCTGAAAATAGTTTGATCAGAATAACGAGCCGAATTAATTGAACCACTTTTTAATATAGGTCACATTTTTCAAAAAATCTTCATTAAAAACGTTGCCGTGTCTATTTATTAATAGGTCAAGCAACCCAATGTCAGCGCGGCGCAGCGGCCCGGTGACGACTCATCCCTCGATAAAGCGTTGTCGCAGACGCAAGAAACGATCAGAATGGCCAGTAAAACTAAAACAGCACATAACACCTATATAATTTTTTTTAATGACTTATTTTCTCTTTGAAATAGGTCAAATGAATTAAATATCAGTTGGGGTGTGTGAGGTTTTGCGCATTTAACGTTACACGTTGTATATGCTTAGATCTTTAAAACTACGCAACGGATTTTGATGCGGTTTTTTTAATAGATAGAGTGATTCAAGAGGAACGTTTATATGTATAATACATGCATAATATAATAGAGAAACACTGATAATTTTAGAGGTTTCTAATGTAATGTCGTAAATAAACACATTTTTTTGCGCTTACATTGTAAACGCTGGCTGAACCCGTCGAGATAGATCAAAATAATGTACTACAGTATTGTACCCCTTGAAAAGGTCTACAAAAAAATCCGCGATGGTATATGTCTATCTCTTAGGGATAACCCACAATAACCATTTTTTATCCTATACTTCTTACGAGAAATAATGGCTATAAAATTATCAGCGTTTCTCCATTGTACCCGTGCGAAGCCGGGGCGGGTCGCTAGTTTTTACTATAAAAGGTTACTAGTTATTTTTTTAACACTAGGGCTGGTACCACTATGAGAGCCTACCGCGGTTGACAACGCGACGAGCATGAACTATCCAACATTATCATGAAACTGCCGTTCTCGTCCATAGTGTATTAGGCAAACATAACCAGCATTTTTCCTTTTTTTTTAGGGGTTTATTTATAAATGTTGCTTTAAGTTACGAGACGATTAAATAGTCGCTAATCAATACTAACTTAAAGCAACGTTAATAAATAAAAGGGCTATTGTATACTGTACATGATTTTGTATGTACAGTTTATTGGCAAACCAAATAAAAAAAATAGTGGTGCCGATTCTGTAGTTCACATACTAAACTAAATTTAAGTTCAGTACATCTTTTTCTTTCTATGTCATTAAGAAAAGGACAAAAGATAAATATTAGTTTAGTCCTGTCAAATTAAGATACTCCATAGACAAGTTTAGACGTGATTAAAAAATTGGCTACTGAAAATACGTCAATTTACGTCAGGTGCTGACTAATTTGACACGACTAAACTAATATTTTAGCTTCTGTCCTTTCCTAATGAAATATAAAGAAAAGGGTGCACTGAACTTAAATTTAGTTTAGTTTGTGAACAAGGGAATTTCGGCTCCATTCTCCAATGTTTTACGTAGATGCGCGGTTCGCGCGGTTCGCGGTTTTAAAGTGTTACAGTTGAGGTATGACGTTGTAATAAATGCTCAGTACTTCCAACAGCTGTGTTCAGATAAGTTTACATACCATTACAACTATCCCACAGTGCCCGACATAGCGAATATACGTCACTCTTCGAGCACGGGTACACCAAGCCTTCGTCATCGAGTACAAACAACTCGCCACCTGCCATCTCGTTCAGAACACTTTTTACATAAGTTTACTTACCATTGCAACTCTCCCATAGTACCAGACATAGAGAGTATACGTCACTCTTCGAGCACGGGTACACCAAGCCTTCGACATCCGGTACAAACAACTCGGGCGCCTGCCATCTGTATCGTTCAGATTTCTGATACATTTTGTAGTCCTTCGAGGTAGCATTGGCCGAGATATAAGTTTCCGATGGATGCGCTGATATTAAAGGCTCAAATTCTGCACCTTTTGATACACGGGTATCTGTAAAAATATTTAGATAACGTTAAAACATTTCATTGATCAAAAGTTTTCAAGAAAGGAAATAAAACCTAAAAGTCAATTTCACACTTTATTTTCGAAAGTACAAAATTGTTCGAATATCAATGCAAACACACACATTAAACGGCTACAAGTTACATAGCACTTTATGACGCTGAAATAAGGTGTTCTTTCAATGTTAAATCAACTCTACGTTCGAGTGCTTTTATTAAACTCAAGTTAGACAAGGATACATACTTTTATTAAAAAAAAAAAAACTAATTGCAAAAAGCACTACAAAATGCAGCACAAAAAGCCAACGTCACGTGGTGTTCCCAGGCGGTCACCCATCCAAGTACTGACCACGCCCGATGTTGCTTAACTTCGGTGATCGGACGAGAACCGGTGTATTCAACGTAGTATGGACGTTGGCGAATGCTGAGTCGAATTTTTCGTTTAGTATCAACTTTGTGACAACATCTATTTAAAGTAAAATGCCTGAGCATTATGGAACATCCGCCCCGACCCTTGCTCGAGCCAGCCCGCGCCGCTGAGCCTATAGTTTTAAATTCGTCCCTAAATCATTCAGGTACAGCCTGTCCCTTGCTGCCCTGTCCCAGCGACGCCCTAAGCCGAGGTCAGTAGCCCACAGGGGGTGCCCACGTGTAGTCCCTTCGTTTTTTAAGCCCTGGCTGGAGGCCTTAATTTATTGACGCATCCACAGTCAAGCCCGGTTAAGCCGACGACAACCTCATAGGTTGAACTGCGAGATGCCATATTATTAAAAAAAAATATATATATAAACATTATGGAACATTTGAAAGATGTTTCGCGTGCACGCTTTGTTCAACTGAACTGGGACATTCCGTCAACGCTGCCGAATAATGTCACATATTTACAATAATTAAGGGCTAATTGCGACAGTTGGTCATATTTTCCATAAAAAAGCTGTCAAATCGCAATACGTTATCTGACCATTTAAAAATCAACCCTAACTACATTATAAATAGGCGCTAATACAAAAATAAAATATTAAAAAGTAAGTAGCTGAAAAACTAAAGCAAAAGCCAACGTCACGTGGTGTTCCCAGGCGGTCACCCATCCAAGTACTGACCACGCCCGATGTTGCTTAACTTCGGTGATCGGACGAGAACCGGTGTATTCAACGTAGTATGGACGTTGGCGCATGCTAAGTCGATTTTTTGGTTTACTATAAACTATGTGACGTCATTTTATAAAAATATCAAAACATTCTGGAGCGTTTGAAAGATTGGTCGCTTCCGTGGTGTGGGGTTAGTGCTCGACCGCGAAATGTAAATAGAAACATAAATATATTTATTTTCCAAGTAATACGATTTACAGGCGTTCAGTAGTTTCTGCCTACCTCCATGGGAAGAAGGCGTGAGTTTATATATGTGCAATTAGTGATACACAGGTAACAGGAGGTAATACACAGTAAAAGTATAACCTACAAGTCCTACAACTATTTTACATAATGAATATTGCCAATGAGCCCAAACTAGAAAAATATTTGGAGTACCTAATAACTAACGCTACCGAATAAATTAACTGCTGTTTAAATATAAATAGGTCAGTAACCACCAGTAGGCCGAACTCAATTACCAGTTTTGGCATATTGGTGGCAGAAAAACCTATATATCTCTGGTTTTATCGTCCCAATAATCCATATCAGTAGCGATCTGTATGATTATATTATTACTAGCATCCGCCCGCAACTTCGTTTGCGTAGAATTGAGAATTCCCGCCGTTTAAAAACATGTTGCTTAAATAATGTGGTTAATGTAAGTGGTTTATTTATATATGTATAGAAAGATAGATTAGGTAGGCTTAGTACACTCGTGTCTGTGAAACCATGGAAATACACATACAAAATTTCAACACAATCGGTCAAGCCGTTTAGTAGTTGGCATACCGACAGCAGCGCCACGTACCGGGTCCAATTGTATTTTTAAAATAATCCAGGAAACCATCGAAATACCCATATAAAATTTTAACCCAATCGGTTCAGCCGTTTAGAATTTATGTAAAAAAGATAAGTACGGAAGGATAATTATCCTTCCTCGGATAATTATTCTTCTTCTTCCTCTTTCATCTGTCAATAGGCCATTGGGTTCGGCCGTAAGTAATGTAACACAAGATATTTAAAAAGTAGTTAAAAACATTATAAAAAGTTTTTATTTCTGAAAAGCAAAAAGCCAACGTCACGTGGTGTTCCCAGGCGGTCACCCATCCAAGTACTGACCACGCCCGATGTTGCTTAACTTCGGTGATCGGACGAGAACCGGTGTATTCAACGTAGTATGGACGTTGGCGGATGCCAAGTCGAATTTTTCGTTTAGTATCAACTTTGTGACGTCATTTATTTAAAGAAAAATACTAAGCATTGTGAACATTTAAAAGATGTATCGCTTGCGCTCTGGGTTAATACGTTCAACTAAACTGGGACATTACGCTAACGCTGCCGAATAATGTCACATGTTTAAGCCAACGCTGCCGAATAATGTCACGTTTAATAATTAAGGGGTAATTTTCCAAATATAAATAGGCGCTAATATAAAAATAAAACATAAAAAGTAGCAAAAAAAAACTAAAGCAAAAAGCCAACGTCACGTGGTGTTCCCAGGCGGTCACCCATCCAAGTACTGACCACGCCCGATGTTGCTTAACTTCGGTGATCGGACGAGAACCGGTGTATTCAACGTAGTATGGACGTTGGCATACGCTAAGCCGAATTTCACGATGACTAACAACCTGATGACGTCATTTACAGAAAAACTGTTTCAGTTACGTTGCGAGTTTGCAAATCAGTGTGTACTTTGTACCAACTGTAAAAGCGCTGTTCATTTAGCGTTGAAGCGTTAACAAACATGAAATGAATTTATTAAATGGAATATTTTATAATGTTAGGAATTTCTCTTTTTTTAAATAACCATTAAATTAATAAATGAACCAACTTTTTTATTCATTTCTTCATCTCACGACTGTCGATATTTATACAAATAAATAAAATTGAAGTATATGTTAGTAATATTGTCAAAATAGCAGCTTTTTACTAAATTCACATGAAAATATGTACGGTACTCAGAACAAAAATTTAATTTTTATTTCTGTTTTCTTTTTTTTCCCGCCTGTCTGTTTGTTCCAGCTAATCTCCGAAACGGCTGGACCGATCTTGACGGGACTTTAACTGGCAGATAGCTGATGTTATAAGGTGTAACTTAGGCTACTACATTAATGTTTTCCGACATGCACGCGAACGAAGTCCAGTCCCGGACACAGCTAGTTTTTTTTTTATATAGGAAACCGAAAATTAATTATTTCAACATGGCATGAATGAACATTGGCAATAAGATTCTGTTAGGTATATACATAAATCCATCATCAAATCGCATTAACTTTACCGTTCTGTCTAGAGTATAAAAGGCATTGATGCTGAAGCAATAAAAAAACATGACTTCAATGTTAGTTGCAGACAGTTTTCAGTCAATAACAATACATAATATGTCGCCTTCACCAGTAAATGATAATACCTTTTAGATTACGTACAACGTATGAATGCGGGTCTTTTTCAGCAAACGGTAAACATAAGTACCAAAAGAAATCAGGTGCAGGATTCTAAAATAAAAAAAAAAAACAATCGATGGTCAAAGAATCTTGGAAATTCCTAACGCGAATTTCCAAGATTAGGCTGTCGACAGCACCATCTTCTTCTCATGTCGATGGTACTCCTACCTCGTTGTTTTCTTTTTTTAGCCCAGTATGTAACCACGTTGATTACGGCATCAGTTGCATTCTTTAGGCCATCCAAGGTGCAGGTGAAAGGACACTTCAGCAAGTGGGACATGGTCATCGACATCATCAAAAGTACGGTAACTGGATGAGGGTCGCACTAAACCGTGGAGAATGGCAAAAAGGAAACGAGGCCTAGAAACAGATTTATGTATATCTCTGTTAGAAACAGGTGAATCACACTAATAGGTATTATAAAGGCGAAACTGTGAGTGCGTGTGTGTGTTTGTGTGTGTATGTTTGTTACTTCTTCACGCTCAACGGTTGGACGAATTTTGATGAAATTTGGCACACAGATAATTTATAACCAGGGTTAACACATATAATACTTTTTATCCCGATATTCCTACGGGATCGAGAGTTACGCGGGTGAAACTGCGGGGCGCAGCTAGTATTCTTATAACTCGTGGCTTAAGTGATTATTACAGACGTGTATCTAACATAAATAACATTCACACCTGTATTTCCCTAAAGGTTGGGTAGAGGTGTAGCTATCGTCCACCCACAGACCACAATACAGCCGTGCGATTCTGTAACCATCTCACCGTGAAAACTTAGGTGAAGTGAGCGTGGAGTGAGTCGTCAATAGTGTCAATCCCTAGCATCAGCACGACTCACAGCTCACTCTAAGCTCACTTCACCTTAGCTATCACGGTGAGATTTTTAGAGAATCGACCAGCAGTTCATGTAATGTAAAATTTTACATCCAATAAACGACATATTTCATACGGCTGTAAGTCATACATCTTTACGACTGTTTCATCACATTATACGCATTTCTGTATCAATTAAAATTCATTTAACGACACCATCTGATTTGGTATTTTTTTTTATATAACAATAGTCATTTGAATTAATTTGATAGCACGGAACTAAGTTGTTTTTTCTACACTGCCAAGCGTCAGAATGTCGCATTTTATTATAAATCTGTTTAACGACTTACCTTATCTTATGATAGATATAATTTTTTGCAAAATTAAATGAGTAACCTTGAAGTTACATACATAGAATAGAACAATGAAAATGTACTAGCAATTATGCATAGATGGTTCCTTTAAATCTTTTCTTGGCTAAAACAACGAGAGTTTGAGCATTTTTTCAGCTAAAATGTGTTAACAGCTGTGGCTTACTTAACAACTATGCGTTATGTGTAGTGCATATAAAGGTAGGTAATTGTATGTAGCCACTGAATTGTAACAAAACTCGCTTTCATTGTTGGCTTGTTGAGGCAGTGTACCTTGAGAGAACATTCAACTTAGATCTCAAGTGAACATTGAACTAGCAAACTTAATGTTTTAGGTCTATCGGCCTACAACATTTTTTGCATTTAATGTGTTCTCAAATACGGAATCTCGTAACGGAAAGAGGTTACCGCCCCTTTAGACAGCTGCAACACCAAAGGGGTTTGCTGATGCGTTACTAGCAATAAATACAGACTATAGTGCGGCCGACGAGAGAATGCGTTCATGACACCTGTCAGTTTCATACAAACGAAATATGTTGGTTTTTGAGTGTATTTTTTCATGTTTTGTATGTTTATAACGAATGAACTCAAAAACTGCTGGACCAATTTCAAAAAAATTATCACCATTAGAATGCTACACTATCCCTGAGTAACATAGGCTATATTTATTAGCAGAAAAAAATAGGAGTCCCCACTAAAACTTCAATAATGTAACCCTAGGTGTAAAAAAATTAGCGATAAAATGTCTTTCATCGCATGCGCTGCGGAAACTATTGATGATAGAACAAAAAATGTTCTCCAATATTAAAGAACATATCAATATCTACTAAAAACTTCGCGATACCATATTATTATGTTCAACTATTGTAGTTATGTCACTATAACTACTTTTTTACAAAATCATCGCCATCATTCTTTCATCACCACAGTCATCATCATCATCATCGCCATCATTCTTTCATCATCACCGTCATCATCATCATCATCGCCATCAATCTTTCATCATCACCGTCATCTTCATCACCGTCATAATCATCATCATCGCCATCCTTCTTTCATCATCACCGCCATCATTCTTTCATCATCACCGTCATCATCATCATCATCGCCATCAATCTTTCATCATCATCGTCATCTTCATCACCGTCATAATCATCATCATCGCCATCCTTCTTTCATCATCACCGTCATCATCATCGCCATCATTCTTTCATCATCACCGTCATCATCATCATCATCGCCATCAATCTTTCATCATCACCGTCATCTTCATCACCGTCATAATCATCATCATCGCCATCATTCTTTCATCATCACAGTCATCATCATCATCATCGCCATCATTCTTTCATCATGTTGGTTGCAATGGAATTTGAACTCTGTCGTGTACGACATTGAATTTGTGATTCCATAACATGATAATTATTCAGAGTCCAAATTGCTAGATTGACAAGATATAAAGTATTTAACGAAACTCACCTTCAATATTAACATACTGTGGTTCAGGCGAGTAAATCTCATATGGCTTCGGCATCTTCTTCTCTGGTTTCCCCAACTTCGCACAGGACCCCACATCTGCCAGTTTAGCAGTGTCATGGTTTGTGATCATCACACTAGTGCTGTTTAGTTCTGTGTGGAGAAAACCTTGCATTCGCAGGAAGACCAGAGCGTTCGCTATGTCGAGGGCGTATTGCACTGCTGTCTGCGCACTTAGAATGCGACCCTGTAAAAAGTATGACCGATTCAACATCGTTTTTTTTAAGGTGAACGCTTTAATATCAAAAGTAGCTGTGAATATAACTATCAACGTAGGTAACTGTCTGTTACCACGGATCGGCAAAGTGACGTTGCGTTTTGTAATAAGGACGAAAGAGTCTTTAAAATAAATGTTAAGGCTGACTTACCAAGATGAAACTGTTTTCAAAGGTTAACAGTTTAGTAAGTATGTTTTATAGGAAAAGGGTTATAAGGGGGGGGGGGGGGGGGGGGGGAATAATTTACTACCTATTATGGCGGTGGTGGTGGTGGGTTTTTATTTATTTATTAAATCAAACAATAATTTAAAAGTTACCTGTACATGTATTATGCCGAAGAGGGAATCAACACATCTTTCACAAATCAAGTGCACATTGCTGTGAATGTCTGGATAGATTCCCATTAGAAGTATTATATTAGGATGGCGACACTTTCTGAAACAAACGAGTAACTAAAATAACAGAGCTTCTCTGTCCGCCTTCAACTTCCTTTACGATTTTGGGCCCAGCTGTAACTTATTTGCACTATGTTTATGAGACAATAACATCCAAAAACACCATTCTAGAAGCGCCAAAAAGGCCTTACGATCTCAAAGAATGATATCAGAACCTCACCTCAATATATTTATCTCCGTGTTACGTTTCTTCCTAACATGCTCAATTGTGACACCAATTAACTTCTTTATCTGTACGGGAACCACGCCCCATTTTCCAAGGTTCCATGTTTTATTCCTATCTACGTTCACATCGATATTGCTTGCACTTGCTACCGGCAAACCGTAGGCACTCGTATCGCTCTAAAATTAAGCACCAAAGTAGGTATTAAGACAGAAAATCGTTGTGATCTCATTTCCGACAGAGACAAAGTAAATTCAATGACTCGAAGTAACGTTATTGAGGAAAATAATCTGACTGGGAGTTTAAGTGCACTTTTTACAATACGATCAATTTTTATTTTTCTCAATCGAGATCGATCATCTGAATCAAAGTCAGTATCTAAAACTTGTGGCTAGTGCAATTGATTCCGTTTTGTTGAATTCACTAGAGTTAATCATGCACACAAAACTAAGAAATAAATGGATTCAGTTGGGCCTTGCCCTGATAAACATACTTTACTGTCATCGGACTTGCTTGTGTTCGGCGACCGCACCTGCAGCTGTTCGTCCGCCCACTGATCCAAGTTTTGCAATTCACTCATGACTTCCCATAGCTTATCATCGGATTCATCTTTTGTAGGACTCGTGGAATTGTTCTGACTAGATAAATTAACATTTCCCGCTGCTCTTAACCCATCGATATCGTCTTCCTCACTCTTATGACATTCCAAGAAGTTCTTCACATCAAAAGGAAGAGAGTTATTCTTGTAGAACGCAGGTGGAGACCCCGCCTGATCATCATATTTAAATTCTAAATGCTTTTGAACGAAGAAGTCCATGTCTGAAGATCTATCTATTCTATGGCGTGATATACGTTTGAATTTTTGCGGTTCTGAAAATGATGACGTCGTCGGGTACAAATTCCCGGGCATGAACACCTGATTTTGGAATAAAAATTGTATTTTCGGGACGCCTCCGTAAATGGTGCGTTCTGGGGTCGTACTTCGAGCGCGTTTATGCGATTTCTTTTTGTATTTAACGCCTGATTTCTTCTCATAATTGAAAGTGTTATCGTGGTCTGCGGTGCAGTCGGTGCAAGAGACGGGTAAGGAATGTCTACCGCATTTTTTCTTCACAGGTGTGTCTGGTAGTTCCTTGTTTAGTGAAGATCTTCTCGCTTGGAACTCAGCTAAATCTCGTTTGTATTCCTCTGTGCGAATAGTGCCGATTTGTGTGGTGCTGTGGGGACCCTGAGCAACCTGTACTTCGGATGTAGTAGAGCTGGGGTTCACGCTGTGATGAGTCGTCACAGTCACGCGCTCCCTGCCAACAAATATAAAAATATAATTACATCAGCCCGTAGCCTTCCCCAGAAAAACAAGTGTCTCCTAACAGGAACAGTGTTTTTAGGGCCAGTGCCTTTACTAGGAGACAGTGGAGACAATCATCTTCAGACTGCTAACATACTCCCTTGGGAGAAAGCGGTCTATTACATACCAGACATCTCAAAAGCTGTCATCGAACGTATTACGAATTATTCGGTTGTCTCTCAATGAGGCCCATTCTCCGAATCTTTTTTTTTATGTTAGGCGCTAAAACCAACAATGGTCTGAGAAAAAACTTCGACAGTATAAAAGTACAAATAACAGCAACTAATGGTAGTTCGGACGTCATTCGGGCAGCAAAAGCGTGGGACAGTCGCGGGTCACCGCCGCGACGCAACGACGAGATCTACTCGAAATAAGTGGAATTTCGTATTGAATTTAAATTGTAACGCTTTGAGAGGCATTAGAGCTACAAAAAAGATTAAAATCTTAAATCTACGATGCAGCTTTGGTTAGTCTAAACTAAATATTATAAAGGCGAAAGTTTGTGAGTGTGTTTGTATGTTTGTTACTCATTCACGCAAAAACTACTGAATGGATTTGCATGACATGTATCATACAGATAGATAGTTTATATCCAGCAGGGTAATTGCATAACACACTATCAGTAGCAATGGGTTTCATTTTGACAGTTCAACAACATCCATTGCGTTATTTACGTTGTTGAGCAGGCACATTTTTCGGACATATGGAGCAATGGATTAGCAATATGCTTCAAAATGATTCAAATTGAGAGTAATAGTCTGTTACGCAATTAGGGTACACGATCAACACATAGGATACCTTTTATCCCGATATTCCCGCGGGATCCCGGGTATTTGGGTGAAATTTGGCACATGGACAGACCATGACCTGGATAAGGACATAGGATAATTTTTATCTCGATAATTCCACAGGGTCGAGACTTGTGCGGGTGGAACAGCGGGGCGCAGCTAGTTCTATATAAATAGATAATTAAATCGTTTTCTTTTCGGAAAACTTGTCTAACTAATTAATACCACTTTGTCTTGTAAATCCGTTATTATCAGGGTTAGCAACAAAGTTTTGATTAAATAACACCTGGTTCTGGCAGCAAAAAAAAAAAACAATGAACTCCAAAGATAAGAGAGCAAAGTAAGAGGCGATCATAATCACGAGTACCACAAACGCGGGACGATCGATACACTTTTACCGATTAGCAATTTGATCAGGCTCGCAAATTTGTTCCCAGACATTGTGCACCTGACATCAATTTTGATCTCTTGAGAAACAGCTCCTAGATCCAATAAACTGATAGATCGTGTCTGACAGGGCGTAGTTATATCACTGAAATGTCTAGTACTAAAATTTTGAAAGAGAAAAGTCGGCCATTTCAAATACATAGTTTTGTCACGCCTCAAGTTTTTGTCAACGAAAGCGAGTGGAGAAAGGAATTTTATTTCCTTTATATTTTGAAGTAATTTAAACATCATTTAAGAAGTGTAAAGAGCTTTCAAAGGCTAGTTAGAATGGTCGCCAATAAGTGTTAAAACTGCGATGGTAAGATATTTTTTTGTGTCACGTTTAGATCTTCCTGTGGGTATCGAGGGAGATAGTTACGGAATTCAAACAACTGTTAGGCAGCATCCATGATCCATCTTTGCACTTATTATTCTATCAAGTTTTACCTAAAAGTAAAAGTGCTCCATTAATTATTAAGGTACTTAATTCTCATGTGACCTATTGGACACCACTTAACAGTACTTTCCAGTTCGTGGCCTCTGCCATACAAAACAGTTTCAGCAACGCAGCAACATTTCTGCTTTGTTAGCAAAGTCTTTGTTACTTATACCATAAAATTTTAAAGTCATCCATTGTAATCTCCGATACGCCGGAAGTTATAACACAGCTTTATTTTATAATCTCGATACAAACAATACATTACGTAATATTGTAATTAAACTAGAAAGCACGTCCCAGCAGCCCATATCTAGTGACACGAAGATAATGCTTTCATAAATAAGAAGCTGTCTAACCAACAATTTTGGTTATTTGCAAAGCAATAAGAGAACCGCATCGCTTGGCTATCACAAATTAGTTTGGTGAAAGTGAAATTTCAATAACACTGTTTTAGATCCATTGTAAGGCTTCAGATTGAATCGAACTGGTAATTAATGGAAGCATCAATCACGACGATTGAGTACCGGGAGGTATTCTTTTGTAGTTTTACTTTTCGAAATTACCCAGTCGTGCGCAATGAGAAGCAATAAAATGACATCATTTTTTTTTTAAAGTTCCTGTGTGTTTGATTTGAATAAAAGAAAGAATTGTGAGCCTTAATGTAGCAAGATAATCTGAAAGCAAGCACTTATCTCTTTATTTTTTCGGGGTTAGTTCTTAAGATTAATCGTCTCGTTAAAATAATAATGTGGCTAACTGTGTCGTGCATTCAAAGTGTTGGCAGTTGTGGTTCCTATGTTCACTTTAGACTATCTAGATCTGGGCGATAAGCACCATTACAAGAAAAAGTTGGTAGGAAAACTACTTCAACAGATTCAGATTTCAGTAACCCGTTCGTCGCGAGAGGACATATTGCTACATGGTTTTACAAAAAGCAACAGCAACCCCAAGCTTTTTACGTATTTATAATAAGAACATCTCGTTTCGTAGTTTTTTTTTTTTTTTCAAGCAAAACAGGAACTGACTCAATGGACAGCAAAGGTGTTAGGTTCGGGCAACGTCGGGCGATGTATCAAAGTTTCAATAATATAGCTATTGTTAGTTATTCTTGAAACTACTTGCAGGGAAGTGATGCACTTTCGTTATAGCGCCTTCAAAAATTTGCTCACGACTTCGACCCTTGAAGTCGAATGACGTCATCTACAAATGCCTTGTCCTAATTGAGCCATCTTTTACGAGCCCTACATTTTTTTCCTTAACTATTGAAGGTTTCATAACTTTTACTCATCACGTCATCCTTCCGAATTTCCAACACGGCCTTTTCGAAGCCATTACAGTAAATCACAGGTTTTCATTCTGGACAGTTTTCTAGATGCTTCGAGGTAGAAGCGAATTAGTGGCAGTAACTGAATTCGAATTGCTTATTGGTTTGGTAGACATCCTAACCAGGGATTTGCTTACGACAGGAGGTGTACTATCCAAGTCCTTCTACGAAGATACGGGCCCGTCCAGAAGTGGATAGTTCGAAGTTACGGAGTAAGCCCTACACCCGATTAATTAAGTTTTTCAGACGGGTAAAACACATACCAAGACCCTCCGTGCCTCGGAAAGCACGTTAAGCCGCTGGTCCCGGCTGTCATTCGTAGATCTTTGACAGTCGTTACGGATAGTCAGAAGCCAAAGCAAAAGCCGAAAGTCTGATAAACAGTATTACCTAGGGGTATCGTACCTATTACCCAGTAACTGGGTTGTGGGGGCAGATAGGTAGTAGCTCCATGTAAAATACTGGTATTCAGCTGCATCCGGTTAGACTGGAAGCCGACCCCAACATAGTTGGGAAAAGGCTAGGCAGACTCAGATGATGAGACGGGTAACTTCAGGCGTAGGGATAACTGATAACAGCAGTGTCATTCATTCTTAGGTCGGGCTCCAAACTAATCGTATGTCCGTAGGTGACACGTAGGAGAAAACGCCTGTGACATCGGCCGAAACTACGGATATCGAGCTTAGGGACTAGACACCTTAGTTCAATAAACTAAGCAGGGGTTAACTAAACTGTCGTCATCCTATTGTGGAATAGAATTACACAAGGCATAATTGCTATCAAACGTTTAGTGGGCTGGACTACGCTCTGAGAAGATCTATACGATTCTACAGGAAAATAACGATAGGAAAGTGAACAGATAGTATCTCCTATCATTTATCTACAGGGAGCTGATGTAGGTACAAATCACAAACAAAACGGTATGTCGACAAGGCGAAGACTATTTCGACTACCCTACATTGGAGTTAGAAGGTTCATTCGGTCCAATCGACACGAAAGAGGACGAAAGAGGATCGTTCTAGCGATCCTTTAGATTCTTTGGGAATTATAATATTATCTAGATACGAGGAACTAATCGGGGATAAGTATCAATACGGTTCTAGATCTAGATTTGCGTACCTAGGATGAGATACCCCTTAAACCTCCGTAATTTATAGAAAATTTGATGTAAGCTAGACCATTGTAATCTTAGTTGGTGCTACTGACCTCCTTGGGTAGGTTCCTAGGTACCTATATGCTCTAGGTCATGTGTACTGCCTAGTAACTAACTGAACAACTGCTAATGAATAAATCAATTAAATCACATATGAACACATACGACGATAAAGTCATCATTGTGAACCGTAATATTAACATTTTGCTAAGTTTTTGTTCCTTACAAAACTTTAGGCAATAGATAAAGGTGACTAATAATGTTAACGGACCTATTTCGAAAAGTCAATGAACTCTAGCTTTCGACCTAATTCAGGCAATGGTATTTTCATAGTGCCAGTAAAATGATTGATTTCGAAATGAAGTGGAAAATAATGATTTACCTGTGAGGCTCCCAAGCTACACCTGTCCTGAAGTTCAGAAAATGACTAAACTAGGCATGACGGTTGAACTAGAATTTGTTGCAATAATTAACTGCATTCACCTGTGATTTGTATTGGCAATGGTACACAAAGCTTCTGGCCTGTATTGGGAATGAAATCAAATCTATTGTGGGTACAGTTTAACAGTTCCGATGATTCAACGTTAGGTGGACCACTTACATCATCCTGGGACATTGTGCATACCAGTTCTATTGTCATCGACATTTTGTTAGAGTTTTACGGTCTAAAAGTAACTGTTCGTGCAATCATCTGATACGAAATCGAATGTATGATTGAAGCGATTTTTAAATTACGTACGAATTAAGTTGTGAGAACACATCGATTTAAATTAGCGCCATCTCTCAAGTCAGTGTCTAGAAGTTTAATGCAATAAAATAGATCTTCTTTTAAACTGAAAGATGCCGTTTTATACTGAATCTATTTTCTTAAACAACTTCTTAAAAAACCGTAGCAACCGTACGCAAAGTAGGTAGGTAATTAAAATGAAAAACAACAAAGTTTACGTACTTACCGGCGCAACCACTTAAAAACTCCCATGTCCTGCAAAGAATCCACTTTTTGTTCGAAAACGGTAGCACAGTAAACAAGCCGTCTGCAATTAGCAACTAAATAACATTTATCGAATATAAATAAGTTTATAAACTAAAACGGAAAGTCCGTCGATGCGACGAACACGCGGAACATTACCGGCGCATTAGAAGTCCGATCGTTATAAAAAACGACTAGCAACAATGACCGCCGATATATTGTGCGGTAGACAAAACATCACGAACAACGCGGCATTCGCAATGAGTTGAATTTGGTTTTTTGTACAAATTACTTTTCGTTGCGCTCCGGTGATCCACTTCATGCGCGTTGTCGAGCGTCGGCCCTCCTCAGCTCTAGTCTGCTGCGGTCACAGGCGGCTCGTCAACCGTACAATGTGCACTTACTACCGTACAACACTGATTCTAATTTATGTATATAATTACTTAATACTTTTAGGGTAGATAAAAAGTCGAAGAGCGATTGTTTACCTTAATGCAGTGTTTGTTTCTGATTGACTCCGACCTTTTGTAGTTTTGGCTTTGTATTCATATAAAAACTTCTTCATTGTTATTTAGGTTGGTTCAAATTTTATATCACACCTAAGATAAATAGCACATAATTATTGGTAGGCTTATTTTAATTATTTCAACATTCAAGAGGTTCATTATTTACCCAAGAGGACTCAAAGTTGAAAAGTGCTGTCAATTTAACGGAAACAAAACCAGTTCAATGCAAGAACTTACAAATAAATCTTAGCAGAACTGAACGATACGCTCTTATATCAATATAATAAAACCACAATACATTTCTTTATAGTTTTTATTGTATAATAAAAATGCATAAAATTACAATTAATGAATTAAGAATTATATTATTTTTTGTTTTTAACTTCCGGTACCATGGAGGATGTTTCTGTAAACAAGTTACCAACTTTTTAGACAAACAATTCACTACAATGCAATGCTGGAAAAAACATAAATTAATTATTATTAATAGCAATAAACAAAGTAGTGTGATGATAGCCAATTGATACACAGGGTTTTTAGTTGCCCTATTGTTCAGTTTTATTTTTTAATGACACCACACTCGTGACATTTTTTTTATACGCTAGTAGTTTGCTCGCGGCTTCGGGTGCGTGCATTTCGTATTTTCCGGTATCAAATTCAACACCCCGTCCACCCCAATTAAAAAGTAGTTTTCGAAACTGAATTATTGAACATTATTACAATCTGTGATTATTTCGATCTTTATTATTTATTCATAAGTTTTCTGGAAAAATTTCAACTTTATTGATTAGAGGAAATAGATTAAAATAAACTCAAGCGACTATTTATTTCATTGAATGCATGTTCAGGCGCTTTTGAATTGCCAAGAAGTTGGTCAGTTATACTGGGTTCTTACGATTCGATTTTGGTTGAACAACTTTTGAAGTTCAACAAAAAATACGTAGAGTTTGAAATTCAATTTGATGGAAAGTCTGTTCAGACGGTTCAAATTGCTTTCGACTTCGAGCAGTTGATCAACTAAAATCAAACCGTATGAGCCCAGCATTAGTCAGAAAATTGAAGCTAGTTGCCCATTCCAATAAGTAGATCAAGTATTACAAAATCCTGGCCACATTATTCTCGTTGCTCTTATATGCAACAACAGGTTAAAAAAAAAACAATATTTAACCATTCAAAATATTATTATAAGATTAAAGATAAGCCCTGGCCGAGATCACCAGTCTCAACTGACGTCGCTTGTTCACGAATATGACAGTTGGATCAGCACCATCCAGCCAGGGCCGTCTTTAACCTATTGGAGGCCCAGGGCACATAAGGACTTTGTAGATAAGCAAAATTCTAATCATTCTTTTTATTTTTTTACAATCACAACAAATTAATAGATAATTGTAATTTGATTTGACACAGTAATTCTCAGCATTTACAGGTTAGTGCTAAAAATTCGCACTGCAAATCATTTTCATTGAATCGGGTAAATAATTCGTAGAATGGAACGGCGGCTGTAAATGACGATTTTTATTAGGGCAGACCGGGGCCCCCGTCGATCGCGGGGCCCTGGGCAATTGCCCAGAGTACCCAATGGGAAAGAGGGGTCTGCATCCAGCTCAACCATTTTGAAGGGAACCAAATGATCAAACACACGGGCCACTATCAGGGACACATTTGAGTGAGCATGACATACTCTCAACCTCCCGTATTACCATTAATACTCTTTGCTCTCAACTGCCATGCTCTTTCATTCAAGTCAAACACACATCATACATAATAGTTTTCAATGTATTTGATAACTCAAAAAAATGTTATAAAACCCTTACTACAGAAAACAAAGTAATTATTATTAAAAACTATAAAAAACCAAAACGTGGAAAATGTCCAAATGTCCCAAAATGTCCTATTTGTTTCTCCTTTTATTTATATTTTTATTTAATAAAGATAAAAGATAGATTTGCAACACCGATGTCGTTATGTCATGTATGTATGTCATGTTTGATTTTGGAAAGCAATGTTTACAGTTGCGTTTGATTTGAATTTTTATAATTTTTTGGTATATATCAAATAAAATATTGATGGACGAATTACGAGGACCAAATATTCAGATAGTCCTGCACGTGAAAGAGGGTATACCTGTTTTCTAGTTTCACATAAGATTGCAATATTATTTTGCATAAACAAAATCTTTATATGAACATCTGTTCTAATTTTCGAATGTTTCTAGGACTTGGATTTGGATTTTTACGGGCCCCGTTTATTGTAAGTGGATCTCTCAATGGATACATGTTAGAGACGGACCCTGTTGTGCCTACGCATGCTCCGATTTTTGATGCTGAACTTGTTTGGGAAGCTGACAAAAGAAGGTTTCGAAGGTAAACAAACTCTTGTTTTTCATGCACATTTTTCATAAAAAACAACTTATAGCGTCATTGATACCTTTTTAAATACACAAGCTTGCATTTTAGCAACATCCTATCATGAATTTTGATCTTTACTGATAGAATCTCACGACAAATATTGGTCCCAAATCAATTGATCATCTTCTAGAATACAGGCCTCCACTCATATTGACACTCTTACTTCGTAAAAGGTCCACATAACATTACAATTCTTTTTTACTATATTACAGTTTACGAGTCCAGAATGTGCCAGTTAAGGTTGAGGTTTTCACAACTTCCACGCAGGGACGAAAGGACAAAGTGGGATATTTACTCCTCAGCTTACTTGGAGCACAGCCGTGCCCTTCCAATAAGATTGTAGAAGTATGCCCTTAATATTGTTTTAAGTTGATATCCAACCTAACTGTGTCCCTTAGGTTTTTGTCATTTTACGTCAAAACTGCAATGATACTCCCTATTTATGGTCAGAGAGAAGTGGAAATAGAGTTGGGAGGCCTTTGCCCACCAGTGGGACATTAATGGCTAATAATAATAACACATTTATGGATTTCATGATATATCCATGGATGTATGGATTTCATGATATATCCATGGATGTATGGATTTCGTGATATATCCATGGATATATGGATTTTGTGATATATCCATGGATGTATGGATCTCGTGATATATCCATGGATGTATGGATTTCGTGATATATCCATGGATGTATGGATTTTGTGATATATCCATGGATGTATGGATTTTGTGATATATCCATGGATGTATGGATCTCGTGATATATCCATGGATGTATGGATTTCGTGATATCTCCATGGATAATATGCATGAAAATTCACAGTTAGACATTCAAGTTAACTTGAGTTTGTAGCTCTGAATAGAATTTTTTTGTTTCATTATCTGTCAATCAGTAACTAGTGATAACAACATAACAGAACCCACAGTTTTATCCAAAACTGTACAACCTGAAGAATGTGAAGAAGAAATAAGAAAGAATAAATGTGAATAATATATAATAAGAATCAAAACCAAACAATACAGAATGTTCTTTTCGAAGCCTCCTTGTGTAGCGCAGTTTGTTTTGCCAGTTACTCAACTGAACGGAGCGCTCGGCCCATCCTGGACAGTCACAGCCAACACTTTATTTCACTGGTCAATTCTTCCCTTACGCTGGTAGCACTAACGCCCACCTGGTTTGCGACCACTCTCCCAGCGGAGTCCAGCATCAAGCAGCCTGCTGTGTTTTGTCGATACATGGGAGTTCCAGTGCCTTAGGCATCTACTGGGCATGCTCGTTCCATCATAGACCTCATCCATCACTATCCATCAGGCATGTTCAAGGTCAAGAGCAGGCCCATTCTGCAATTAAAAAAAAAGAAAAACAATGATCCGTCTTTTTTTTTTGGTCTGGAGTTGAATATCCTACTTTATGTCCCCAGCCAGGGGTGGGTGGCAGGGTCTGTCAGACTTTTACTGACTAAAAACCACACCGGTGTTCCCTTCCCACACTTGGACCGGGGATCATGGGAAATATGATCTGTCTCCTGCAGACTTTAGTTAACTAAATCTATATGTATATTGTAGGTGAATGACATGAAGACAATCATTTTTTTAAATACCCATGTGGTAATTCTTAAGAGCCAAGTCAGATGAGTTAATACAGCTTTATATTTTCAGATCAAACACTCTTGGCACAGGCTACTTGGAGTGAAGTCTGAAGGAAAATGCTGTCATCCACAGCTGATGATGAGTCTTTCAATCGAAGACAGAGTTAGCACACCGACTCCTGTAAGCGTACATGTCAATGTAACTAATTGATTTTATCCTCGGCTATAAAATGTATTATTAGTCAAAAGAATGTCAGTATTTTAATCAAGGTGGTGAAAAGATTAAATAAATAATACTCCCGGTATTATTTATTTTATCTTTTGAATTTTTGCTTTACAGCAATGTCTGAGATAATCACTACATAGTATAAAACAAAGTCGCTTCCCTGTCTGTCTGTCCCTATATATGCTTAGATCTTTAAAACTACGCAACGGATTTTGATGCGGTTTTTTTTTATAGATAGAGTGATTCAAGAGGAAGGTTTATATGTATAATAGATGCATAATATAGTAGAGAAACACTGATAATTTTAGAGGTTTCTAATGTGATGTCGTAAATAAACACATTTTATTGCGCTTACATTGTAAACGCTGGCTGAACCCGTCCAGATAGATCAAAATAATGTACTACAGTATTGTACACCTTAAAAAGGTCTACAAAAAAGTCCGCGATGGTATATGTCTATCTCTTAGGGATAACCCACAATAACCATTTTTTATCCTATACTTTTTACGAGAAATATTGGCTCTAAAATGATCAGTGTTTCTCCATTGCACCCGTGCGAAGCCGGGGCGGGTCGCTAGTATTCTATATTTGTGACACTCTGCCAGCACAGTTATATGTGTTTTGGTGACTAGTTTCTTTTGGAAATTTGTATTTATCAAGGTTAACGAATGTCTGGCTTCAAACTCCAAGATTTCTTTCCCCCGTTTATTCATTTCACCCTGTCCAAAGCCACCATGCGCGGTCCCTTATGATGTGTTTTTAGCATCCACATGACCATTCAGTTCCTCTCCTATTATCTTCTTCTGTCTTCACCCGTAACCCTGGGCACGAGACGGTGTTATATCCCATGGCACTGAATCCCTGTTCGAACTTCGCCACCAATTTACCCCGGCCTACTGAGGTAAATGGTGCCCACCCGGCGGCTAGGACGCGCCGGACAAGAATTACCCTAGTGGGAAACAGAGGAGATGACTCTGCTTCCCCAGGGTCCGAGTTAATGGCTGTGTTTGATGCCACAGCCAAGGGCCTACCTAATAATAAATAATGTAGTAATTACTCCATATTATGCATTGAAATATATCTATACAACGTGTAACGGAAAGGGGGTATCAACCCTGAAGGAGGTGAATGTGCTCATGAAACTCAACAACTTTCCCCAAAGAACATAGGTCGAAATATGAAAAAAAAATTTGGCCCTCCCTTACAAAACTGACTACCAGCTGATTGATTTACTATGGGAGGGCCAAATTTTTTTTTCATATTTCGACCTATGTTCTTTGGGGAAAGTTGTTGAGTTTCATGAGCACATTCACCTCCTTCAGGGTTGATACCCCCTTTCCGTTACACGTTGTATATTGCATGATTTTTTTTTTACCGTCTCCAAATTTTTACAGAGTGAGAGAAAAAAAAAATCAGCTCTTTCGTACATTTTGGTCAAGTAGGTATTGAACTTTTGTATTAAACAACAGATTTTTTTCGTGAAATCAGAGTTGGTCCCATAGTGAAAGTTCTTTATATTCATGGGTAGAACACCCTGTAAAAATGTGGAGACTGTAAAAAAAAATCACCCAGTATATCTATACTTACTAATAATAAAACTGAACAGTTTGTTTGGTTGAACGCGCTAATCTCTGTAACTACCGGTCGGATTTGAAAAAAAATATGTTTGCATTTGACAGCCAAATTCTTGAGGAAGGCTATTAACATCGTGTTAGGATACTTAGGAGCCGAGTAACATTAAAAAAATTCAGGAAAACCGTTAGGCAAAAACGAAGTAATATCGCGGGCATGTGATGCGACGCGACGGGTTGGGTCAGGGGAACAAGCAATTTCACGCGGACGGAGCCGCGAGAAAAGCTAGTATTCAATTGACAGATTAATTAGACCATATTGTCATGCAGATTTTGAACAGCTTGACCTTGTATGTTATTCCAGAGGAATGAGCTCCGTATGTTCCACAGCAATGAGATAGCGTATCCACCTGCCGTCTCAGCATCAAATCTGCCCTCTGCCAAATCCATGACGATGACTTTGCGTACGTATCTTTTTATCTACACTAGGTTTTTGTCCTTTTTCTTTATCCTTATTGCATAGCATAATCAGCCTATAATGTTCCCACTGCTGGGACACAGGTCTCCTCTCGGTGAGAGGGAGTGGGCCGTAATCCACCACGCGAGCCCAGTGCTGGTTGGTAGATGTCACATGTCTTCGAGTTTTTGGTTCTAGGAAATGCCGGTTTCCTTTCTTTGTTTTCCTTCACCGTTTTGAAAGCTGTGGTAATGAAATAATTTACACAAAGTAGGTAAAGCGCCTGCCCGGGTTTGAACCTACGACGTTGTAAGTCGCGGCTGTTATCACTGGGCCACTACTACTCATCAATAAGGCATGTTGGACCTGAAAACTGTAAAAGATACACAATGCAGTTTATGATAGAATGGCGCCGATTACCTTGTTCACAAACTAAACTAAATTTAAGTTCAGTGCATCTTTTTCTTTCTATTTCATTAAAAAAGGACAGAAGATAAATATTAGTTTAGTCCTATCAAATTAAGATACTCCATAGACAAGTTTAGACGTGAAAAATTGGCTACTAAAAATACGTCAGTTTACGTCAGGCGCTGACTAATTTGACAGGACTAAATTAATATTTATCTTCCGGCCTTTTCTTAACCCTTTACCGCATAGGAAACCATATATGGTTTGACATGTTTATAGTTTATTTACTCTAAAAAAATAAAAAACTAGCGTATAAATCCTAATGGGGTTTGTTTTTCATATCATTAGCAATAATAAAACACAACTATTTTGTCTATTATCACATACCACTCGGACACTAAAAAAAAAAAAAAAAATTAAAAAAAAAACACTATAATTAATTCTGAAGCTTTAATAAAGACATTAACATAAAAAAAAATTGTCGCTTATTTAATATATCATGCAGTAAAGGGTTAATGAAATAGAAAGAAAAAGATACACTGAACTTTAGTTTAGTTGAACGAGGGAATCGGCACCATTTTTGCTTTTTCAACTCTCTCTTGTTCTGCTGAGTCTTACTTACGAGTATTTATTTCTATTAACCTTGATAATAATCAGCAACGAAGTAGGTGTAAGCTGTACCAAAATAATACTCTTGTTATACCATACAACAAGAGCATTATTTATTTGCATTGATGGTTTACAAAAAAAATGTATAGCTATTGTTTAAATTCGCCTTTCACAATAGCCTTTGTCCGCCTAATGCTGGGTGTAGAATTCCTGGCCATTATTATTATTTTCATGTTTTGCCTTGTCAACACTAAAATAAGACCACAATACAAACACATAAGTTTTGCGACCATCCTAAATAATCTTTAATTCTGATTTGCAGAGGAGTATATAACAGAAAGTAAGAAGTCTGTGTCATCGCCGGATCTTCTCCCAAAGCTGCTATGTGATGAGGGTCTCATACAGGTTGGCAGAGGCAAACAGCTGTTTGTGCTCAGCTTCGTAATTGGCGCAGTTGAGAATCTAGATATGGTAAGAATGACTTCCTAAATACGTATATAAAAGCTGTAACTTAATTAACGCACAACCGCATAAGGGTTCATTGTACTCATCATTATGAACAACTTTTACTATGGGACCAAATCTGACATCGCGAAAAAAAAATCTGCTGTTCCCTACATTTTGACGAGTTATGCGAACATAGATGTAGGGAACAGCTGATTTCTTAAAAGGTTGTGCGGTTGTGAGTTATTTAAATTACACCTTGTACCAATACAAAAAAAAAATAAAAACATTTAACTTAGCAGATGGTGTTCTGTAGTTTCTGCCTGTGGTAAGAAAGCGAGTGTTTACGTATGTGTATGTATAAACATTTTGTTTGATTATATCATGGAATGAGAGGATCTGTTCGGTTTTGGGCAATTTTCTATCACTATTGTCGATGTTATGTTTATTTTTATTTAATTTATTTACGTACATTTTTCAGCTGCTGCCGGACCCGAATGCTACTAAAGAAGTCGAATGCTTCGTCAGCTATTCTGTGTTCACACACAACATTATGACCGACAGGTATATTTATTTTAAAATTAATGTCTATGGCAGATGATCGATCAGGTTAAGCTACGCTTGCCGCGGTTGGTCAGTGGATGGGTGACCATCTTTACATATCAAGACCCCTCCGTGCCTCGGAAAGTACGTTAAGCCGTTGGTCCCTGCTGTTATTCGTGGATCTTTGACAGTCGTTACGGGTAGTCAGGAGCCCGAAAGCCTGACAACCAGTCTTACCAAAGGGTTTCGTATTACCCAATAACTGGGTTGTGGAGGTCAGATAGGCAGTCCTCCATGTAAAATACTGGTACTCAGCTGCATCCGGCTAGACTGGAAGCCGACCCCAACATTGTTGGGAAAAGGCTAGGCAGATGATGAGTTTTTTTACAATTTTAAGAAAGCTTACAGACTAATACACTTAAATGGTAACGAAATAGTAAACAATTGACAATTGCTAATTACAAGCTTCCACATATAAGTCCAGAAAGTTCCAGTTCCATATAAGTACAGTACTCATGAGTAAAGTTGCTTAAGGAAAGTAAAGATGCCTCAGTTGACCGTATATTTTTTTCGTGATTGTTGTCTGACATGTCTTCAAATTTTTGGCTTCTCATAATGATTGCACCTACAACTCAGTTGGGGCCGATACCACTAAGTCACCACTGCTCTCCACGGCTACTGCATAACTTATAATAAATTACCTTTTTCATAAATGCCCTCAGAATGCCTGGAATCGCAAGCAGTACGGGCGGATGTAACGTTCAGTTCAATCAACGCACATCATTACGACTACTTTCTGACCTCGCATCATTAGGGAGATACTTCACTGAGTGTCCTTATCTTGTCACCAGGGTATGTGCTAGTGAGAAGGACGTAGGTATGTAAATCTTCTAGCTATACTTTTAGGCATTTTATTATAGTTATAGAATAGCCGGAGTGTCACTATCTGGCTAAAAGCACGTAAAAGCTATAGAGGTATAGAACAGAAGAGGAACAGGAGCAACGGGACAGGAGGGCAGGAGGAACAGGTCGCAAATTTCACTCATACTCTATAGAAAAAGGGGGATCCTCCGACCAGACGGGTGTCGTGTCTGGTGGGCAACCAGTGGCGGTCCGACAGGGGGGGTCATGGAGGTCATGACCCCACCGAAATCGTACACGTCAAATTGAAGAACCTCTACAAAATAGACAATTTACGAAAATTCTGAATAAATTATCAACTTCCTGATCAAAACGTGTAAACAATGAGATAAAAAATAAGTGTTCGAGATAATTTTGAGAAATGCGCGGGACACGGAAATTCACAGTATAGGGTATATTCACTGTGCATAAAATATAGAGGCAGCAATTTTTCCACTAATCATGCTCTCTGGTATCAAATTTCTATACTAAGTGGGGTAAACATTTGTTATAAACATTTTTCGCGCGTTGTTTAACCAATCAGAAGACTCTCTTCTGAGAAGAGAAAGGAAGCAGCTATTCGCTATTTGCATGAATGCATCAGCGCTACTCTGTTGCAGATAGCCGAAAAGAACGTAGACACTTTACTACTCAACCCTGATAGAACAAAAGAACGTAGACACTTTACTACTCAACCCTGATAGAACAAAAGAACGTAGACACTTTACTACTCAACCCTGATAGAACAAAAGAACGTAGACACTTTACTACTCAACCCTGATAGAACAAAAGAACGTAGACACTTTACTACTCAACCCTGATAGAACAAAAGAACGTAGACACTTTACTACTCAACCCTGATAGAACAAAAGAACGTAGACACTTTACTACTCAACCCTGATAGAACAAAAGAACGTAGACACTTTACTACTCAACCCTGATAGAACAAAAGAACGTAGACACTTTACTACTCAACCCTGATAGAACAAAAGAACGTAGACACTTTACTACTCAACCCTGATAGAACAAAAGAACGTAGACACTTTACTACTCAACCCTGATAGAACAAAAGAACGTAGACACTTTACTACTCAACCCTGATAGAACAAAAGAACGTAGACACTTTACTACTCAACCCTGATAGAACAAAAGAACGTAGACACTACTACTCAACCCTGATAGAACAAAAGAACGTAGACACTTTACTACTCAACCCTGATAGAACAAAAGAACGTAGACACTTTACTACTCAACCCTGATAGAACAAAAGAACGTAGACACTACTACTCAACCCTGATAGAACAAAAGAACGTAGACACTTTACTACTCAACCCTGATAGAACAAAAGAACGTAGACACTTTACTACTCAACCCTGATAGAACAAAAGAACGTAGACACTTTACTACTCAACCCTGATAGAACAAAAGAACGTAGACACTACTACTCAACCCTGATAGAACAAAAGAACGTAGACACTTTACTACTCAACCCTGATAGAACAAAAGAACGTAGACACTTTACTACTCAACCCTGATAGAACAAAAGAACGTAGACACTTTACTACTCAACCCTGATAGAACAAAAGAACGTAGACACTTTACTACTCAACCCTGATAGAACAAAAGAACGTAGACACTTTACTACTCAACCCTGATAGAACAAAAGAACGTAGACACTTTACTACTCAACCCTGATAGAACAAAAGAACGTAGACACTTTACTACTCAACCCTGATAGAACAAAAGAACGTAGACACTTTACTACTCAACCCTGATAGAACAAAAGAACGTAGACACTTTACTACTCAACCCTGATAGAACAAAAGAACGTAGACACTTTACTACTCAACCCTGATAGAACAAAAGAACGTAGACACTTTACTACTCAACCCTGATAGAACAAAAGAACGTAGACACTACTACTCAACCCTGATAGAACAAAAGAACGTAGACACTTTACTACTCAACCCTGATAGAACAAAAGAACGTAGACACTTTACTACTCAACCCTGATAGAACAAAAGAACGTAGACACTTTACTACTCAACCCTGATAGAACAAAAGAACGTAGACACTTTACTACTCAACCCTGATAGAACAAAAGAACGTAGACACTACTACTCAACCCTGATAGAACAAAAGAACGTAGACACTTTACTACTCAACCCTGATAGAACAAAAGAACGTAGACACTTTACTACTCAACCCTGATAGAACAAAAGAACGTAGACACTTTACTACTCAACCCTGATAGAACAAAAGAACGTAGACACTTTACTACTCAACCCTGATAGAACAAAAGAACGTAGACACTTTACTACTCAACCCTGATAGAACAAAAGAACGTAGACACTTTACTACTCAACCCTGATAGAACAAAAGAACGTAGACACTTTACTACTCAACCCTGATAGAACAAAAGAACGTAGACACTTTACTACTCAACCCTGATAGAACAAAAGAACGTAGACACTTTACTACTCAACCCTGATAGAACAAAAGAACGTAGACACTTTACTACTCAACCCTGATAGAACAAAAGAACGTAGACACTTTACTACTCAACCCTGATAGAACAAAAGAACGTAGACACTTTACTACTCAACCCTGATAGAACAAAAGAACGTAGACACTTTACTACTCAACCCTGATAGAACAAAAGAACGTAGACACTTTACTACTCAACCCTGATAGAACAAAAGAACCTAGACACTTTACTACTCAACCCTGATAGAACAAAAGAACGTAGACACTTTACTACTCAACCCTGATAGAACAAAAGAACGTAGACACTTTACTACTCAACCCTGATAGAACAAAAGAACGTAGACACTTTACTACTCAACCCTGATAGAACAAAAGAACGTAGACACTTTACTACTCAACCCTGATAGAACAAAAGAACGTAGACACTTTACTACTCAACCCTGATAGAACAAAAGAACGTAGACACTTTACTACTCAACCCTGATAGAACAAAAGAACGTAGACACTTTACTACTCAACCCTGATAGAACAAAAGAACGTAGACACTTTACTACTCAACCCTGATAGAACAAAAGAACGTAGACACTTTACTACTCAACCCTGATAGAACAAAAGAACGTAGACACTTTACTACTCAACCCTGATAGAACAAAAGAACGTAGACACTTTACTACTCAACCCTGATAGAACAAAAGAACGTAGACACTTTACTACTCAACCCTGATAGAACAAAAGAACGTAGACACTTTACTACTCAACCCTCATAGAACAAAAGGATTTAAAATGATTTCACAATGTTAAACGCCCATAAGAGGTAGTAGTGAACAGGATTTAAAGAATCAGAAACTATTCAAAATGATTAAAAATCAAATCATTTTAAATACTACCAAATCCTCTTTTATCAGGAAAGATCGCTCTTTACTACTCTATCTCTTTTGATCTACTCTTTCGCTCTTTATTACTCTTTACTACTTAAATTCTCCTACGATTACCACCATGGGCGCTAGCGTCTTGTTCTGAATTCGTTCAAGGTCATGCAAATGTTCTTTAGTAGCCTTACCCATAGCTGACGAAAAAATTGAAAAACAACATTTTTTGTGTAATCAATTTTATTTTTCCAACTTTTTCACTTGTCATGGATATGATACTACGTACGGGCTGGAGGTTTTAACTCAAAATCAAAAGTCATTTATTCAAACTAGGCTGAGAATCAGCACTTTTCGAACGTTAAAATTACAAAAGACAGTCCCCCAAAACGCACGCCCTTCACCACTTCCTAGTGCTTTCAACTCTGGGCCGTTAAGTTTCATCTTCAGCCCAAGGCCTTGATCGTCTAAAGGCTTTTAGGTATAATTGTAGAATATTAAGAAAATCCTGAACAAGTTGTGTTTCAACAAAAGCTCTCTAACATAAAACTATTTACTTTCCAGGAATGTGCAGCATGGATCTCCGCAAGCTAATCCCGGTAGACGACACGCGCCACTTCCTAGACAAGTTCTGTAACTCTGAAGGCGCACTAACAATACACGAGCGTTGTTTTATATTACGCTGTGACGACACACAAGCGGTGGAGTGTGGGAGACGACCCTTTGTGGATGTCGAGATGAGTTTGAAATATGTTGGCGTCAAGAGTGATAGTAAAATACAGGTAATAAAAAAAGTAAAATACTTTTTTTTTTTTAATTTAACAGTTACATGCTATACAAAGTTAATTATGTTTGCATGTATAATTAGAGAATGCACGGCGTTTGGGAATATACTAGCGGGGCGCTAGCTAACTATAAAAAACTTGACCCTATAAAATAAAGTTTGATAGTCAAATAATTTGTTTCAATCATCATCTGCCTAGCCTTTTCCCAACTATGTTGGGGTCGGCTTCCAGCCTAACCGGATGCAGCTGAATACCAGTATTTTACATGGGGTGACTATAGTAATACGATAACCCTTGGTAAGACTGGTTGTCAGACTTTCGGGCTACTGACGACCCGTAACGACTGTCAAAGATCCACGAATGACAGTCAGGACCAACGGCTTAACACGCTTTCCAAGGCACGGAGGAGTCTTGGTATCTGCAGATGGTCACCCATCCACGGACTAACCGTGGCCAGCGTAGCTTAACGTGATCGATCGACCCGTGCGGCTGATATTACTTAGCCACAGGCTAAGGAACTATCAATATCCATCCGTCCATGCGTTCGTCCGTCCGTCTGTCTGTCAGCGGGCTATATCTCACGAACTGTAATAGGTAGACAGTTGGAATTTTCACAGAGTTGATATTTCTATTGCCGCTATAACAACAAATAATAAAAATTAAATTAAATTAAAGGGGGTCTCCATACAAGAAACGTGTTTTTTTTGTCGTTTTTTGCCTTGCGGTACGGAAGCCTTCGTGTGCGAGTCCGACTCGCACTTTTTTACAAAAATCCCTAACTTTGCATTAGTATTACTGCTGATTATTTCTTGACTGTTAAATAATAGAAAATCTTGCATAATACTTACAGAAACCAAGCAACCTCACAGCTCGTAGCGTGTCACACTTGGACAGCGCAGGCCGTCGCGGTGCGGTGCCGCAAGAACAGATCGACTTCCGCGCTGGCAGTTGCACCAACTTACCTCAAGATGGCGGAGGAGGAGCCTATACTAATATAGCTGCTAACAATACTGCCAGGTGAGTTGATTTAACGATATTTGTGCGAAAAAAAGGTTCAGTTAGATGGTCATCATCGTCATCATCATCATTTCAGCGTGGAATCAACCACTGCTAGGCCTACCTTCCTTTCTGCCATATACAACGTGTAACGTTAAATGCGCAAAACCTCAGACACCCCAACTGATTTTTAATTCAATTGACTTATTTCAGAGAGAAAATAAGTCATTAAAAGTTGTAAAGGTTTTATGTGCTGTTTTAATTTTAGTGGCCATTCTGATCGTTTCTTGCGTCTGCGACGAGACTTTACCGAGGGAGGAGTCGTCACCGGGCCGCTGCGCCGCGCTCACATTGGCTTGCTTGACCTATTAATAAATAGACGAGGCAACGTTTTTAATGAAGATTTTTTGAAAAATGTGACCTATATTAAAAAGTGGTTCAATTAATTCTACTCGTTATTGTGATCAAACTATTTTCAGGTTTTGCGCATTTAACGTTACACGTTGTATACTACTGTCATAGTTAGACGGCCACTTAGATCATTTATTTCAATTAAACCAATTTGAATTGTCACGAAGTCGGTCAGTCCGAAAGATGAAGTTTGTTGCCCATTCCAAAGGGCAGTTCCTATGGAGACGAGCGGGAAAGCAAATCCATGGACACTTTTAAATATTCAAATCAAGTCATGCCAAAATATTCAAAAGTCAAATCATTTAATCAAATCATACGTTATTTACGGGGAAACTGGAGAATCAAAAGTTAAAAAGGGAACTGATATGCAAATAGTAAATGCGATTTTTTTATGTGTACAGTCAACCGCACATTAGTAGTTGCTAACACTTGAACAACGAGTACCGCTCTTAGTGATGGGAAATAAAGACGTTGGCAAACTTTTACTCCAAAGTAAAAGTTTCAGTTTGACAACGTCTTTATTTCTAACTACGTCTTTATTTGTAAATGCATGCAGTTACAGTATTTGTATCTCACGAAGCGACGCGCCCTTTACTTGTGGTAACCAAGTGTAAAAACACGCTGTGATTGTGTGCGTGAAGACGAGTAGCGTCAGCACGTAACAGACACACGCACACACACATTTCCGACTTTGCCATTGTCCCGGACGGTACCGAGAGCTCCTGCGCTTACACACATTCATAGCGTGTCTGTACACTTGGTAACCACAACTAAAGCGCGTCGCTTCGTGAGATAAAAATACTACATCTGTATTATTTTGGAAAGGTTTATTCAAAAAGATGATAGAGTAACATGACAATTCTGAAAATATAATTATTAATATCCGATAACTTTATATTTTTTCTCTCTCTTCTAATACAGCCCATTAAAATACTCTTCCAGATACAAAACAGCCTCCGGCGACTCAGTCATCCAAACCAGCGCGATAACGGACCTGATAAAGAAGATGTGTGACTCGTTCACTCTGAGCCAGGAGAAGCTGCTCGCCTCTCGCGTCAGACCAGCGACGGCTGACATGCAAGTACAGTGCGGGACGATGCAAGATGTGCGGGGAGAGAGCAAGAGCGAGCATGAGCTTGTGTGTGAGAAAGAGACGGGGATAGATAGGTGAATATAAAGAGAAGAAAAGTTATTTAGTAACAAATTAATAATAAACATCCTAAATGATACTGAGAATCTAAAATAACAAAATAATAAATATATCTAACTCAAGCTAGCATTCTAAGCAATTGCGTTTGGCGACCACTAGATTGACGAGGGTTTCATCACGTCAACGAGTTATTGTAAGATTTTAAATCAATGGGCACGTTGTGTACTGAAATACCAAAACATTGGAGTAATTTTTTTGTCATTTTCTTTCAGACCAATACCAATACCAATGGAGACTAGCAAAAGCGATACCTACATCGCACATAATGAAAAAGGTGAGTAACCTAATGGACAAGTTTATAGTAATATAGTATTTTTAACTCACGACGCGACGCGATCTTTACTTGTGGTTACGAAGTGTACAAACACACTGGGAATGTGTTTGTAAACGCAGTAACTCTCGGTACCGTCCGAAACAATGGCCAAGTCAGACGTGTGTGTGTGTGTGTGTGTGTGCGCGTGTGTGGTGTGCTACATGCGGACGCTGCTCGTCTCCACGCACACATTCAGAGTGTGTGTGTACATTTAGTTACCACAAGTAAAGCTCGCGTCGCTTCGTGAGATAAAAATACTGTACAAACTATGTGATAGGATTTTTCATCGCCAAAAATAACGTACTTCCATACAAACTTTCATAAACCCTTTTGGGGATGAATTTAAGGAACTCTTGCGCAGAATTTCTTGTTTCTAGATCCAGAGGTGCTGTGCTTTGTTTTTTTACATGGGAACAGACTAAATGGCAGTCGCTGGATTGCCATTTGGTCTGTTTATCTCAATACAGTTCTGTCAGTCAATGAATTTAAAATGTTTAAACAGATATGGTGAAAACGGCTATCCCCGCAGTAGACCGTGACTCCTTAATGCAGAGGGTTGTTGACGAGCTCGAAGACTGGAAAGAGCAGCAACAAGAAATGTTCAAATGTCAAGTAAGTTAAGAAATGCATACAGTTTGCAACTGTTAATGAGTGGAGTCTTTTTTATAGTTTACGAGTTTTTACACGCGCCAACGCCCGCGTGGATCTCGGAAAATATTTCCATTCTTTCCATATAAGTAACTCTGTTGGTTTACGCGGCGCACGCCAGTAAAGCACTCAGTCGGCATAATTTTTTTTCCGACATCTTCAACGATCATCGTCATATTTCAGCCAATCTACTCAAACCCTTAATTAATTATACACCTAAACCATCCTCCTGAGTCACTCCGTCCATTGGTGAAAACCGTATGAAATTCCGTTCGGTAGTTTTTGAGTTTATGGCGTGCAGATAGACAGACCGACGCGGCTGGGGGACTTTGCTTTATAATATGTATTGATTATTCAAAAAATTAAGTACTTATTAGTTGTATTTTATTTTAACCTATTTCCAGTTAAAACGTAAAGAAGAATATCACCTAGAACTCCTAGCTAAAGAATGGTCGAAGAAGCAAGTAGAGTTGGAATTGAAGCTCAGCAAGGGTATAGAACAGTGTCGTAACCTAGCGGCCGATCTTAGCCGCGCCACTGAAGACTTTAGGCTGAGGGGGTACCGGAACACGGAGAGGGAGAAAAAGGTATGGTTGGTATACTGTAGAAATCCGTCTCCTCTTGACCCATGTTAGGGCCCTTCCCCACGACAAGATTGACCCGTTTTTTGCAGGTACGGTTTTTAGCAGGATCCCGTTTAGTATATTCACACAGGCATCCTGTTTTCCGGAAACTGCAAACAGGATGCTCGTGTGAATATGTATATTTAAACACGTACACAAGAAACCGGATCTTGCCGTGGGAAAGGGCCCTTACTTGGGGTCGGCGCAACCCATTTTTCTCTTCCATTCTCCCCTGTCAACCGTTATGCTATCATTCACTCCTTTTTTTTTGTTCAGCGGATCAGTAGTTCTGGCGATTTTTTGATGCCTGTGTGCAGCGTTCCAGTAGTTCTGGCGATTTGAGGCCTCTGTCCAGCGGACCAGTAGTTCTGGCGATTCTTTGACGCCTGTGTCCAGCTGTAGTCAGTGGTTACTGAAATGATGATGATTTTCTCGAAGAGTGTGCCCTTTCATCTGATGAATTGATGTTGCAACTGTTATGTAACTTTAAATTATCCGACTCATAACCGTGACATATTACGTTTAACATGGAAAATCACGGTCTTAGATTCAAAAATAATCATCGGTAGCAGACATTATCCGTCCTGTATAAAACTAAAACTAAATGTGTAACTAAATGTGTATTAACCTTTCGTATCGCCTTCGTTTCGCCGGAACGCAGGTCTGCGCTCCAAATTCGGAACGATCTGCGCGATTTTATTACTTTTTTCGAAAAACCACCTACATATTTACATTAATTTGTTTGCTTTTTCGAAAAAAATAATAAAACTGTTTTTTTGAGTAAAGTTAAAACCGTTCAGATCTACGTTTGAAGCTTTTAAAAATTGGAGCGTAGACCTGCGTTCGCGAGTATACGAAGGGTTAAGTGTTTTAGAAAATAAAATAAATAATATATGCAATATTTTCTTACGTTCAGCTGCTAGATGCAAAGAAAGCTCTAGAATCCCACTACACAGCCAAATACCAGGAGTTGCGGGAAGCCTCACAGAAGATGGAGGATGACATGAACCACCAGCTGAAGCTGAAAGATATGAAGGTCGAGGAGTTGGAGGCCAAGATACAGCAGCTGCAAAAACAAGTGGATTTGCTCAAGGTAGAAGGAATTTATAATTTGCTAGCTTTTGCCGCGTGTTCACCTGCGTGAGGGTCGGAAATTATCCCACGTGAACATAGTACCGGGTTTTCTAAGTGTCATATGTCCTAACCCAGGTTATGGTCTACCTGTGTGCCAAATATCATCCAAATCCGTTCAGCCGTTAAGGCTTGAAAAGGTTACAGACGGACAGGTACACACAGGCAGAGTTACTTTCGTTTTTATGATATTCGTATAGATGATAATTGATGCGAAGATAATCGTAATCGCCATTAGATTATTAACCCTTCGAACGTGGATCCACGCGACACAGGGTTTTTAATTGTTTCTGTAATTACGGAATTCAACTGGTTAATTTCATCGCTGAAACCGACTTCCTAATATAACGCTGAAAGGAACCGTCGTCGTTTCGCTGCAGAATATTGTCGATGGACAAACAGTACACCTGGACAATTATTGATTCGCGTTATGTTTATTTAATTCGTGGCACAGCCAATCGCACTAATAATACAACGTGTAACGCTAAATGCGCAAAACCTCAGACACCCCAACTGATTTTTAATTCAATTGACCTATTTCAGAGAGAAAATAAGTCATAAAAAACAATAAAGGTTTTATGTGTTGTTTTAGTTTTACTGGCCATTCTGATCGTTTCTTGCGTCTGCGACGATGCTTTATCGAGAGAGGAGTCGTGACCGGGCCGCTGCGCCGCGCTGACATTGGGTTGCTTGACCTATTAATAAATAGACACGGCAACGTTTTTAATAAAGATTTTTTTGAAAAATGTGACCCCTATTAAAAAGTGGTTCAATTAATTCTGCTCGTTATTCTGATCAAACTATTTTCAGGTTTTGCGCATTTAACGTTACACGTTGTATAAAGGCGAAAGTTTGTGAGTGTGTGTGTTTGTATTTTTGTTACTTCTTCACGTTCAAACGGCTGAACGGATTTTGATCAAATTTGGTACACAGATTTATAATCGGGATTAACACAAAGAATACTTTTTATCCCAATATTCCCTCGGGATCGACACTTATGCGGGTAAAACCGCGGGGCGTAGCTAGTGGAAAAAAAAAACATTGCTGGGAACTACATAACTTTCGAATTTTTCGTTAGAATATGCCAGTTTACTCACGATGTTTTCCGTCACCATTTTGATAGAAGTGAGGTATGAAATTATTTACACAGTTTGTCGGGGTTCGAACCTACGAACTACAACTCGTAAGTCGCGGCCGTTAGCACTGGGCCACCACTGCTCTTTTAACGTGTTTGAATGCTAACTTAACGTTTTTTTTTTTTAAATGTATTTCAGAACAATATAAAGAACACTGAAAAGGAATATGAGAATCGGTATTCCGGCTTGACCAAAGATCAAACTGCAAGCCTAATACAGGAATTAGTAAGTGAATAACTCTTTAGCAAAATATTTATTTTTATGTTTATTTTGAATCCATATCGAAAATCTCCATCGCGCCACTCCACCGCGCCACGCGACGGGCGCGGGTAAAGTTGCCAAATGCCCCGCGCGCGGTGACGCGGTCGTATTGAAGTCTTGTGTCGACATGACGCGGTCGTATTGAAATCTTGTGTCGACATGACGCGGTCGTAATAAAGTCTTGTGTCGACATGACGCGGTCGTATTGAAGTCTTGTGTCGACATGACGCGGTCGTATAGAAGTCTTGTGTCGACATGACGCGGTCGTATTGAAGTCTTGTGTCGACATGAAGCGGTCATATTGAAGTCTTGTGTCGACATGACGCGGTCGTATTGAAGTCTTGTGTCGACATGACGCGGTCGTATTGAAGTCTTGTGTCGACATGACGCGGTCGTATAGAAGTCTTGTGTCGACATGACGCGGTCGTATTGAAGTCTTGTGTCGACATGAAGCGGTCATATTGAAGTCTTGTGTCGATATGGCGCGTTCGGATTGAAGACTTGTGTCGACATGACGCGGTCGTAATAAAGTCTTGTGTCGACATGACGCGGTCGTATTGAAGTCTTGTGTCGACATGACGCGGTCGTATTGAATTCTTGTGTCGGCATGACGCGGTCGTAATAAAGTCTTGTGTCGACATGACGCGGTCGTATTGAAGTCTTGCGTCAAAATGACGCGGTCGTATTGAAGTCTTGTGTCGACATGACGCGGTCGTAATAAAGTCTTGTGTCGACATGACGCGGTCGTAATAAAATCTTGTGTCGACATGACACGGTCGTATTGAAGCCTTGTGTCGACATGACGCGGTCGTAATAAAGTCTTGTGTCGACATGACGCGGTCGTAATAAAGTCTTGTGTCGACATGACGCGGTCGTAATAAAGTGTTGTGTCGACATGACACGGTCGTATTGAAGTCTTGTGTTGACATGACGCGGTCGTAATAAAGTCGTGTGTCGACATGACGCGGTCGTATTGAAGTCTTGTGTCGACATGACGCGGTCGTATTGAAGTCTTGTGTCGACATGACGCGGTCGTATTGAAGTCTCGTGTCGACATGACGCGGTCGTATTGAAGTCTTGTGTCGACATGACACGGTCGTATTGAAACCTTGTGTCGACATGACGCGGTCGTAATAAAGTCTTGTGTCGACATGATGCGGTCGTAATAAAGTCTTGTGTCGACATGACGCGGTCGTATTGAAGTCTTGTGTCGACATGACTCGGTCGTAATAAAGTCTTGTGTCGACATGACGCGGTTGTAATAAAGTGTTGTGTCGACATGACACGGTCGTATTGAAGTCTTGTGTCGACATGACGCGGTCGTAATAAAGTCGTGTGTCGACATGACGCGGTTGTATTGAAGTCTTGTGTCGACATGACGCGGTCGTATTGAAGTCTTGTGTCGACATGACGCGGTCGTATTGAAGTCTTGTGTCGACATGACGCGGTCGTATTTGAAGTCTTGTGTCGATATGACGCGGTCGTATTGAAGTCTTTTGTCGATATGACGCGGTCGTATTGAACTCTTGTGTCGACATGACGCGGTCGTATTGAAGTCTTGTGTCGATAAGACGCGGTCGTATTGAACTCTTGTGTCTTGGGGCACGTGCTAGTGTGAGCTCCGCCCTGATAGCATTAACTCCTACAAAAATAGTTTTTATTAAGTATTTTTATTTTCATACCTTTGCGGTAAAAAAGGACGACATTATGATAGGTATCAAAATATTGTATGTTCTTTTCAACCCTGAGGTTTAATGGTAGAAAATGATGTTCACTATGTACCACTACTTTACACGAAGTTGAAATAAAATAAATAACACGATTTATTTAATTTATAGCGTTACTTAGAAGAGAAACTAGACAGCGCGGTACAATCGAAGGCGTTCTTCAAAGAGCAGTGGGGCCGCGCCGTCAGAGAGTTGCATCTCGTCAAACTGCACACTCGGAAGCAGATGTTGACGCAGCTGCAGCAGGATAGAAGGGAACTCGGTGAAATGGGGTATGTTACATCATCATATAATAAGATGTTACCTGTGTGCCAAATTTAATCGGAATCTTTTCAGCCGTTAAAGCTTGAAAAGGTGAAAAGGAAAAAGCAGACACGCAGGGTTATTTTCGCATTTATAATATTATTAGCTGACCCGGCAAACTTCGTATCGCCATCGAAATCAGTTAACCTTTTGAACGCCAATCACTTGTGTACAACGAACTTGTATACAAGTGATTGGCGTTCAAAAGGTTAATCCATTTTCGAGATATTATCAAAAAAGTCGTTTCATGTGTGAGAAAATGAATTATCTTTTTTTTTTCGTGAACTTTTCCCATGTTTTTATAGTTATTATGCTATTCGAGACGGAGAGTAATCCAACAAATCTAAGATCATAAGAAAATCCCTCCAGCCGTTCTTGAGTTATAAATGGAGTAACTAACGACTTTGTTTTATATAATATACTAGCTGGGGTACCCGGCTTCGCTTAGGAACATTCCACAACATTCCAGAATGTTCTGTAATGTTATGGAATGCTCTCGAATACTCTCGGATTGTTTCCGTGTTTGTTTGTGGTGGGTTGCTCTTGAATCCTCTGGAATGTTCTAGAAATTTCTAGAGGGTGAAAATTCCAGCCCTTATATCTTAAAAGCAAATCAGCAAAAAAGCAGTGAAATCGGGAACCTTCTTCAAGGACAGGAGATAGAGAGTTACCACACCATATAACCATCACCAGATCGTACCAGGGCTCATTTCTGAGTTTTAGCGGCACGCACATTGTACACTTTCTTTTATAATATATACAACATTATTTTGAGTATATGGAAAACCCGAAACACGTGCCTTGTATTTTTATTTAAAGAATCTGTGTACAAAATTTCGCTCGGTGTCCAACTTGTTAGCTTTTTTAAATATTTTTTTTTTTCTTTAAATAAATTTGGGACAAAATATAACATGGTGTAAAAACTATTGGAATCGATTCAGTTACTTATTCTGAACAAACTATATTCAGGTTTACAATATACTAAAAATAATGTTGTATATTGATTATAAGTATGGATGATAATTGTTGAAGAAGTAGAAGTTATTCATCATCGCCAGCCAATTCAGCCATTAAGGTGTAAAATGGTAACAGACAGAACTTTCGCGTTCATAATATTAGTATGGACTATAATACGCATGTAATTACATAATTTTGGAATAGATAACAAATAAGGTTTTAGTAATACAGAAAAATAAGGAAATAACATCCCTCCCCCCGCCCCTCCAGACTCCCCCGTGCCTTGGAAAGCACGTTAAGCCGTTGGTCTCGGCTGTCATTCTTACATCTTTGTCAGTCGTTTCGGGTATTCAGAAGCACAAGTCTGACAATCAGTCTTACCAAGGAGTATCGTGTTACCCAGTAACTGGGTTGTGGAGGACAGATAGGCAGTCCCTCCATGTCAAATACTGGTATTCAGTTGCATCCGGATAGACTGGAAGCCGACCTCAACATAGTTGAGAAAAGACTAGGCAGATTGATTGATATAGATTTTCATTAAAACCTTTTTTTTATATTATTTTGTCTTATTACGGACAGAAGTAGTTGCTGTTATTGCATCATTTTATTTTGTTTCAGATTGGACCCAATAGAAGACCAAGAAGAAAACTGCATGAATCAAAACCCCGTTGATTTAAAGAAGTTAAAAGATGACTTCTATGTGGACATACTCGCGAACACGCCTGCACTCAATACGCATTCTTTGATAAGTCAGTTACTCCTTATAAAAAATATTAACTGTCCAGTTTGTCTCGTGGCCGCAAACGCGACTGCTGAGCGTGCGGTCATGGGTTCGATTCCCAGGTCGCGCAGTGTTATTAGATTTTTCCATTAGGAATTAGTAGCAGCCCGAAGTTTGTAAGTTGGCGGTGTGGTACCCCCGTGTCTCGGTGCGCATGTGTTTGTGTGTGTGTGCGTGCGTGTATGGGTTCGTGCGTGCGTGCGTGCGTGCATGGGTGCGTGCGTGCGTGCATGGGTTCGTGCGTTCGTGCGTGCGTGCGTACTGCTACACATAATGCCTTTTCGTTACGTGACGATTTCTACCAGTTTACTCTCCTACTACAAGCTGCGCTAAAGAACTTCGTTCCAATAAATAAATAGGTACTCGACAGAGAGAGGTGGAACGAGTGTAGGGAGGCCTTCGTTCAGCAGTGGGACATTAACGGCTAAAAATAAATAATGGCGCCGATTCCCTTGTTCACAAACTAAACTAAATTTAAGTTCAGTGTATCTTTATCTTTCTATTTCATTAAGAAAAGGACCGAAGAAAAATCATTAGGTTAGTCATGTCAGCGCCAGACGTAAATTGACGTATTTTTAGTAACCAATTTTTTAATCACGTCTAAACTTGTCTATGGAGTATCTTAATTTGACAGGACTAAACTAATATTTATCTTCTGTACCTTTTCATAATGAAATATATGGAAAAAGATGCACTGAACTTCTATTTATTAGGTCATCCCACTTCCAGTGTCATATTTTTTTATTATTATTATTTTACAAAAACTCACTACTATACTATATAACCTTGTGACACTAATCAATAATCTCCACCACTATTAATCACTCGCTCCCAGACTGCCGGCAAATCTTGAACACCATTTAAAGTACCACTTTCATTTAATTCATCAATAATGCTCTTTAGTTTAATATCTAACTCCTTTTTGCTATTGTATCGAGTACCCGACAATTTCCTCTTCACATGGCCAAAACAATTGAAATCACAAGGATTCATATCCGGGGAATATGGCGGCTGAATAATTTCAATCCATCCTTTATCTTCAATTAAATTCTGAACTATTTTTGATTTGTGCGGTCTGGCGTTATCATGTAAAATTATAGGACTCGTTATATGATGTTCGTCTGCCCAAATAGGAATATTTTCTTCTAAAAATGACTTATATCACTCTCCAGTCATAGTTGTATTTTCATCATAAGTTCTCCAAAAAGCAATGCCTCTGACATCCATATGATAAATGATAAATGATAATGATAAATGATTTATTTTCTGTAAGTAGGTTTGTACAAACACTTTTACATGTCAATCATATTTTTTAAACTAGATGAGGTCGGCGTTTCCTATCTGACTACTCTGAGAAGAAAGGCCGAAACAAACTCAGAGGTCACAGTCTCTTTTAAAGTCCAGACATAATCTTGGTCAGATCATGTGAAGACCATGCAGATTGGTGTCTGAAATGGTCTTTTGAGTAAAGAACCACACAGATTGAGCGGACCTGTCCAGTCAGTGCACGCATTTGTCAAAAATTGTGTAGCTCAACTCAGAACTTGAGGAGCCTTACGATTATAGCTACTATTAGTAGTATTTTTCGTTCATGTAGCTCTGCACGTGGTAAATGTTCAGCTGAAGTGCCCGGTTCCACCCAACATCGTGACTGATGTCTTTGACGAGGAGTGTAAAATTCGCCCAAGTTTCATCAAGGCATATGAATCTATTAAGTATATTTTTCTTACGGCGATACCACGATAAATGGCTACGCCAGGGCTCTGAACCGGTTTAAAAAGAGCGGTTAATTTCGATGAAATACCGGTAAATATATCGTTCCCTCATTAACCGGTTAAACAAGTGAACTGTTCATATGTAACCCAAATGACAAAGGTTACCGGTTACATAAGCACAAACGGTTTTGACACCCAAATTAACCGGTTAATTCCGTAAGTCGTAAATATTTTTCGTCTACTTTTTTAACACTTCCAACAAGTTATAGTGACATTAGTACATTTAGTACCCCAGAAAACATTAGGAAAAAAAATGTTTGATCTGAGGACGTCAAATACAACCGGAGAACTTAAATGGTGCGGGTAGATTCATGTTGCGACTTGCTTAGTTAGGGGGCGGGGGGTGTTTAACCGGTTAATTTTCACTTTCAAAACCAAAATTCATGAAAAACCGGTTTCCCGCAAATACCGGTAAAAACCGGTAAAGTGCAAACCTTAACCTAAATCGATTTCGGTTTGGGGTCAATGACCGTAACCGGTTAAGAATTTCAACCGGTTTCCGAGCCCTGGGCTACGCGCAGTTTCATAACGAAACTCCTTCTGATCCGTGTTCAGAGTGTGGGGCACCCACACTGCACTTTTATTGACCAGACATAAATCCTCCGTGAGTACTCTATGTATAGTGGAATGAGGAATGTTAAGTTGAGTGGAGAGATCACTGACACTGACCCTACGTGACTGACGAAGTGCTTCCTTGATTTTGTCCCTTGCTTCTAATCTAGTCGATGATAATGATCGAGGTGCTCGCGGCTCATCTTCAGCTGTGTTCTTCCTTGTTTGTACATTTCAAGCCATCGCTGTACGGTTCTTTTATTTAAGGCGTTACGACCAACACACTTTACCAGTAAGTCGTGCGCAACTCCTCCAGAGTAGTTGAGTAAAGCACAAAACTTTAGAAATATACGTTGCTCCACTACATTAATAGATTTTTTTAAATCTTCCATTTTTAATCAATGCACGTCTTGACAATACAACACACCAAATGAAACTATCATGATTGTACAAGACAACACATGTATTAACTATTGCATACCATTGCGCAATACATAAATATTGGAAATAAAAAATATGACACTGGAAGTGGGATGACCTAATAGTTTAGTTTGTGAACAGAATCGGCACGATTATTAACTAAAAAAAAAAAAACAAAAGCTAGATAGAAATTAAAAATATTCTGCTGTTTCAGATCCTGCTGCTCACGACGAATTAGACATGTTTAACGATCTAAAGTGAGTAAAACATCACCCGCCTAACACACTTTCAATTACAATCTGTATCATTTTACAGGATATTGCTAATCCATTGCTTCATATGTTCGAAAAATTCGTCTGCTCAACAACGTAAATAACGCAATGAATGTTGTTGAACTGTCAAAATGAAACCCATTTTTATTGATAGTGTGTTACGCAATTACCCCGCAGGGTTTACATTCTGTATTATTCTTCTTATCGGCGAGCCATACGGAAACAGCTAATGGACATAATGCACCATATTGTTTTTATTTATACCTAATAATAATAAATCGTTTATTTTTAAAAAGGGGATACATTTACAATTAATACCTTAACAATTATAATAGCGCACATTTGCTAATTTGCCTGAACTAGGTTGAACCTGTACTTCAGGCTAGAAAGTCCATGAATACTTAGGTAATGTAATAAATTAACACTGAGTTTGACGTAAAAACTAAATTAAAACTTAGATACAAGTAAAATAGCATGTTAGCAGTTCTATTCGCATACAATAAGTAGGTCTTCTGTTTGTGCATAGTCGAGGGTTGGTAAATATTTAAGTATATTTTTTTTTACAGTTATAGTAATTTAGTTAATAGATACATACTTTTCTATTTAATCTATTATATAGGAATGGGCTTAAGAATGTTAAAAAATAATAATAATGTACAGACGCCAGCACATCAAGCTACCCGAAACTGTCAGATTTTCCCAATGAACTTTGAACCTTATGCCTTAGCGCTAAAGTTGAAAATCTATTAAAGAAATCTGACAGATTGTAGTAGCTTGATGTGCTGGCGTCTTAACCATATTGATAACAGTATCGTGCATTGTGTCCAAGCCTTGCTCATTCAATGTAGTAAATTAGAGTAAAATTCATATAAATACATTTGTAACATAATCTCGTACGCTTGCAGGAACGTGCCAAAAAATCCGACGAGCGAAAGAATCAACGAATTGATAGCTCAACGCGACAGACTGGTCCAACAAGACAGTCCGGACGAAGAGTTGCTCAAACAATTGAACCACGAGATACGAAGCATGCTACTTAACTGTGGCACATGACGTCAGGAAGAAACAGACTTGTGATACTGCTAATACTCAATCTTTACTATTCGCTTTGTCTTGTGTCGGTATAACCGACCAATACATAATAAGCCTGCATTCAGAACAGCGTACTAAAATGTTGCTTGTTATTTTGGTATAAATACCGGAGAATCGGGAAGCTACCATCCCATTCCACAGCTTCAAAAAATTCGAAAACGAAAGTTCTAAAAGCCCAGCATAAAGTGTCAATTTTAATGACGTCATAAGTAATGGCGTATTGCATCCATCGATTGTAGTTTCAACCCGATCTTTTCCGAGCGCTACCGGAATTGCTAATGAAACGAATGACCCTTGCAAGTATGCACATTATATGCAAGGGGCGTTTTCTCGAGTCAAGGGAGGGAACTGAAAATCGACTTGCGTTATCTATGCCATTTAGGGCTAATTTTTCAATAGACAAATTTTAATAACTTAGGTTGCCTGGAAGAGATCACAGAAAGCGATAAGTCGTTCCATTGTATGTTTTGTAGTGTCAAATGTATTTTTTTAATACATTTTCTGGTGTAAAATAAATTATATATAAGTAAATAAATAAACGAGAAATAAACGTTACTGTTTGACAGAACAGGTTTTGTATAGAAAATATGTCAGTTATGTTTATTCTTCAGGTAAATGTTATGTGGCTATTGAAAAATCAGGCCTAAAAATAAAATGCCTTCCAAATGAAATATTTAATGAGGACTCAATCACATGTACCACAGCCACACCACATCATCGCAGCGACAAAAATTGGGCATGCTGTGGTTATTTGGGAACAGTCTCGCTGCATAATCGTTTAGTTGCATTGTGGTAACTAAGTGCTCATACAGACGAGCGGCATGCGTCAACGACAGTTGCAACTGGAGCCGTCGACAACGTGCCGCTCATTTATTTGAATACGGTGCTCAAGTACACGAGCGGTATGTTGTTGACGACTGCAGTTTCCTTTACTGTTGACACGTGCCTCACGTGTGTATGAGCACTAATACAACAAAAACGTGTCTGCGAGGATAGCGGCTGGCTGCTGGTGCGCGGTGTCGCTTGTGGTTGCATTGTGGCGGCGATGAGGTCGTTATTGTGTGAACGTCTAGACCACGGGACCAAGTCAAAAGTTTGAATGTTTCATGTCATAAATAAAAAAAAAGAAAAAAAAAAGAAAGAAAATACGTTTATTCACGCTAATTGTAAGATATGGCGTGAAAAACACAAAAGAAAAACATCCATCGCTCAGAACAATGCGGTGACCCTATGCGAGGCAGAGCTGGCTTTGAGCAAAAAAAATAATTGGTACCTTCAATAAAATTCCACACGCTTAGCTTGGACGGAAAAATGTCGTTCGTGCAAGTAAAACTGTGTATTTTCATACAATATTGCACCGACCCACGTAGGGTCCGTTTCACGAAAGAAGTCTCGCACGTAGCGCCACATTCATGCGACGGAATCATAAATATTTATTTATATCAACATTATCTTACAGGCACTGGTTAATATAAATGATGTGCATAACTCCACCTTCATCATATGTGATGGAATATTTTATTCTACCTATGCCAGTATTTAAGGCATGAAAATTTTGCTGCCTATGGCAGCTATTATGCCTTAATACTTGAGCTATAATACATAATCATCATTTCTATCGTTCGGAAGATATGAAATGAGCAGCTGGGGTGCCGTCAATCCAGCTTACACATAATTATAGCTTTTTATAACTCATAGAGTATTTTGACCAGAGATTTGAACATTTTGCTGCCATTGGCAGCTATTATGCCTTATTTTTTGAGCTATAATACATAATGATATCTTCTTTTGTTTGGAAGATATGACATGAGCAGCTGAGGTGACGTCACTCCAGCGTACATACACGTTTTATGATCGTAGTTTCAACACTTTTTAAGTAATATCGTTCAGTTCTTTCCTTCCTTGTGCAGCGATCATGCTTTATTTTTCTGATTATAGTCTAAAACCCTAACCTCACTGGTTCGCCTGTATTGAATGAGGAAGCTGGGGTGACGTCGCTCCAGCTAACACACTAAACGACTCATATTACTTAACGAAGTTTTTGGGGCAGCTAAATTAAGTCTGGGAACTTTTATTACAGCTGTTATGCCTTAAATATTGGCATAGGTAGAATTATTCAATCCCATATGAGGAAGCTGGAGTTATGCAATTTAATAAAATGCACAATTTTAAATAGAAAAATGTGTGGGAGGTAGGAGGGTTGTTGTAGGAATGTTGCTAACTATAATATAATAATATTAATTCCACTTAATATTAGTTCCACTTAATGCCGCGGGACTTCTTTCGTGGGACGGACTCTAGCTATCGTTGTACTGTGGTTGTGGTAACAATTTGACATTGCGTTTCTGTCGTAGCGATTTCTTAGTGGAAGTCTTGTGCTATCACTGGTGTGCCCACTTAGGGCCGGTTGTTTCAAACGATTGGTTAACGTAACATTAGTACCTAAGTCAAATAATGACGATTACGTACCCGTTATTATTTGACGTACGGCAAGGCCTTAATTTTGGAATTGTAATTTGAAACAACGCTTTTTTTTGACGATTGTTAGCGTCTATTTGAACGTATACGCGTGCGTCAAGTGGACGTGAACCAACTCGCCCTTAGTAGCTCAATGTACCGCTTAGTTGAATTAGTATAATTGTTTGATGTTATTTATTATCATGTTTCGTTGACTAGGTATTAATAATGGATTTGTTAAAATCCTTTTTGTAACTGACAATGATGTAAGATAGTGATTTCGTTATTTTAAAATAAACATTTTAGGAACTGTTGATTTGTTTTTAATTGCATACGTTTAAAATAATAGAACATAATAATCAGAGTTAACCGCAGGCCACGCAAAACTCGCTTAGTTTAGCTTGACCCATAGGTTCTCAACCTTATTTTGCCCACCCCTATTTTGAGAATATTTTTTTACTTACCATCTGTCGCGAATCTGAAACAGCTACTGCCACGATTATATTAAAACGTTTATCCAAAAATGTTGTCTCGTCTTCTGACCCCTGAAAGTTTCAAACGCCCACGTTGAGAGCCTTTGGATTCACCAGTTCAAAACTTGGTTCATGAAGTTGTGGCGTCTTTGCATTCTTCTTTAGAAAAAAAAAAAGCTCGCTACACATATTTGTATTTTGTTGTGGTGGGTCTAGCCTCGAGAGTTAAATTCAATTATGTCCTGTATTCAGCAGTGGAATCGTGATTTAATTACGTTTACCCAATTAATATAAACGAGTTTATTTTTACAGGTTCTTAGTCGATTTTTCAACATTTGTTACTATTTTACTCACTTCTGTATGAATGACGTATCGTATGATTGCAAATCATTTGACGTATTATTTTATTTATTCGCGATTGATTCTGACCGACCAAAAAATAAGAATTGAGGACTTAAATGAAGAATTAATAGTGCATGATTGCAGTTACACATTTAAATTCCATACTAAAGTATTTTATTGTTGTTGTTTCGTGCTAAGTCATGGCAAAAACCAAAGTTACAGGAGCTACGAGCAGACTAAAGCAAGATTACCTTAGGCTTAAAAATGACCCCGTTCCATATGTAACAGCGGAACCAGTGCCGTCTAATATTCTAGAATGGCATTACGTGGTCAAAGGGCCAGAGAAGAGTCCATACGAGGGCGGATACTATCATGGAAAAATCATATTTCCAAGGGAGTTCCCATTCAAACCGCCATCCATTTACATGATCACCCCTAATGGTCGGTTTAAGACAAACACAAGACTGTGCCTAAGCATCACGGACTTCCATCCTGACACATGGAACCCAGCATGGTCGATATCCACAATCCTCACTGGTCTACTAAGTTTCATGTTAGAGAAGACACCAACATTGGGATCTGTGGAGACTTCGGATTTCCAGAAGCGTTGTTTAGCGGCGGAATCTTTGGAGACAAATATTAAAAACAAAATGTTTTGTGAGTTGTTCCCGGAGTATGTTGAGGAGATAGAGCAGCAACTGAAGCTGCGGCAGGAGGCGATGCTGCAGGCGGAGAACACCACCACAAGTGAAGGTGAAGTGATAACGGAGCAACAGTCCAACATGTACTATATTTTGACCAATTTATTTGTGTTGGTAGGCTTTGTATTTCTGGCATACATGGTTAAATATGTGTTAATCTCAATATCCAATGATTAGGCAACTATTTAATGCTTTATTTTTAATGTAAATATTGTAATTTATTTTGTAAATACATTTATTCCATTAGAGGCAAATTTTGAAGTTAATTTGATGTTGTGCTATTATAAGCATACTGAATTGATGTAGTATGAAACTGATTCATTTATTACATTGTGACAAAAAAATATTGCCGTATTCAATAGTGATTTTTACATTATTGGCAGAAGAAACAAACAAAATTCAATTTCATATTCATTGCAACAAAATGTTTTTTTTTTAGTTTTCAAACTAATTAGGTATATTGCATCTGAATAGTTACCAGCTCTCCTATTTTATTCTGTTTTCACTTACCTATTCTATATTTTATTAGGAAGGCACAGTTCAATGTCCTATGGTCCAGTGCTAATTTGCCTTATTGCTGCTTTGTTATAATGTTTAAATTATGTTAACAAAATTAAATGATTGTAGCAGTAACAAAAATAAACCCTATAATTTAATTTATAATGGGTACATGTTGAGTGGTAATGCACTTTCTTATTAACAATTTTAAAGCATACACACAATCATAGTTCTTAGATATTCTTTGTGATGAATAGCTAGGTAGTGTGTTTCAAATTAGAGAATGTAGTTTTTTGTGATAAACAAGGTGTTAATATAAATAACACAAAACCTCATAAGGGGTCATTTCACAACAACAACTTTTACTATGACACCGCCGTACGCAAAATACGCGCATTGACGTGGAGTTGCGGACACCAGCCCGTATTACCTACCTATTATGACACCAAAAATGAATGGCGAAAAAAAAAATCAGCTGTTTCCTACATTTTGACGAGTTATGCGAACATAAATGTAGGGAACAGCTGATTTTTTTTTTCGCAATTTCAGGTTTGGTCCCATAGTAAAAGTTGTTCATAATGATGAGTACAATGACCCCCTATGAGGTTTTGCGTTATTTAAATTACACCTTTTATATAGTTTTTCACTCTTGCAAATTCAGTCAAGATTGCAAATAGCTTTTAATGTGAGATCAATTTGTAAAGTTTATAAACTTACTATAGCAAGTAAATGTAGTAATCTCAACAAACATTGATGTATTTCTGCTTGGATGTTTGTATGCCAGTAATTTGTAAAGTCAATATTACTATTCCAAATATGATCATAAAAGTATTTCATGTTGTAGCACATCTAGCATTAATTTGACATCTACCAATGATAATCATGTATCGTCTCATATTAGAAAATGTGTAATCTTTCAATGTTTATATTGAGCCTACTACTGCATTTAAATTGTTTTGTCCCTGTAGCAATTTTATGAAATATATTGAAAATATTTAAACTGGAATATGAAACTGAATGATAGAAATAAAGAACACTAGTGTTAATTTTTAATGTGTGTAATGGCTTTAGTTGTGATTAGCCATAAAGGCAGTATAATTATCATCTCTATATTTTTCAATTAGGTACATTAATCTACTTACCTCTATAGAAATGATTGGAAGAATGATACTTATTTCATTCTGGAAATGTGTGCAAACCATATTTTAAGTTTCTTTACTTAACTTCTCTCATAAATGGTATCTTATTTCTTGATCTTGCTTATATAAATAAAAGTACTTAAGTTGAATCCATTCTCCCATATCACCTTTATATAACTAGCTACCTACATGCCCGATTCAAACTTTATGGCGGCTCTAGAGTGCGTCGGCACACCCCTCACCCCCGCTGACAGGTGATTTTTTTGAATGCGCAGCGACCCCTCATATTCCGAGCTGCCATAGTTTGAATCGGACTGTAACTCATGTTTTTAACTTTGTAAATCCTATAAAGCGAAGTGTTTACACATTGACAAGTCTTAAATACAATATAGGTAAGGCCAATAATATACTTTGCCATGTACTGTTGCACACATAAATACAAATGTGATTATAATTTATAATCATTGTACTGTTGATTTTAGCAACTGCAAATTGTTTAAAATCTAGTAAAAATGGTATTTTTCTATGAAATGTTGTTTTATTTGGGAATTAAATAAAAAATATTGACTATTATCAACACATTTATTTCATTAGTCTCAATTGGTGCCTACATAATCGGTATCATTTCCATAATTTAGTGTTACAGTAATTGGAAAATGTATAGAAGACAGGATTATGCACTTTAATGCTTACGTAATTGTATACCGTATTGTATTCTGTAAGGATATAGCAAAAAGTCCGGCACAACTAAATAACAATTTATGAGGCTACACCACCTTATTCTTTACCATAATATATCATTATTGAGGTTTTAAAACAACATATTATATTTTATAAAGTAAGGGACACAACACCAAGTACATAAATTGATTTTTACATGATATATAACTATTTACTTAAAAATCTAACAGTACTACTTATAACTAAGTATTTTAAATATATTTTTATCAAAGTTATTTAGCTAATTTTCGATAGACAATATGTATGGTGAGAAATAATATTTTATTTTCCAGTCACTAATATTACATTTTTGCCCATCATCTAGTGAAGATTTCACCGCCTATTAGCATGCTATTCATTCCTTAGTTTCCTCCTCATCATCATCCCAGTCACTAACCAAGCTTTTGATCGTTTTTGGGACTCCTTCTGGAATTTCTGGTGAACAAACACTAGTATCTTTTGGAGACTGTGTTGATGTTGGATCATCAACATTGCCAGTAATCAGTTCCTCTTGGGAATCATTATCTTCCCAATCATTTAGCAGCGACGATAATTTCTGCTGTACAAGTGGATTTGGTACAGCAGTATGAACAGGTATGTCAGTGAATGGAGGTAACTGCATTTCTTGGCTTGATGAGTCTTCTTCTTGTGAAGAAATAGCACAAATACTTTCTTCAGTTTCGACATCTGCAACATTAGGAAGGTATGTCGTTGCAGCTGTTGCTGTTTCAAGATCTGTAGCAGTCTCTGTTACAATACCTGCAACAGCCTGTTTTTCAAGATCTGCAGCCATTTGTTTTTGCATTTCTTGTTGAATGTTTTCTATTGATTCTTCTACTTCTGGTATTTCTTCAACTGAAGGTTGGTTTTGGGAGACTTCATTAGGAAGACATTTAGCAATTCTATTACCATCCTCAGCTACATCATATTCATCCTCGGACCAATCTAAAGTTATATCTTTGATTTTTTTCTCAGATACTTTAGCAAATGGTTGTTCTTCATTATTGGCATGGTTGATTTCTACAATATCATCATATGCTTGTGATCCCATGAGTTCTGGTTGCCCTTCTGATGTGTCGTTCTCAGGTTTTTCAACTTCTGAGTATTTATTTTTAATATTCACAGAATCTACAGTGTGTTCTTGCTGCTTTGCTGGCTGGGGGGCAAGAGATGGTTTGGTTAAACATTCTGTTTCAATTGGTTGATCTATTAAATTTTCCCTTTCAACTGGTTGTTCTATCACATTTTCTGATTCTGCTGGTTGTTCCAGTATGTTTACCAACTCTACTGGCTGTTCCATAGGAGAATCTGTGTTGATAGGTTGTTCTAGTACATTTCCAGTGTCTATAGGTTGTTCTAGTATATTTCCAGTGTCGATTGGTTGTTCTAGTACATTTCCAGTGTCCACATGTTGTTCTATCATGATTTCTGTCTGTACTGCTTCCATCATATTTCTCGTTTCTACTGGTTGTTCCATTATATTAATAGTTGTTTGGTCAATTTCATTTTCCAGTGGTTGTTCCATTATCATCACGTTTTCTGTTACAAGTGGTTGTTCTATGACATATTCTGTTTCGATTGGTTGGTCTATAACATTTTCTATTTCCATTGGTTGATCTAATACAATTTCTGTTTCCGCCATTGGTTGTTCTAATACATTTTCTGTCTGGATTGGCTGTTCTTGTACAATTTCTGTTTCCATTGGCTGTTCCATTATGTGTACTGGGGCTGGTGGTTGTTCTAGCATATTTTCCATTTCCGTTGGTTCCTCAATGTTTTCATGGTTAGTATGGATGTCAGGAATTGTTTTAGCTTGAGGAAGACTTTCAACAGTCTCATTTACAGTCAAAGTAGTTTCTTTTTGAATCAAACTCATGCCTGGGACATTTTCATCTATAGTCTCTTGTTCAACCGGTTGATTTATAATATGTTCATTTGTTACATCCAATTGATTTAGGTCAACATCAGTTTCACCTGGAGATATTCCTTTTTGAGGTTCAGCTACTAAGTGCACTTCTGGAAGCACATTTAAATTATTATCTGTTGGAGTATGAATTGTAGTAGTTACTACTTGATTAGTATCCAGCATTACTGTGTGTGCCGGCAACTGTATTTGTTGACCTTCTAAACTTTGAATATTATTTTGCCAAGTTTGTTCCACTTGTGTTTCTATGCAATGTGTATTCATTGCTGGTGTAGAGGTAGTTACAGTTTCATAATTTTGTGTTATGATTGCAGAGGATGTCACAAATTGTGCTCCTATACCTCCTGTAGTCAGAATCTGGAATTGCTTATTTTGATCATCAACAGGGTGACTGTACACAACTACAATGTTAGAATTTTCAGTAGCTACACCTTCAGAGACATTCAAAGGATATTCATGAGGAAGAATCATCATTTCATTTCCCGGAGTATTGTCTAAGTCTATTGCAGTTGTCTCTATTGTTTGGTTGTGAGGTGCAGTTAACACAGTCAGGGTCTTGTTTGTGCCACCATCGTCAAATATAATGGGATGGTTTGAAGCCATCAAAGCTTTGTATTCTTCTTCATTTGATACCACAATTTGTATTGGTTGATTAAGGTTTGCTGACTTCTTTATTACCATACTGGACGGTTGCTGCACAGTTTCTTCAATGCTTGTATTTTGAACATGAGTGTATTCCATGGATGTAGTAGGTTGTTGAATAGTCTCTAAAGAATCAGATTCAACAATATCTGAAATGATGTAGTCTCCGTTGCCTGGCTTCCGTTTTTTAGGAATAAGCTGATGATCTCTCAAGATGTATTCATTATTGTCTATTAAAACAATTTCTTCATCCTGATTATTTGATAATGGTTCCACTGGCATTTTAATATCTTGGAAGAAATCACTGTGATCAGATTGAGTCTGGTTGACAGTTTTGCTTGGCTTGGCCTTTAGTGCTGGTTTTGGAGTACCAAAGCCAGGATTTAAAATCTTTTGCTTTGCATTGGAGTTAACATTATGTTGTCTTCTAGCTGGAACTTGTTTGTCAGCTGATGGTCTGCGCTGTACTGGATACTGTAAATCCACGTCTTCATAATCATTGTCATAGCTAGTACTAGGTTCAAACTTGACACCACCTTTTGCTCTTGGTCTTTCTACTACAGGTTGCTTTTCTTCATCTGAGTCATCAATGATGCAGTCAGTCTTTGCTTCTTGTTTGTGATGTGTTTTTATGTGTGAATAAAGGTTTGTCTCTCGCAAGAACACTTTCCAGCAATAGATGCATTGCAGATTAGATTTCTTTTCAGCACTATACTTGTGTCCTGTGTTTTGTATGTGTATTAATAGTTGATTAGAAGAAGAAAATGATACAGAACAAACATTACAGCGGAAATTCTTCATATCTTTATGGCTCAGTTTGTGTTTCACAAGCAGTGCATCAGTTAAAGCAATATAAGTACACATGTTACATTTAGGGAAGTGATACTGTGGTGGAGGTTGTACACCATGTTGAGCATAAAGATGGTGCAGTAAATAATTTCTCTTCAAAGATCTAAGGCCACAGTATTCACAAATGTTAGCCACTGGTTTTTCATTATGCACTTCTACTAAATGACGGCGGAATTTATAGTATGAATTGAAATGTAGAGCTTTACCTGGTGTGCCACAGATTAAACATATCCAAGGACCTTTAGTGTTTTCTGCACCCATTGCAATAAGTTTAGCTGCTTGCTTGGAATCAATAACATCAGTTTCATAAGTAAAATCATCTTCTTCTGTTTTGAACTTTACTGGTTTATCTTCTACATATGCAGGAGTTGTAGATTGTTTTTGCTGTTTTTTACCTTTACTAGGCACAGGATCCAGAATTTTCAATTTTATATTTTTATTGCTTTTAACCAAATGAGGATACTTCTTTAAGACTTCACTTATTATCCTTGCATGGTCTAGGTTAGAAGCAGCTTTACTGTCTTTAGTTTCTATTGTTACTTTTGGACCACCATTTCCATCATTAGCGTCCAATATCTGATCAAAAAGTTGATTTGGATCTTTTTCATTGTTTATGTAGGAAGAAGTATTGCTATTGAACAAATCAGTTTCATCATTAAAATTATGCTCAGTGTTGTTTTCATCAAATAAATGATCATCTTTAGAAGTTATCCTTTTACATTCAACAATATCAATTGTTGACAAACCAGACATTTTTTTTGAGCCTGATGCTTCGCTGAATACATTGTTTTGTTTAGCTTTATAACGTTTGACCGTATCAGGATGGACCATTAATGGCTGGGAAGTATATGATATACTGCAGAATGAGTTGTCAAAGATATTGTCAGTATCCAGTTCTTCAGGTACTTCATATCTTGTTGGGCGTGGGTCACATATGACTGATTTTTGAGAAGTATAAGTTTCTTTCAATACTGGAGATGGAGAATGAAATGTACTATTATTAATACTTTCAGATTTAGCAACAGATTGATAAGTCTTTTTATTTCTGTATACTATATTATTGTCGAACGCTTTGCTGTAGGAGCGTTTATTACTGGAGCCTGCAGGTGTGGTTGTCTTCGCAAGTTTAGGTTCAGTTTGCCTTGTAAACTTTTTCATACCACTATAACTGTGAGCGGGTTGTTTAGGCGCGCGATGTGACTCTAGTAGTTTACTTAAAACTGGCATATTGAGAATCTGAGATGTTTGGTACAATCTTTCTAGAATATCCATCTTGAATTCTAGATGTCCCGTGTACATGAAGTTTACAATCGGCACGATAACATCCGCCTGCAGGTCGTCTGGCATCACAAGACAGTCTTCGTACATTTCACATGTTCGTTCCAAGAGTTCGAAGTACTCAGTGCACGCATTGAGTACTAGTCGGTGGACTTTCAGCTGGGCATTGTCTTGAAATTGAAGCGTCAGGTCACAGTAGTCCGTTCGGTTAAAAAAGTGCTTTAGCCTTTGGAGGAAATATATCCCCCAGTTGTCAACTTTCACTTGCTTCACGTCGGACATTTTTGCGTTTTAGCAGGCCATAATACAGACTATATAAGCAGCATCCCGAGCGCTGAAATAGAAGTTAATCGCCATTAGAAATGAGCATCAACAAAGTTACAAGCGATTAAATGCGGCAACTATTGATCCTTAAAACGTTTGACATATTATTTCATTGTTAGTTAAACCGGAATGATGTTATACACCCAGTTTTACCAACGGGGTTTCACATTTATCTTTTCACTTGAATTTTCCGCCACATATTACAGTGTTTTATTCTTGGAACTTACCGATATCGGATAAACAGAATAGTTTGTATTTCGTTAACTTGCTCTCGTCACAATCAAACACAAAATTACTGCACCAAATTCAACACAAGTTGACACGGTGGACGTAAGATGGCGGTGTACAGCGGCCATGCAGCGGCCTCAATACGAAACGCCAAGCTTAGTTGACGCTTTGATGGAGATGCTGTTATGTAGTCATAATGATAACCATCAAATTATTTTTTACGCAAAAAAATACTTTTGCTGCGTAATTTACAGCGAAGCAGTAATTTGCTCCACGAGGAATGTAGTTTTGTTATTTCATAGCGTAATATATTTTATTTCAATAGATGTTGTTGACATGGCTGCGCACAATAAATACAGTTTCGCGGTGTCGCCATCTGCGACGTAGTTTTACGAACTTATTGATTGCGCGCGTTCTAATTTTACTCAGCGGTGTTCACACAGCGGGAAATGAATATGACGCATCGAAACGGAACTCAGTTTGGTTGTCTATTATTACATGGTAACTATAATAGGGCAATAGAGGGCTCTGATTGTAGCATTGCTGTTTCTTATTTTACTCATTGTAAGCATGCGGTAATGTAGCGGTTTTAAAATAAAATGTGTTTTTTTTTTCTTCAATTTATTTCCATTCATGACCTTGGTTTACACCGCTCAGCGTCAACCCTAGGTAAGCGATTCTGGTGGTGATTGCACCTACTACTGTTTGCCTCTGCATCATCTATAGCCATTTTCTACCAGTCACAAAGGTTGACTGGTAGAAAATGCCTATGGCATTAAGTTCGCCTCTGTACATTTATCTCCTTGAAGTATTAAATAAATAAATCTTGAAATAAAAGAGACGCACTATAAATTTCAGTTTAATTTTTATCATCGGGAGCATCAGTTTATCGCTCGGTGACCTTTACAAAACCCACAGATGATGAGTACCCACTCTTCATCCGTGTGTGGGTTAAGAGGTAGGAAGCGCTGTCGTGATGGCTGGCGTTCGTTACATGTGGCGAAATGTAGTTTTTTAATGTATTGACTTAGAAGCTTGATTTTTTACAGGTCCAAGTGACCGTACTATCAATTTCAATTTGATACCTCCACTCGTTCCTGAGAAAAACGGCCTCGACTGACAGACGGGCAACGCAGTGAGCGTATAAAGGCTTTGTTTTTTCATATTGAGGGGCAACCCTAAATGTGACTTGAGTTTGGGTCGGCGTTCGCCTTCAGGACCGCTGCTCGATGACAGTAGCCAGCAGAGAAGTGAGAATCAAGTTGTACACTCCTTTCACTTCACTTATGATTTCACGGTGAGATTTTTACAGAATCGACCGGCTGCTCTAGCACAGTAATATGACTCGCACATAAAATAAGGATTGATGCGATGTACTCTTCCTTCAATCCATCGTCTATGATACGAGTTTCAAGCCCTATTACTCGTGCATTTATCCATAAAATCATCAAATTTAAGCAGACTATGGTTTTGTTTCACTTCCTCCGTATATGGGGTAATTTAAACTGTTGCTAGAATATACAACGTGTAACGTTAAATGCGCAAAACCTCAGACACCCCAACTGATTTTTAATTCAATTGACCTATTTCAGAGAGAAAATTAGTCATTAAAAAAAATTGTAAAGGTTTTATGTGCTGTTTTAGTTTTACTGGGAGTTCTGATCGTTTCTTGCGTCTGCGAGGACGCTTTATCGAGGGAGGAGTCGGCACTGGGCCGCTGCGCCGCGCTGACATTGGCTTGCTTGACCCATTAATAAATAGACACGACAACGTTTTTAATGAAGATTTTTTGAAAAATGTGACATATATTAAAAAGTGGTTCAATTAATTCTGCTCGTTATTCTGATCAAACTATTTTCAGGTTTTGCGCATTTAACGTTACACGTTGTATAGTATTGAGTCTGCGGAACTATTAGAAAGACTAAAATGACATGTCAAAATGCTTCCATCTAATACGAGTCGTATTTCGTCGGTATTAGGTTTAATTTTGGAAATACATAAAAAAAAATTGAATTTGGGGTAAGTGAAATATAGTCATGGTGGCCAGGGGTACGAAACTTGTGCAAAAATCGAACAAGATCTATAATTTGTTGATGAGTGATAGAAATAAAATTGCGAAGATATCATAAAACAAATTAATATCTTTATTTAGGCACTTAATTTACAAATTCAAGTCTTTTTACTTCATTCAAATATAATTATGTAAAAAGTATATTTTGTCGTCAAAAATAAATCAACAATTAAAGTCATCACTATAGTTGGTCTTGGAATATTATTATAATGTTTGGAAGCAGTGTAAGCAGACTTGGTTCCATTTTTCACTGCTTGTATTGCATCTTGCAGTTTTTCGTCTGAGTAAGCAGCTTTACCAGCTTTCCGGATGTAATTTCGAGACATGTTTTACATGACCTGGAAAAAAAAAATCTACAAAACACAAATAAATGAAATTAACTTCTTAACTATTACTTAAAAAAAAAAACCCTTAAAAATTTTGTTTATATGTACATACAATGATGACATTATTATCTGATGATAATATTTTTTTTAAAATCGTTGATAAATTGATTTCTGTCGACCAATTAGAGGTCCTCGAATGGTTTTTGATTTTCTCTGTTTTGTATTTTTGCATAAGTACCTCGTAGTTCGACTTAAAAACTGGTAAATGTTTGATAAAACCTGTTGGTTATAACCGCATATAGATTTGTTGAAAAAAATGCACCCTCTGTAAGGTGGTTATGGTAAATTTCAGAACTTTCCGCGAACGAAATGACAAGCAAGACGTCAACCAATAAATCAAGTGCTTAGTAAAACTACACATTGAGATCATATAAAAAAAAAAAATGCTTGTAAATTCTGCCACGGGGGAAGTGGGCCATAATTATGTTTCTCTTACCCCGGCGGCCCTCTCTGACACCCACGTAAAGATTACGTTTGACTCGTGTTTTGAAGTTTCAAAGATGTCAGATTTTTTTTTTTAACGTTGTAGAATGAGCGTAGCGAAATCTGTGCTAGAACATTGAAACCTCTTCGTTGATCCTGTTTTATCACTATTAGAGCTGAACTGTATAGTTTATTGCAGCCATAGGGTTGGGTGTTTCACTTACCCCACCAGCCGTGCGATTCTGTAACCATCTCACCGTGAAAGCTTGGGTGAAGTGAGCGTGGAGTGAGCTGTCATTCGCTAGGGATTAACACTATTAAGTGCTCACTTCACCTATTATTTCACGGTGAGATTTTTATAGAATCGACCGGCTGACCTTATATCCGACGGCCCCGGTTACTAATCTCTTTTGATGAGTGTACCAAAGTGTGATCAAAGTATCTAAATGAGAGGTAAATAATTTCTAAATAATCATTTCCCTGCTTCTATCTCATGTTACTTGGGGTCGGCGCCACACGTTTTCTTCTTCCGTTCTCCCCTGTCAACCGGCACGCCATCAGGCAAATAATTTATCACTACATAGTATAAAACAAAGTCGCTTCCCTGTCTGTCTGTCCCTATATATGCTTCGATCTTTAAAACTACGCAACGGATTTTGATGCGGTTTTTTTTAATAGATAGAGTGATTCCATAGAAAGGTTTATATGTATAATACATGCATAGTATAGTAGAGAAACACTGATAATTTTAGAGGTTTCTAATGTAATGTCGTAAATAAACACATTTTTTTGCGCTTACATTGTAAACGCTGGCTGAACCCGTCGAGATAGATCAAAATAAAGTACTACAGTATTGTACACCTTAAAAAGTTCTACAAAAAAGTTCGCGATGGTATATGTCTATCTCTTAGGGATAACCCACAATAACCATTTTTTATCCTATACTTTTTACGAGAAATAATGGCTCTAAAATTATCAGTGTTTCTCCTTTGCACCCGTGCGAAGCCGGGGCGGGTCGCTAGTAAATTATAATAATAAACTTACCTACCTAAACGGTACCTACAACCTAGGTTGCAGATACCTGTCTTACCTACCATAGTAACCCGTCCATAGGTACCTTTACCATCATCTTCTGACTAACCTTTTCCCAACTACGTTTGTGGTCGGCTTCCAGTTTGTGTGGCGTGATCACTTCACGCGATTCATGAATTGTCGTGAATCGGGTCTATAGTCTAGGAGAAAAAAAACATCATTGAGGTTCTGACTAAGTTTCTGTTTCTGTTGCTGTTTATTTTTTTTTTATTTTTTTAATTTTATTTTAAAAGCCCATAAAATAATAATGTTTTGACAAATAAAATACTAGCTTTGAAATTATATAAAATGATCAATAGAATCAGCATAAAAATATTATTAAAATCTCGATTATGATTTTAAGTTTGCTTGGTCAATCCCTAGCATCAGTGGGATGACACTGACAGCTCACTCCGCGCAAGTTTTCACGGTGAGATTTTTACAGAATCGACAGGCAGAAGCGACGTAAGGTACCTAAGTAGTTATAGCAGACTGGCTCTCATTCAATATCTCTGACCACTAGGTCAGAGCCACATGTCGAATACCTTGGTATTTGCCACATAATTGTCAGGTAATGACTACATTAGCTGACAATTATTTTATTTATTTATTCCTTTATTTCAGGCAACTAGGGCCCATAGAAAAAACAATACACACACGGAGAGAAAAATCTTAGAAAAATGCCTGTGCTGTCTCATAATCTGAGTGCATTTGAATGCTACTGGAAAAAATACCATGCTAGCACAGTAAAAATTCTTATGCTGTACAGTATATTGGACAAATAGTGAATTTTTCACAATCTCACTCAGAAAATTTCCTGTAGATGTCACTTGCACTCACTTTACAGTGACAAGCACAGTCATTTTTCTAAGAATTTTCTCTCCGTGTACTACTACAAACATAAGAATGAATTATGTGGCAAATACCAAGGTATTCGGCATGTGGGACGTCTGTACACCTGTATCTGACCTCCACAACCCAGTTACTGGGTAATACGATACCCTTTGGTAAGACTGGTGGTCAGACTTTCGGGATTCTGATGACCTGAACTTAACGACTGTCAAAGATCCACGAATGACAACCAGGACCAACAGCTTAACATGCTTTCCGAGGCACGGACTGGTCACCCATCCACGGACCAACCGCGGCAAGCTTAGCATAACCTAATCGATCGACCCATGCGGCTGTTATTACTTAGCTACAAGTCCTTCAGTCCAACTTAAACCACATATATCACATCAAATTAAAAGATTTTGTAGATAATTTTCTGTTTTAACTCTGTTACAAAATATTGTGACCCACAAATAATTTTCCACTAAGTACTTAAAATCATCATCTGCCTAAACTTTTCCTAACTATGTTGGGGTCGGCTTCCAGTCTAACCGGATACAGCTGAATACCAGTATTTTACATGGAGCGAATGCCTATCTGACCTCTACAACCCAGTTACTGGGAAATACGATACCTACCCCTTGGTAAGACTGGTTGTCAGATGTTCGGGCTACTGACGACCCGTAACGACTGAATGACAGCTGGGACCAACGGGTTAACGTGCTTTCCGAGGCACGGAAGGGTCTTGGTATGTGAAGATGGTCACCCATCCACGGACCAACCGCGGCAAGCGTAGCTTAACCTGATCGATCGACCCGTGCGGCTGTTACACTTGTGTACGTAGTGGTTGTACTTAGCCACAAGCCACCCTGCTCAAAATGTAAGCTTATAAAAAGAGATCAACTTATCTCATTCTGTCATCCCATCTTACATACTTGTCTATCTAATAAACATACTAGCTACGTAACTACGTACTATACTCTGCAACTTAAGAACGCGGTAACTATCATCTGGATTGCCCACTTACAACTGACCAAAGCTTCTTGGCATGGGAAGAAAAGAAGTTGAAACGAAGCTGATTTGCGGATTCCCAGTCCCGCCCAGCCGTGGCCCCGCCTACACTGCTGGGCGGCTGTCGCGAAATCCTGGATTTACTGCCAGTATGCACTGAGCCATCGAAGAGAACGCACCGTGAAGTTGCTGGTTACTGTATTTTAGTTTACGTGTGTACGCGCTGCTGGAACTGGAAACAGGTGTGTATGCATGTTTTGTTTGTTAATGATAAAATAAAAAATAAATTATTTATTAAAATAATATAAATGATTTATTTTCTGTAAGTAGGTTTGTACAAACACTTTTACATGTCAATCATATTTTTTTTTTAAACTAGTTAACGTCGGCGTTTCCTATCTGACTGTTCTGAGAAGAAAGGCCAAAACAAACTCAGAGGTCATGTTATTTTTGGTTTTGGTTGAAATAATCTTCAGATGTACATATTACGTTTATTTTTATCATTTTTGTGGACATTCTCGTACGTAATTTTCATAAATAGTAGGTAACATTTATAAGTTCGTTTGTGGCAAACTTAAATCTTTCGTAAAAGTGAGTAGTAATTTTCCCAAAAGAATTATTTAAGTCCACTGGGTTATTTTTCCAACAAATTAAACTTTTTTCTACTCAAAAGCTTCTTCAGAAAGTTGTGATTAGCGATCAGCTAGCAATTGACCAGCATATGAGTGATCGGTTCCGGTTTTCCCGTGAAAGAAAATAAATCGGACTGGCCAATCGGTTTTTTTCGGCAAAAGCTCTGTCTTACTTTTGGAACAAGAATGCCTGGTCTCTAGATTATTACATCTGCTTTTTGGTAGAGGGCATATCTTTATTTTTTAAATTCTGGGAACAGCCGTGCGATTCTGTAACCTCTCACCGTGAAAGCTTGGGTGAAGTGAGCGTGGAGAGAGCTGTCATTCGCTAGGGATTAACACTATTAAGTGCTCCCTTCACTTATGATTTCACGGTGAAATTTTTACAGAATCGACCGGCAGTTTGTACTTATTAAAATTTGGTAAGTTGTGATGCAAGCATCCTAATTTTTATTGCGGCCAGAGTGAAGCGGGGGACTTTTTCGTATTTGCATAATTAGTAGGTAAAATGTATAAATTCGTTCGTTCGTGATAAGCGATTAGCTAGCAATTTACACGCCGGTCGATTCTGGAAAAATCTCACCGTGATAACTAAGGTGAAGTGAGCTTAGAGTGAGCTGTGAGTCATACTGATGCTAGGGATTGACACTATTGACAGCTCACTCCACGCTCACTTCACCCAAGTTTTCACGGTGAAATGGTTACAGAATCGCACGGCAGCACCCTAATTGCGTAACACACTTACTCTCAATTTGAATCATTTTGAAGGATATTGCTAATCCATTGCTCCATATGTTCGAAAAATGTGTCTGCTCAACAACGTAAATAACGCAATGAATGTTGTTAAACTGTCAAAATGAATAGGGTTTTACGTAATTTCCCCGCAGAATGCGTGTTTTTAATTAAATTAATTGGTTCCCGTTTTCCTGTGAAAGAAAATATGTATATAGTCTTCATTGTGAATCCGATTTTTCAGCAAAAGCATCATGTCTCAAATTTGAAACCCAGTCTGTGTTTTCCTTCCGCTGCTTTTTGTCATACCTAGAGGCTTTCTTCTAGGTATAACAAAAAGTAGCAGATGCCCAAAAATAAATTAATACTTTTATTAATTCACGCTGGCGCACGGGCGCCTCTCCGACGCATCGTAGATACGTACTTATAACACACATTTTATCGAACTTGATATTTTCGCGCTTACATACTTTAAGTTCAAAAGGATGGCTATTGAATCCTTAAAGTAGCTATTTGTTACCTATTATCCCTAAAGTACATATGAGTTCTTATTTAATTTTCTGTGTTATTAATGCACGCTTTTAACTACTTTCTTATAATTATTTCGCGGATATTGGTGTGGGTTACACGTTTATTTAGTTTTAAACTTACTCTGTCATACTTTCATTGTAATGTGTAACTGTCAAATGTCCCAATAAAGTAAAATAAAATAAAAAATAAAAATTATTTTTGGGCTCATGCAACAGTTTCTATTACTTAGGTAGTTATTAAAATGCAGTAGGGTTATAAGTTGCGATGCAAGCATCGACCTAATTTTACTTGTGGTTGCTTTTATGATTTAAACTTTATAAATTCATTAAATAAATAAATAAGTCATTTATTCTGGACCAAACATTTTGTAAAATTTCATAAGTAACAGTTTGTCGGTGGGATTAGCGCTCGTCTTGTTTAACAGTCTTGTTTTCACACTTATTTTCTGGTTTTGTCGTACATCTCCACTATTATTATAAAGAGGAAAGATATGATTGTTTGTTTGTATTGAATAGGTTCGGAAAATACTGGACCGATTTAAAAATTGTTTTAACATTAGAAGCTGACATTATCCCTGATGAACATAAGCTACTTTTTACCGCGGGAAAATGCTTCATTCCTACGGGAAAACGGGTAATAGGATTTAAACGGCGGGAATTCCGAATTCTACGCAAACGAAGTTGCGGGCGGATGCTAAGTAGGAGTACTAATATTATAAAGGCGTAAGTTTGTGAGTGTATGTTTGTTACTTCTTCACGCTCAAACGACTGGACCAATTTTGATGAAATTTAGCACACAGATAGTTTAATAGAAGTGCCACATTAGTTTCGGTGTCAAGAAGCTGTATCGATCTATAGGTACTTATTATAAATAAATAAATATTTTATTCAGTATTAAAATTGGTAAAAATTTACACAGTCTTAGAAATAATTTACAAGGGTATAATAATGTTAGAAAACTTAAGTTACTTTTCGTGTCTATCTGTGTGACCACGTTAGTCTTCTTAACTACGAGTACGTAACGTATTTTGATGCTGTTTTTACCATAATTTATTCCGGAAGGTTTAAATGTGTGTAATACGTTAATGTGAAATTAAATCGAATACTTAAGGTTACAAACGATTTATCACTAGTGAGCGTGATCAGCAGGGTAATTGCGTAACACACTATAAGTAGAAATGTGTTTAATTTTGACAGTGCAAACAACATTCATTGCGTTATTTACGTAGTTGAGCTGACACATTTTTCGAACATATAGAGCAATGGATTAGCAATATGCTTCAAAATGATTCAAATTGAGAGCAATAGCAGGTTACGCAATTAGGGTGCAGATCGGAGAAATTTTACATTTTTTAGAAACATACCGATATAACTCCGACTACAGTTAACCCGGCGTCATTGAGTTTGGGTCAAAATTACCCGGTTGGTTTAAAATTTCTTATATTTTTAAAAGTACGCGCGCGACGTCGCCGTTCTGTGCAGTAGCTGGAGCCAATATTGTATATTTTTTTTAAATAGTAATTTTTGAGAGTTATTTTAAAAGTTTATTAAACTCAATTAAACGTTTTTGAATAATTATTTTTCTGTTTTATTATCAAAACCAGAATACCATTATACTGAAATAATGACACAGTTTATGAATTTACTTAAAAATTATGGAAATACCATGTATTAAATATATGGGTAATATTGACCCACCTCAACGTCCATGTAACTATTTTCTACCACAATGACGCCGGGTTAACGGTTACGTCCAAAAGCGTAAACCTGCACCCTAATTGCGTAACACACTATTACTCTCAATTTGAATCACTTTGAAGCATGTTGCTAATCCATTGCTCTATACCTATGTTGGAAAATTGTGTCTGCTCAACAACTTAAATAAGGTAATGAATGTTGCTGAACTGTCAAAATGAAACCCATTGCTACTGATAGTGTGTTGTGCAATTACCCTGCTGGGCAGTAATTTAGTTATTGAAAGCAGAAACCATCTTTTTTGATAAATAGAAGAACAGTTAATAATGACGTCTAAATGAACCCAACTTAGATTATGTTGGAAAATATAAGTGGATACCCATAAAATATACTAAACGAACTGTGCCCCGCGGCTACACCCGCATAGGTCTCAATCCTCTAAAAATATCGGGACGAAAAGTGTTCTATGTCCTAATCCAGGTCATGGTCTACCCATGTGCCAAATTTCACCCAAATCTGTTCAGCCGTTTGTGTATTAGGTGTTCATAGTAATAGTAATCTCTACCAGCCAATAGATTCTGTAAAAATCTCACCGTGAAATCATAAGTGAAGTGAGCACTTAATAGTGTTAATCCCTAGCGAATGATAGCTCACTCCACGCTCACTTCACTTAAGTTTTCACGGTGAGATGGTTACAGAATCGCACGGCAGTTTAGCTATTGTTGTTAACCTTTTGAACGCCAATCACTTGTGTAATACGAACTTGTATACAAGTGATTGGCGTTCAAAAGGTTAAATGCGTCTGGATACTGCGGATGGATGGATGTTTGTTACTCTTTCACGCAAAAACTACTGAACAGATTTTGATGAAATTTGGCTCACAGATAGTTTATAACCAGGATTAACACATACGATACTATTTTTTGTACCGATACTATTTCTATCCCGATATTCCCACGGGATCTTATGCAGGGTGAAAACGCGGGGCGCTGCTAGTCTGAACATAAAACAAAAATCAGTAGGTACATCACAGAGCTTTCAAAAATATTCACGCAGCGAAAAAGTACCATCTACACATAGCTACAAACCTACGATAATAATATAGTGAACATCGCCCGGCAAGCGCCGTGAAAAAGGGGGAAATGCACAATTAAATTATTAAGTGACAGCTGTGGCGAGCACCGTGGTCTTGCGGTTACAGTGAGCGGTGGGTCGCGGTTCGATTACAGGGTCGGGAATTGAATAGTGTGGGTTTTTTTTGTGTGAAGGTATTTTTTTTGATTGATGGTAATTGGCGTGGGCGCTATGTCGACTGTTGTGTAATAAATTAATGTTGTTTTAATTTGATTTGGTCGAAAAAAATGCGTCAAAACGCATTTTTAATTTTTGTTAATAGCCATGTAGGTGCTTAGTTAAGGCGACGCTACTTCACATAGGTAGTCCTGGCGCTCTACTATCTACAAAAATGTAAAAACTTTCGAAAAAAGTGCCTCGATACATTAACCGATAAACGCCAAATACTTGAAGAGAGACCTATATTGCCCATATAAGTACATATTATACCTTTAACTCTGCCGGCCAACCGGTTAATTAATTAAATTCGGTCTGACGAGTCATATCCCACGTTAGGAAATAATAGTTTCAAATAATGGTCTCCGTTATCGAGATCGATGAGAAGGAATATATAGGTGCTTTGTTTGAGTTCAAAAGACAAATTCGGTTTACAAAATCTTGTCTAGGCATATACCTCTCTCACTCAATGCACAGTCTAGTGAGTTGATTGTTTAGCAAACTGACACACTACGCCAATTTGGCCTGTTCTAGCCGTTTTATACGGTTGTCAAAACAATGACAGCCGGTCGATTCTGTAAAAATCTCATCGTGAAATCATAAGAGAAGTGAACACTTAATAGTGTTAATCCCTAGCGAATGACAGCTCACTCCACGCTCACTTCACCCAATCTTTCACGGTGAGATGGTTACAGAATCGCACGGCAGTTGTGATTTGAAATGGATATACCTACAGACAATTTTGGTTGGTAAATATTCAATTTGCCAAACAATTAATTTTATTTTACCTAAGTATCAATTTTTCTACTAAGTGACAGATCCGTGAAACTCAATAAGTATATATTCCAAAAATTCTTTTGTCAAATACAGAAGGGGAAAAAGTAAAGTTACGTTTAAAATGAAGCGGGACTTTTCTACTTATTTTCTGAAGTCTCCGGGGAAGTTTTTCCATATTTTTTGTCCTCGCCGACAATGGTTCCGACGCTGCTTCTCATTTTACAATTAGGCTTTTCAATTTTTTCTGCATATTGTATCAGCTATTTGAAAAGACATTGATAGCGGATTTTTTTTACGTATTTTAGACTAAACAAGGCTAGTTTTGAGTCGTCATTTATCGTTATAATAAAAGAAACAAATGTATAGTTGGAGCCACAAGATACAGCGACGCTCAGTTTGTGGCCCACCCAATGAGTCCCATTGCAGCATTATTCTTTTGGTGAATAAACTTTTATTATTATTTAAAAATAGAAATGTGGCTTCAATAAATGTTCTGCATACTACTGCGCTGGTTTCAGTAAATTTTTTTCCCGTTTTATAATAGGGAAAACGAAAACATAATGAATAGGTACGCAACAGTTCCAATTAAAATGTGGTTGCTATGACCGCTTTGACATGGCTACAGTGCTTTTTCCTTTAATATTTTTAATATGCATTATGCATTTCATAAAATATACTTAAACCGCAGACCAAATATTTTTTTGCTGAAATTGTTTCACGCCTAGAGCCTGGAGTTATTTTTTAATTAACTATAAAAACTGTCAAAGTTATCAAGAATTTAATTAGCGAAGCACTTCACATACGTATTCCCTTCGGCATTAATATCAACAAAAGATAAAAATTAGATTGGACAGTATGCAAATGAAGCCCACGGGCAAAATGCTAATTTCCGTGGGAGAGCCGTCAAACTTTTTAATCTCATGTGACGTCACTCCCTCCTCCTACCCCCTCATCGCCTCCACACGACAATGTTGTCAGAGGGATGATTGAAAGCACCTCATTTGTGTTTTTATTACTTTTTAATTTTTCCCATTTTCTCGAGTGGTTTCACCGAACTTTGCTTTTTTTGTCTATTTTGGTAATTGGCTTCGCGATACGATGCGTCAGTGAAACAAAACATCAAGGATCAGTCACGTGTGTAGTTATAATGTGGATTAAACCTACCTACTTAATGCGTTTTGATTTTTAGTATTTTGAATAATCTACAAAAAAAAAAAAAGGAAAGTAATACAAGTGAAGCATGATAGACTAAGGAATGAATTATAGTACGGAATGGGACGATTAACGAAAGTAATAACATTTGTATTTTCGGAAGATTAAGTATTATACATAATATAATAATTATTAGATACCAAACTAAATCAGTTCCAGCTTATACCTACTGTACCTATAACAATACTTTGTTTTCATCGTATTACGTGTTATTCGATACTTGCTCACGAAAAAAAAAATCCAATCATTCTCAACCGAGCGGAATGAATGTACAGAATCACTAAATCTTTTCCCCCTTTACACGCATATCGCGACCCTGTCAATGTTGCTATTGCCAAAAATTAAATTCATTTAACACATTGGAATTTAAACCTTATTCCTCAGAAAATAAAGGTTGTAATGTTAGTAAATGTATTGTATTAGTTGCGTATCGCATGTCATATTATCTGATACAGATGTCAGTGGTCGCCATTGTGTGATGGGTATTGTCCATAGTTGTGACCTGTCTTTTCGTACAATGTGTAGCACAGATTTCATTCATGTAGTACATTTTGACATTATGTAAAATTATACCGCGCTTACATTATATGTGAATATAATTTTGCTTTAGTTTAATGCAGAAATGATTAGGTTGGACATTTGCTTAGGAAAATAAAGTACCTATATTTTTGAAGCCACAAGACTTTACTCTTAGCAATTGTAAGAAAACGTTGAAGTGGTGTTGGATAACAGAGTCCATACTATCTACTACTAATAATAATATATATATATAAATTGTTTTACTATTAGAAGCCGACATTATCCCTGATGAACATAGGCTACTTTTTACCGCGGGAAAATGCTTCATTCCTACGGTAAAACGGGTAATAGGACAACGGGTAGTATGAATTATCCTTCTCACATAACTTCTAAACGGCTGAACCGATTGGGTTGAAATTTATATGGGTATTTCGATGGTTTCCTGGATTATTTTAAAAATTGGACCCGGTAGGTGGCGCTGCTGTCGGTATGTCAACCACTAAACGGCTTGACCGATTGGGTTGAAATTTTGTATGTGTATTTCCATGGTTTCACAGACACGAATTTACTAAGCCTACCTAATCTATCTTTCTATACATATATAAATAAACCAATTACCTACATAAACCACATTATTTAAGCAACATATTTTTGAACGGCGGGAATTCCGAATTCTACGCAAACGAAGTTGCGGGCGGATGCTAGTCGAAAATAAATAAAGTAGTAGCGCGGTTGGATGGGATCCGACGAGGCCGGTTCGGGGGCCGAAATTTCACGCGAACGAATTCGCGGGCCGAAGCTTAGTCACTGATAAAATTCGGATATCAATACCTATCTACCTACAAACAACAGAATAGTGAACAACAGCTAAAACAACTGACTAGTAAATCTTTTAGATATCTCTTTTAACTCTGTTTAGATATAATTTTGACGAAAACGAAAATGCATTTACGCGGTTATGAATTTGAAGCATGAAGAGCATATTTTTTCTCAAGGTGATCCGGCCAAGTGCGTGTTGGACCATGCACAATGAAAGGTTCCCTAGTTGGGATGAATTTATCCAAAATACAAACTAAATACAGTAGTTAAAAAACACATTTTTATACAGTGTGTAACGGAAAGGGGGTATCAACCCTGAAGGAGGTGAATGTGCTCATGAAACTCAACAACTTTCCCCAAAGAACATAGGTCGAAATATGAAAAAAAAAATTGGCCCTCCCATAGTAAATCAATCAGCTGGTAGTCACTTTTTTAAGGGAGAGCCAAATTTTTTTTTCATATTTCTACCTATGTTCTTTGGGGAAAGTTGTTGAGTTTCATGAGCACATTCACCTCCTTCAGGGTTGATACCCCCCTTCCGTTACACGCTGTATACACACGTAGGGTTTAATTTACGTGCGAGTCTCAAAATAAGTCGCATTAATGGTCATTATTTTATTGCATTGACTCAGAAGCTTGTTTTTTTAGAGCTCCAAGGTATCGTAGACCTACTTACGTATTGGCTATTGACTTGAACTTAATACCTCCACGCGTTCCTGAGAAAAAGGGTCTTGACCATGAAGTGATTTAATAAGGGCGGAACCCGTACTGAATCACTTCATTGTTCTGTGTTTACTCCTTTTGAGGTACGGAACGTACAAAAAATGAAAAGTATAATAATTCCACTATTAAAACATTACGTGGCTTATTAATAGGGTGAACGTGCAAATTGTCGTCCGCGTGACATTTCGTCGCCCACACAGCACACCGCGACGGATCGCGCTCGTTGCGCCAATTATCACGACACTGACATTTGTGTGGCTTGGGGACTTCTGATATTACTGACATTACCGATCCCTTCCGACTCCCTTCGCAAATAGATGCAGCAAAATACTTATAAATACCTATGCATAATGATGGATTCGGATTTATTGCAAAAATAGTGTAGCTCAGGTATGTATTTTAACTTGGTAACCAAATTACAATAATGATCTAAGGATAACGTCGGATGACTGACCAGATAAATGGGCTGATGAGGAGTTCGTTGCGCCACTTCTTCCCAGCTAGGAAGTAGTGAAGGGCGGGCGTTTTGGGGATTGCCTTATGTAATTTTGACGTTAATAAAGTGCTAATTCTGAACTTCATCATCTGCCTAGCCTTTTCCCGACTATGTTGGGGTCAGCTTCCAGTCTAACCGGGTGCAGCTGAATACCAGTATTTTATATGGAGCGACTACCTATCTGACCTCCACAGCCCAGTTACTGGGTAATACGATACCCCTTGGTAAGACTGGTGGTCAGACGTTCGGGCTACTGACGACCCGTAACGACTGTCAAAGATCCACGAATGATAGCCGGGACCAACAGCTTCACGAGCTTGCCGAGGCACGGAGGGGTCTTGTATGTGAAGATGGTCACCCATCCACGGACCAACCGCGGCAAGCGTAGCTTAACCTGATCGATCGACCCGTGCGGCTGTTATTACTTAGCCACAAGCCCCTCAGTGCTGATCTGAACCTGAATTGAAAAAAAAAAGTCTATTGATTTTGAATTTGACTATACTTTGCTTGCCTATTTTTGATTGAAATAATTTCTAGGCTCGATCCTAATTATCAGGCTTTCATAGATAGCTATTTATAGATCTTTAAAACTACGCAACGGATTTTGATGCGGTTTTTTTTAATAGATAGAGTGATTCAAGAGGAAGGTTTATATGTATAATACATGCATAATATAGTAGATAAACACTGGTAATTTTAGAGGTTTCCAATGTAATGTCGTAAATAAACACATTTTTTTGCGCTTACATTGTAAACGCTGGCTGAACCCGTCGAGATAGATCAACATAATGTACTACAGTATTGTACTCCTTAAAAAGGTCTACAAAAAAGTCCGCGATGGTATATGTCTATCTCTTAGGGATAACCCACAATAACCATTTTTTATGCTATACTTTTTACGAGAAATAATGGCTCTAAAATTATCAATGTTTCTCCATAGCACCCGTGCAAAGCCGGGGCGGGTCGCTAGTACATTATAATTAGAATTTTATTGACAACTTTTATAGGTACTCGTATGTCGCATATGTGCGCATACCTAATTTCAATATTAATGACAACCGGCCGTGCGATTCTGTAACCATCTCACCGTGAAAGCTTGGATGAAGTGAGCGTGGAGTGAGCTGTCATTCGCTAGGGATTAACATGTTAAGTGCTCACTTCTCTTATGATTTCACGTTGAAATTTTTACAGAATCGACCGGCAGGACCGACAATTAACTTGTTACGCGATTTGACGACTTGTCAATCACATTAAAATTGCATTACAACAGTCACAAGGAGAACACATGTCTAAAATCACACACTGTCTAGTTTTTGATAAAATTCCCGGGGACTGCTCGCACTCCCCTGCACAAAGCATGGGGTTACAACTAATATCATTATTACTGTGGGGTTGAAATCATTCACCATTCAACCCTCGTGGGTTAAGGTCAGTTCAGACTTAGCTTGCGACAACCTCAACCACAAATCGGAGTTGTCAGAGGAAAGCGTGAATTCGCGTGACGAAAAAATGATTATTAAAACGGTTTACGAGTCTGCGACAAAAAATGGTGAAGACAGAAGGGTTTATAGTTATCTATCTGGCTGGGGTAGTACTGAACTGAAACTGATTCTTGAATCGACACGTCAATTGACGGTCTTGTCTTAATGCTAACAATGAGTTACAAAATGGTAGAGACGCCAGCACATCAAGCTACCCGAAACTGTTAGATTTTCCCAATCAACTTTGAACCTTAAGCTTTAGCGATAAAGTTGAAAATTTATTAAAGAAATCTGACAGATTGTAGTAGCTTGATGTGCTGGCGTCTGTACCTAAGCATGCTATCCAGATAGCAAGATTTAGAAACAACACTACTTAATATGGTTCCGTTTATTTATCAGTATCCATACATGATTGTTTTATTTGCCAATCGTTTGAACATTTGGCTCGTATTTATTGTGGATCAAATTGGTGTGAATGTGAATGTACCCTTATAACGCCCTTCGCGGTACTGTTCTGCACCTTATAATTTCGTTCGATGAAGGTTGACGTTTTGACGAGTATTAATAAATATAACAATATAATCACCGTGCGACATATGCAAGAGTCGTGTTACTGCCGCAGATGTCGTGTTGGTCAGTTGTTTGAAATACGTTATAGAACTGCGGTTATTAAGGTTGGATTAAAAATAATGTTTTTGTTGGATATTTATATGCAATATTACTATCATAATTATCTATAGTGCAATATTAGCAGTAATTTTTGTTTTAGCTTGATAACACGGGGAAAAATCTAGTGTACAGTCACCAAAAGAGATAAGTAACCAGGGTCATCGGATATAGTTGAAGTTTATTAAGAAACCGATGGATGTTTTTGAATGAAATTTAATATGATAAATTAACTGTTTGTTTTCTATTAAATTTTAATCGAAAACATCCATCGGTTTCTTACTAAGCTTCAACTATATTCGTCGTCCCTGGTTACTTATCTCCTTTGGTGTCCGTACCTGAAGCCTGATTTACAAGAGTGCGATTTCATGGCCATAAGACGAGAGCAGTGGTGGCCTAGTGGTAACGGCTCCGACTTACGAGTTGTAGGTCGTGGTTGGTTGTAGGTTCGCACCCAGGCAGGCATCTGACATTATGTTGAGCTGAGGCCCTTTTGGCATTATAGTCTTTGTTTTCTGTTTTATAGTTTTAATGTGTATTTATTTTTATGTAATGCCAATAAACGCATTTTCTTTCTTTACTTTGCGTAAATTATGTCTCAAACACGGTCTCGTGCCTCAATTACTGCTCTCAAATACGGTGACGGAAAACATCGTTAGGACACCGGTATGTGCTAGGAAGAGAAATTCGAAGACATGTGACATCTACCAACCCGCACTGGGCCCGCGTGCTGGATTACGGCCCACTGCCTCTCACAGAGAGGAGGCCTGTGTCCCAGCAGTGGGAACATTATAGGCTGATGGTGCTGTATACCATAAGGTGAAACAACAATAAAATTGCACTGTACAGACGCCAGCACATCAAGCTACTACAATCTGTCAGATTTCTTTAATAGATTTTCAACTTTATCGCTAAAGCATAAGGTTCAAAGTTGATTGAGAAAATCTGAAAGTTTCGGGTAGCTTGATGTGCTGGCGTCTGTACGTTGCAAATAATTTGTTGGTTCAATTTAATTGTATGTCCACAGACAAGTAACTTGCATCGTTTCATTGGGCTATGGGCACACAATTCTGGATCTATGAGTCGATTTCATGTTCGACATAGATATAATAGCCTCCCCACCAATTTCGGTACCGGTGGCCAATAATATTATCCAGGTACGCAGGAGATATTATAGTGCACAAGTGTGTGCGTAAAAACAGGTGCATTCTCTGTTCCTTTACTCTCATAGTCCGATGAGACGGTAACCCGACACGACCGGGGAGAGATCCCGAGCGAGAGATCCGAGAGAGAGAGCGGGGAGGTATTCTATGTGTTAATCCTGTTTATAAACTATCTGTGTGCCAAATTTCATCAAAATTGGTCCAGGCGTTTGTGCGTGAAGAAGTAACAAACACACACACACACACACTCACAAACCTTCGCCTTTATAATATTAGTGTGATATAACTAACACTATAGTCAGGTAAAATAGCTGTACATAAGAATATCCGTTGCAAACATTTTAAAGTGTCCTACTCCACACAAAACCTTAAAACAAACGGTCCAATCTGGCTGGATATCTTTTAAAACAATTATAATATAATGAAAGGGATCCGGATTGTTAGTCTGTCATTAATTAGCATTGAGCCGACGGTGACTGATATTAATTCCTCCCCTTCTTTGATTACCTCTGCGGCTCCGTGGTGTAATGTTCTTTTGAACAAATAAAACTTTTCAAATGGCTTTGGTTTTGATGACTTGGACAAGGCGTGTTGAAGTAGGCAGGTATTGGATATTATTTTTGCAATGAAGAGGTTCAGAGACAATATCGACGGAATTTCAGAGATTCAGACTGTTTTTTTTTTGTTTTTAGGTTTTGAGTTTGTTAACCCCTTGGGTACGGATTTATTACTTTCGCTATCACTATCATAAAATATATTCCTTATTTTTGACATAATGGGGCAGTGTATCGCGAATAATGTTCACCGAAATACTGTAATTGCCTCTTCTATTATGACTGATATAAGCTACAATTGTGCCTAATCTAAAATAACGTTTTAGACATGCCATCCGCTTCTAGGGAAAAAAAGTGAATGACGTCTCTCAGACGTCAAATGTACCCAAGGGATTAATTCAGATTTAGATTCTTAGGTACTTAGGTAATTGACAAGTTTTAGATATTGTTATAACTAAGCAGTTACTTGTCGAAAGAAACAAAAGGTGCCCGAGTGGATTTTTCAAATGTCAAGTTGAAAGTATTTTATTTTGAAAGATCCAAACAAAAGTCCAGCAAAATAAAACACAAAATCAAACCTCAATAAATTTTCACCTAAACCAATAAGAAAACCCTTTAAACTTAACAAATGAAACTTCTTGTAACCGGATATGTCCCAATAAAGCGGCCATATTGTTTTCCGCGGATTAATGGCGGGAGCCGACGCGCCGTCTCAACGGTCTGGCGAAAAGAATACTGCTAATTAATCAAAAGTCGCCTTCCCTTGATTTCCATAGAGAGTTTTTCCATAGACTTATTACCTCCCGCGAAGTTTATCCGCTAATGGTCTCCTTTGTAAAGCAGTTTGGGATTGAATTTTTGTTTTTGCGTCTCGACGATTCTATTGTGGGCTTTCTGGGGCTCGGTAAAGTTTAAATCTGTTGTTTATTATGTTTACTTGGGTTTTATTGACATAGATTTTTTAGGGTGGTTTATAACTGTTTTTGTGATTTTGATGATTGACTTGATTGATACAAAAAAATGATCATGATTTGTTTTTTTATGAAGAAGATGTTTTATAAATATGTGTAACTTTCTGCCCGAAAGAAACACAAATAAAACGTTTCAAGGGGCGAATAGAAAGGCACTGAAACAACATTTGCGTTTCTTACCTTTCAATAGAACGTTTTGGAAAGTACTAAATATCAAACGCAAACTAATAATACTTTACGCAAACTTTTTGCAAACACTAACAGCGCATGAATTATGAAATCTTTGATTTATTTGTAAGATGGCGGCAACAACCAAGAATATTGCCTCAGTATACGTCACCGCAAACTTACCTCTTTGCACAGCCTTTATTAATAAAACCAGAGATTTATGCGCCAACTTTTTAATATTTATGGCGCAGCAATAAATTGTTGGCGTCGAGTTTCGGGGGATAGGGTTGATTATTTTCTTGGTAGGGGAGAATCAACAAGTAAAAATTGTTATTATTACTTTCTTACTATTAATATTACAAGAAAGTAAACTTTTCAGAAGTAACTGATATTTGTTTTTCGTGAATAAACGATAATGGCAACGGAATCCGTGAACGGGATTGTACCTAGTCAATGCTTTGTTATCAATAATCCATACGGTTTCCGACCGATTCATTCCGTAAAGTTTATTAAATTTGTGTTTAACGTAGGTATTCATGTGGAGAATGGACGAATTCGTAAGGGAAGTGGTCTATGAACCAATAGCGATACCCTACGTTACCTACGTTGCTGTGGCTATTACGTTGTTGTTGCGTTGTTGTGCTTTACGATATTTTAAACTGCACCTGATCTCTGTGGCAAATAAACAACTCCTCTTTCTTACTTTTCATCAATTGGACATAGTGCCTTTCCCAAAGTGCTCCCACTAGCTTTATAAAACCGAGCTTGCACATTCCAACAATCAAATTAAATAACACTATTCCTAACCGACACCATTTATCTAAGATCAATTTTCTACACCTCCATTTACCGACAATGTTCCCTCCAGCTTCACATCTGTCAAACTAATAAATCAACATGATGAAAACTGGAGCAGTGAGTGAGGTCGATAGTAGGTACAGACATGTTAAATCAGAATCTGTCAAATTTCTTTAATAGATTTTCAACTTTATCGCTATAGCATAAGGTTAAAATTTGATTGGGAAAATTTGACAGTTTCGGGTAACTTGATGTGCTGGCGTCTGTACATTAGGCAGCGTTAGTGGTAACAAAACCAGTATAAGCTAGCCTCTTACTCTATTAAAACTCCGTACTAAGCTAGGCCAGTTCAGGGTCAGTGTTACACCAACGTGCAGTCGACTGTACGACCAGAGACAATGAAAGATAAATCAACAGCATACGTCAGTGGCCGCGGGCACTTCTTGTCTTTGTCTCAAGAAACGACTTGGGCCATTACATTAAATTAATATCTGAATGATGTCACCAGATGTTGGGTAGGTAGATTGCAGAAGGTTGGGTTGTTTGAAAGCCGATATTCAGCTTTGCGTTAAGAGGGAGGGTTTGTCTAAGCTTGAGCTTCTAAGCTCATTTTCCTTAATTTTCCGAAAGTTTTAAAACTAGCTTTCCCTGCGGCTTCACTCGCGTTGAGGCCAGAATTTGTGTGAAAAGTGCCAAATTACAGAATCCGTGAAAAAGTAACACAGATAGAGAGACGGAGTTACTTCCGAATTTATATAATAGGTACTAGCGGCCCGCCCCCGCTTCGCGCGGGTGCAATGTTTTTTTCGAACTTCCGAAATTTTCTTTCATTCAATACCGAACACAACAAAAAAGAATGATCCAATATGGTGCCGTCATTCGGAAGTTATGCGCGTACAGACATTTCGGCGACTTTGTTTTATACCTATGTAAGGATTACTTAGTATGGATTATGATGGCAGAGGTTAGGTCTACTTTGAAAAATAGTAGTTTTTAACTAAGCTTTCGCATACGTGTCATAATCATCACCTGCCTAACCTTTTGCCAACTATGTTGGGGTCGGCTTCCAGTCTAACCGGATGCAGCTGAATACCAGTATTTTACATGGAGCGGCTGCCTATCTGACCTCCACAACCCAGTTACTGGGTAATACGATACCCCTTGGTAAGAGTGGTTGTCAGGCTTTAGGGCTTCTGACTACCCGTAACGACTGTCAAAGATCCACGAATGACAGCCAGGACCAACGGCTTAACGTGCTTTCCTAGGCACGGAGGGGTCTCGGTATGTAAAGATGGTCACCCATCCACAGGCCAACCGCGGCAAGCGTAGCTTAACCTGATCGATCGACCTGTGTGGCTGTTATTATTTAGCCACCCCCCTCAAGCTTTCGCATACGCAGCCCACAATGTTCCCACTTCTGGGACACAGGCTTCCTCTCTGTGGGATAGGTAGACGTCACATGTCTTCGAATTTTTGGTTCTAGGATATGGCCGTTTCCTCACGATATTTTCCTTCACCGTTTCGGGAGCAGGTAGTAAAGAAATTATTTACATTGCTTTACTCACCACATTGCATTACAGGCTCTTAACCACTTATACAACGTGTAACGATAAATGCGCAATACCTGAAAATAGTTTGATCGGAATAACGAGCAGAATTGATTAAACTACTTTTTAATATAGGTCACATTTTTCAAAAAATCTTCAATTAAAAACGTTGCCGTGTCTATTTATTAATAGGTCAAGCAAGCCAATGTCAGCGCGGCGCAGCGGCCCGGTGACGACTTCTCCCTCGATAAAGCGTCGTCGCAGACGCAAGAAACGATCAGAATGGCCAGTAAAACTAAAACAGCACATAAAACATTTACAATTTTTTAATGACTTATTTCCTCTGTGAAATAGGTCAATTGAATTAAAAATCAGTTGGGGTGTCTGAGGTTTTGCGCATTTAACGTTACACGTTGTATACAAGTTGTAAGTACATAGTCTCGATTCTACTATAACTTGCCTGCACAGTGGTTAAAATCACGTTATTAACGGTAGACAAAAGACGGGAGGGGTGACCGCGGCAGGGGGTGGAGGGGGAACGGGTGCGGATTAAGATTTACTCCAGATATTTGCAGATGAGATTTGAAAGGTATTCAGAATTGTCGCATTCAAGCCATCCCTATTGTCTGCGACCGACGCTAATTTTGTACGAAGACTGATGGGTATTTTGTGAATTAAATGTAGGGGAATATTACTTTGGGTGGCTATATTTTGTTTCAATGAAAGCATTCGATACACGAAGAAAACATCTAAATGAGACTTTGAAATGTGATTAGACTCAAAAGAGAAAAATAAGTTAAAATGATAGTGCATTTTATATTTCGTTTTTTTATGTTCCAAATAGTACAGACGCATTCACATCAAGCTGATTTAATAGATTTCAAATTGATTTAATAGATTTTCAACTTTATCGCTAAAGCATAAGAATCATACTTAATTGGGAAAATTTGACAGTTTTGGGAAGCTTGATGTGCTGGCGTCTGTACCATAAACCGCGTGTTCAACACTAGCTTCTGCCCGCGTGAAATTCCTTGTTCCCCCGACCAACTCCGTCGCCTCGTATCGCATGTCCGCGCTATTACTTCGTTTTCGCTCAACGTACTTTCTGATTTTTTTTGTTTTTACTCGGTTCCAAAGGGCCTTAGCGTGATGTTAAGTCTATAGTCTTGCTCCAACATTAGACTATGAAGTGCAAAAAGAAATTTTCAAATCCGACCGGTAGTTTCGGAGATTAGCGCGTTCAAACAAACAAACTCTTCAGCCTTATTATTAGTAATATATAGATATCGATAAATATAGAACTACAGAATCCATTACGTAATGACAATTATGTCCCAAGTTTCCATTATAACCCCTTCACTACGTGATACTTCAAACAATGAGACTCGTAGACAAGTGCTACGAGCAAGCAATATGATGTAGCATCGTGAAGCAATTCGTAGCAATGTCGTAGTATTACCGTAGCGATGTTGTAGACTTACCGTAGCGATGTTGTAGACTTACCGTAGCGATGTTGTAGACTTACCGTATCGATGTTGTAGTCTTACCGTAGCAATATCATGTCTTGGAGTAACAATTTCGTAGTCTTGCTGTAGCACTTCGTAGCAGTTAAGACGGTAATCTAAGAATGAAGTCAAAGTTTATATTTGCAAAACATAGCTGGTGTAAAAACAGATGTATTAAATAAAATAAATATAGGTACAAAGCCAGCACATCAAGCTATTACAATCTGTCAAATTTCTTTAGTAGATTTTTAACTTTATCGCTAAAGCATTAGGTTCAAAGTTGATTGGGATAATTTGACAGTTTCGGGTAGCTTGATGTGCTGGCGTCTGCACAGTATGTTTTGCCGTTGTCGGCGTATAAATATCAATAAATTAGGTATATAAAATTACATTTAAGTAACAGAATTAACTTTCATGAAAATTAAATGAAAAAATCTATCCACGCTATGACATCATCCGTCGTGCTCTTGTCACCGCTGGGGTGCCAGCTGTTTTAGAACCTAATGGCTTGGCACGCGACGATGGAAAGAGACCAGACGGAATGACCATAATGCCTTGGAAGGTAGGTAGGCCTTTGGTGTGGGATGCAAATGCAACGTGTGTCGAGTCGACATCCTTGCGCCATCCCATCTTCCAAGCACGATGGGCTGTGATGGGACGGCTGCTGCAGGTGCGGAAAACCTCGAACAGCGCAAAAATTATGTTCAAGCCAAGCCGTTTGGCTTATCTAAAACAAAGTTAAAAATGAAAAAGAAAGAAGATGCGCTAATCTTTAAAATACAATTGGAACTGTTAGCCTGGAAATATAGAAATAAAATAAATATTTAAGTAAGAAAATATCTATATTTTACTCATTGAGATGGGATATAACAGGAGATGCCCTGTTATTCTATACACGGTTGTAGGTAGGTGCCAGAGCAGCCATCTTTGTCGCCAAGTTTCGTGGTAGTTCAGCTGTCAAATGGTTGTTTATTTTTTGTATTATTGAGATTTGCGAGAAAATTACGAGGACTTTACCTTTAAAAGTGCATGTAAATGTTGAAAAACAGCAATTCAACATGCCTGTGTGTTGTATTGTGAAGTGTAGTGCAAGGAAGAATGAAAATCAACCTCAACTTTCTTGGCACAGGTTAGTAGCCGGTTTTCATGCAATAACACATACAATAATAGACATTCGATGATATAATTGTAACGCGATCATGAATTTATGGCTAAAGTATTGATATTTGGGTGAATTTCCGTATAACAGACCTTTTTATTATTTTGTTAATTCATTCGTTTGTTTACAATAATATGTCATAATAGAATAGTGTTGTACCGTTGCCTAATAGTTTCCGGAACTAGTTCCTCCGCTGGAATGATATCGGTATATTCTGCTATGTTAACATAAATAGTCCTGCGTCTTATTAGCTCCGATTGACCTTGCTAGGTCCGGCCCGTGGTTCACAGCACCAAAATCAAAATATTTTCTTTCACATAAACCTACATGGGCACTTATGAAACGTCAGAAGCTAGATGCACGGTTCCAAATGGTGGTTTCCTATGCAGAAGAACCAGCGAGAAACTCCACGGTTACTCTTTTAAAAACAATTGGCTTTTACAATGTCTTCTATTTTTTTAAGTACCTGGTACTTGTTGACAGGCCTACACTGTTCTCCCCTACCTATTAACATTGTAAAAGCCAATTATTTTGAGTAACCGTGGAGTTTCTTGCCGACTCTTCTCCATAGAAACCACCAATTGGAACCGTGCACATAGCTTCTGACGTTTCCTATTGATTTTAATTTCATATGCTAATACATATAATATAGCTGTAACCAAAATTATTTATTGATAAAAATACTTGCACTTTTTATAGGTTTCCTAAAAAGGAAGGACTAAAGAAAAAGTGGTTAGAGGCTATTGGTGAAGAAAATATTAATCCCCGACATAAAGAATGGTACCTCTGTTCACTTCACTTTGAAGAAAGCTGTTTCAATAGAACACTTGATGTAATGAGATTACATGATAACTCTGTTCCCACAGCATTTTTGGTAAATGTGTATTAAAATGATTGATTAATAATAGCCTGGCCGTTTGGTCTGAAATCAATAAATAGATATATATTAATTACATATATAAAAATAGTAATAAATAAATAAATCATATTCCACAACTTTCACACAACGCCATCTAGTCCCAAACTAAGCAGAGCTTGTGCTATGAGTACTAAGACAGCTGATAAACATACATATATATTTCTAAATACATACTACATATTATAAGGTATAATAGGTATAATAATAAAGGTATAATATGCGAAAGCACCTGTTTTTGGGCATATGGATACATATCTCTTCACGCTGTTTTCCTTCTCTTTAATACGTAAACGTGATGCAATTAAAAGGTGTTTTTTAATTCTGTGCTAAAAAAACACTTGGAATTAATTTTATTTTCAGGGAAGAAAGTTGATTGCGATAATTTGAGAGTTTCGGGTAGCTTGATGTGCTGGCGTCTGTACCTATCGATAAATAGTTCATATGAGTCTTTTACGCATAACAAAAGATTAGAAATAAAGTATTTTCGAATACTGTATTTTTATGCAAAATTATAAAGTATGTTTATCGAAAATAAACTAGGATACGTTACTATAAAGTAGGCAACTTTAGTTAGAACGGACTATAAGTTAGTATACTATATTATGATCCAAACGTGATAACTAGTACGACTCGTATTTAGTATCGATACTCGTTATAGTAACACCAATGTTCCTTGATTGATACAACCCTAGCAATGGCAGCCATTTTTTGAGACAATATGAGTTGTAGGTAGGCACCCTTTTTTCGTAGGTATTTCCAGTCCATATATATATGTCTATGATTTTACTACTTGTATTTTTTCTAAAGTATGATTTTTTTGTATGTAATTTGTTGAAAACGTTGTGAAAGTTAATTTTCATTAAAAAAAGACAGAAAATAATATTGATTTTGCTGCCGTACTTTTAAAACATCCCTTTTCACAGTGGGAGGTATATTGACTATGCAATTTTAAAATCCTCGCAACCATTTTAGAGCGGCATTATGACGATCTCTTTCATTTCTTGTGTGTGTGGCGCCCCCTGGTGCATAACGCTGGATTGCCACTGTCAATATTATGTTTTTCGCTGTGGGGTGGCAATATGGGCACTACCTTACATTTTTTTTATTTCGGAATATATCAAGGAGTTTCAATTAGAATATTAATTTTTCAATGATTTTTTACAATATTCTTTTGTTTTTGTTGTCCTTCCTAGTCTAGTAGTTATATGCCTAAATAATTACGTCATTTCAAACCTAATTTTCAAAGGGAGCCAGAAAACTCATATTTTGGAATTCTAAACCCTCTCTCAACAATCAAGTTTAAAGCTAAAACCAGGTACACACACGTCACAAATAAAGCCCCGTCCACACGCGTCACCGCGCGGCAAACAATGCGTCTGCCGCTTCCCGTGACGCCGCCGCCGCGCCATTGTCACAAAAGTCCGGGATCCATTGCAGAACGTGGCGCGGCGGATGTAGAGAGAAAAAGCGTTTCCAGTTGAAAATGTGTCAAGGATTGGATTGAAAAAAATTGTTATAAGTACCGTATATACCTTCATTAGCATTTAGTAAAAGCTGTTATTTTGAAATTACAAACAGACACTTCAAGTGTATTTATTTGTATAGATGTATAGATATGTTAGTATACAAACCTATAAATAAAAAAGAAACAAGGATTCCCGTTTTAAAATTAAATATACTGTCCCTGAATTCAAATGTAAAATCATTACAGCCCCATTCTTTTCAAGTCGTTCAGAATGTGTGTCTATTTCCACATCGCGTGAACAATGCGTGCTTCAACCGTATCCCGCGCGTCGCCGTCACCATTGTCGCGCCCGCGTCATCCGCTGGGGATGGTGTACCCGGGGTTTCAGGGATGCTGACTGACGGTTCTGTTTGTGGATAAATGATGGAGATAAAATTTGAGTTGTTTAGTTGGTTCTGATGTGCAGGTAATCGTTAATAGTCGCAGAATCAAATTGCTGTGAATGTGTGTTTGGCTCATTCGATACAGAAATCTTTCTGTTGATTGATTGATTTATTTAATTTAATAGACAAGTTACACGCGTACCTACACGTGTAAGCTATAGATACATCTCTTCTATATCTGTAAGAATTCTGCTCTTTTAATTTTAGTCAGAAATTCCCAGTACATTATAAAATAAAAACCTACTCAGTACTTTCTTTAAACAATACTTCGATCTTGAGTCTTCCTGCTAGCTCAACAAAGTTAAATTCGTACACAGCGTGTAGTATTTATAAAATACTGTTAAACTTCGTACGGAACCATTTGCTTGAATTTGAATGCGTTAGTACAATTTGCGTGACGTGGTGGATATCTCTCGCGAGGAGTCGCTCAGAGCTTAAAATATACAACGTGTAACGTTAAATGCGCAAAACCTGAAAATAGTTTGATCAGAATAACGAGCAGAATTAATTGAACCACTTTTTAATATAGGCCACATTTTACAAAAAATCTTCATTAAAAACGTTGCCGTGTCTATTTATTAATAGGTCTAGCAACCCAATGTCAGCGCGGCGCAGCGGCCCGGTGACGACTCCTCCCTCGATAAAGCGTCGTCGCAGACGCAAGAAACGATCAGAATGGCCAGTAAAACTAAAACAACACATAAAACCTTTACAATTTTTTAATGACTTATTTTCTGTGTTAAATAGGTCAATTTAATTAAAAATCAGTTGGGGTGTTTGAGGTTTTGCGCATTTAACGTTAGGGGGAAGTCCCGTAACGCCGGACGGCACCTAACGCCGGACACTCTTATTATCTCGACAAGTTAGAATGTGAACGATTCAAACACGTGTGAAAGAGGCGCGGGGGGGCATACCGGTACAGAGTCACATGACGCAGTTTTTTAGTGACGCTGTAGGCAACAGCGGGAGCGGTCGGTTTTTCTTTTGGCGGAAAAATACTGCGTCATGTAAGATCAAGGTGAGTGTTACAGCTACATTTTGGTGTTTTAAGTCTTTATGGTATTTGTTAATTAAGATACGGTTCCATTATTATTCGTAGTCTATATTTTTATTTGTTGATTTTCAAAACGGACTACGTATAGATTACGTAATTGTGGTACTATCCTGTCCCCTGGTACCGGACAAAAAGTTATCCCTTAACGTCGGACAATGAAAAAATTTATTTTTCTCGTATAATTGGATTTATTGTAAGTAGTAATTTTTGTACGTTATTTCAGAGGATCATTGAACAGAGAAACATTGCAATGGAGGAGAAGAAAAAGAAAGGAAAATGGGACCAAAAAAGTTTACAAACTGCGATAGATAAAATTTTGTCAAAAGAACTGAGTTTGGGAGTAGCTTCATTGCGTTACAACATCCCAAAAAGTACTCTACATGATGACGTATCGGCATTGAAACGTGGAGAAGAAGTGACGTTGCAACCAAAGATCGGTAGATTCACTAACACCTTCTCACCCGAGTACGAACAAGTTTTAGTGAATCACGTAAATTACTGGATACAGTGCTCCAGCTGCCATGGGTGGGCTCATGAAGAATGTGCAGCCATTCCTGAGTCTTCAGACGACTACATATGTGATCGATGCCAGATATTTTAAAAACGTCCGGTGCTAGGAATTCGAACTGAAGTCCGTCCGGTACTAGGTGCCACTTCAAGCAATTGCATTTTTTTACACCAATGTTTAATTTTTGTTTTTGAATAAGATTATGCAGAAGTTGCGTTTTTGTTAATTTGTGTTCATTCTACAGTTAGTCAACTTAACTAATTAATAAATAAAATTACATTTTTCGAAACAGTTTTTATTTTATTTCCTGAAAACCTTAGGTGTCCGCCACTAGGGGACTTCCCCCTACACGTTGTAGAACGCTAGCCGAAACTGTGTGAGATGAATGTGAGAACAATTGTTTTTTTAGACTATATACTAAAGTTTATAGGGAGCAGCGGTGTGTCGTAAGAACATTAATTATTTCTTATCCCAGTTATTTGACAAAATTTTAAGAATTCTAAGGCAGCACAGACGGTTACAGACGGTTTTTAGGGTTCCGTACCAAAATGGTTAAAAGGAACCCTTATGTTGCGTCTGTCTGTCGTTCTGTCACAGCTGGATATCTCAAGAACCACTAATGCTATCAACTTGAAATTTGGAATAGTTTTATTGGGTTGGTGCATATGAAAGTATCAAAAACACAAAAAAAAATATTTAATAAATTATTTATTCGTGACAAAATCGTATAACAGTTATATGATGGACAGCGAGTTATTGTGCAAGTTCTCGTGTGCTATATGCACGTTGGACTCCACTAATTGTTGTAAAACTTGCAGATCCATTACGCGCGAAGGTCGACCGCAAGGCTCATTTTCAAAATAATTCTCCACAACGAAATTTTCGGAACCAATTTATCACTGTCCTTTCAGAAACTGTATTCTTCCCTAATCTCTCATTTTTTTGTTTTGCTGTTTCACGTGCACAATCCACCTTTGAACTCATAAAACATGATACCTCTAATTTTTTTGGAATCCATGGTAAGAAAGAAAAACTTAAATTAAACACGTCTAATGTCTAAATCCTCTGATGGTGCTTAAAATATTAATTAAGTGTCGATGCTTTGTTTACAATAACAAAAATGAACAGATCAAAACGTGTTCGGTAATAAGCGCCCACTGTTTTACATTGTTGCGGAATCGGCAATTTCATATGCACCAACCTAATAGATGACGTTTGCCCAACTATTTTGTAAATAAGAAAGAAATAAAAATATCAACCTAAGGTTGACTGGTAGAAAATGCCTCAGGCATTAAGTCCGCCTTTGTACAGTACTTTTTTTGCTTGGGCATAAAGTTTCAATAAATAAATAGTTATTTTTTGCAACAGGGACTGAAAGGGGGGTCTTAAAGATTAAAAGTGGGGCTACTAGGGCATGTGGGGTATAATATCGATGCCTTAGTTCACAATTGCGCTAACTGTGAAATTGACATTTTTGAGGAGCTTTAAAGTTTTTTCAAGTTTAGACAAGAACAGTACAAAAACCAAGTAAAATACCAAAAAAATATGCATCTATTCATAAGACGAGACGGAGTAACGGTATTTCGATACGTGGAAACGAAATAGCATGAAGTTTAGTGTGTTTGGCATTAAAAAAGTGGAAAAGAAAATTTTGTAGCACATTCTCAAACATTTTTTCTTTTTTTTAGGCAGCATAATTTTCGAATTTTGATGAAAAATGTAAGAAAAAATACCATTCCCCCTTGTCTTTGAAGTTTGCATAGAGAAAACTCTGAAATTATTCCATTTCCACTGCTAGTGTGTTTCGCAATCACCTCGCATTCAAGAGAAAGAAAACCTATTAGGTAAAACCTTTAAGAAGACTGTTTTTTTAATGAAAAATAATTTTAATTCTATGTTTTAACATACATATTGTAGGTAGGTTTTATTTATGTAGATATCATTTTAATTTTCAATTTTTTCGCCTGAGGATGTGTTTGGATATATTTGTTATGTGATGTATTTTTAAATCTAGGATTTCATAAATCTGTCATTCACGGTACGTCTTTTAATTTAGTCAGAAATCCGTACGTAGACAGGTGAGTCCCCTAAGTAAACCAAGTCTCAATTTCGTTCCCGATGTTTGCTCATTAGATTTACCGGATTTGCGGTAGACTTCCCGTTTAACTGTCTAGAACGTGCGCGTGTGTGTGACAAAGTTGAAAATAAATAGGAACATTTTTTTCATTATATTATAGGGTATTTCAATTATTCAATTACAGTCGTTTTTCGTTTCTGTCTGTGTGACCGTTTTGTTCTTGTAAACTGCGCAACGATTTCTTTTAATTTTGATGCGGTTTTCACCATCATCTTCAAAAATCACTCTGAGATACAATTCCAATATTGTACATACAATATTTTTCAGTTCATTTGGTTGTACCGATAACACCGAATGGAATACGCATTCGAGCACGTATCGCCAATCTCCAATCGACTCGAAATGGAACACGTCTCGATGTCTCACAAAGAGGAATATTTAACATGCCATACGTCTACCAGTATACGTATTTTGTGACAAACATGACGAATAAGGAACGAACATGTCTCAAAGGCAGAATTTTCAATAGCAGACGGGTCTGTCGCTAAAATAGACATGAATTCTGAGCATGGTTCAATGGAAAGTAAAGGCATGCGGCTACTAAAAGATCACTGACAAATATTGGCCTACCAATAGTTCGTCACCTTGACGCTTGATACCCATTACCTGATCATGATACAGAGCAGTGCTAGCGGTAATAGCCGCGACTTCCGACTCGTAGGTTATAGGTTTGATTCCAGACATGCGTTTTAGGTACTTTGTGTAAATTATTTCATCACCACTACTACGAAAGCACTAGGAAGTGGTGAAGGGCGGGCGTTTTGGGGGACTGTTTTTTGTAATTTTGATGTTCGAAAAGTAACTGATCCTCAGCCTAGTTTGAATTAATGACTTCTGACTTTGATTTTGACTCTCAAAATGGTGAAGGAAAACATCGTAAGTCACCACTACTACGAAAGCACTAGGAAGTGGTGAAGGGCGGGCGTATTGGGGGACTGTCTTTTGTAATTTTGATGTTCAAAAAGTAACTGATTCTCAGCCTAGTTTGAATAAATGACTTCTGATTTTGATTTTGACTCTCAAAATGGTGAAGGAAAACATCGTGAGTCACCACTACTACGAAAGCACTAGGAAGTGGTGAAGGGCGGGCGTTTTGGGGGACTGTCTTTTGTAATTTTGATGTTCGAAAAGTAACTGATCCTCAGCCTAGTTTGAATAAATGACTTCTGATTTTGATTTTGACTCTCAAAATTGTGAAGGAAAACATCGTGAGGAAACAAGCATGTCCTAGAACCAAAAATTTCAAGACCTGTGACATCTCCCGACCCGCACTGGTCCCGCTTAGTGGATTGCGGCTCACTCCCTCTCACCGAGAGGAGGACAAGGAGTTTAATTTCTATCATACACAAATGGTGAAAGTGATAACGTTGAATTTAATGATAAACATATCCTTTCTCATCACCATCTGCCTAGCCTTTTCCCAACTATGTTGGGGTCGGCTTCCAGTCTAACAGGATGCAGCTGAATACCAGTATTTTACATCGAGCGACTGCCTATATGACCTCCACAACCCAGTTACTGGGTAATACGACACCCTTTGGTAAGACTGGTTGTCAGACTTTCGGACTTCTGACTACCCGTAACGACTGTCAAAGATCCACGAATGACAGCCAGGACCAACGGCTTAACGTGCTTTCCGAGGCACGGACGTGTTTTGGTATGTAAAGATGGTCACCCATCCACGTACCAACCGCGGCAAGCGTAGCTTAACCTGATTGATCGACCTGCGCGGCTGTTATTATTTAGCCACGGGCCCCTCTAACATATCCTTTCTAACCTTATCTAAATAGGCTGCTCCTACAATCTACAATGCATAGTTCTTTCTTTCTTTCTTTCTCAATCTCGTTGATTCCATATCAACAACTGTATCAAACACGCTCCACGTTTCGAAAGGCACGAAAGGTGTCCCGAATCAGACGTCGCGTAATATTTAAATACGAGAGTGGGTTTGCGTGTACATCTATTGGGATGCAGTGACACGCTGTCGAAACGCGATACTCCCGCCGCGCCGCGGTGTGATCGCCATTTTGATTCTCGTTACGAATTTGAAAATTGTAGGAACGTCGTGTTTTGGTGCAGTTTACATTGGTAGCGATATGGACTATGAAAGGTTTTTGATGTAGAAATAAATTGTACGATTTATCTCTCTTAGGGCTGATTTTTCAATCCACAGATAATTTTTATTCATAGAATAAAATTGACGTTTGACAGTTTTTGTATGGTAGAACTGTCAAAAAATCAAAATGATTCCTCCGATATGATTATCTGGCGTTGGAAAAATCAGCTCTTAATTAAATAGCGTAGCCGATATGAAGTTCTAGAATGTTCTATGGAGGTGTGGTGTTGGATGGTATGGTGTTACAAACGGACAGTTGTTCGGGTAACTACTATAGCAGTGTTCATAATCTCAGACAATTTACATTCTATCGCCACTTAATCAGTTATATACCTTAGATAAACGTATTCTAAGTTAATTTTCGAGTGACTATTTGTAATAAAAAGGTCCTAATAAGTTTTTGGTTGCAATGGAATTTGAACTTTATTAAGTATGACATTCCATTTGTGGTTCCATGACTTGAAAATTATCTCAAATTCTTAATTCAAATATAGGTCACGTGGTTTCTAAAATTCTTAAAAAAACAGCAAAATGATGGCGGTCAACCAAGTAACAGTAGATTTTCTAAATTGTGGGTAGGTATACAAAGTTGAGATGACAATACAAGAATAAATTAAACTTAGTATACGTAATGACGTTCCCAGTCTGCATACAAAAATTCAATCAAATATATCCTGCAAAAAATGGTGTTCCCAGCACACTGACCTACACCATTTTTTGCAGGTTTTTGCCATATGGTCGTTGGGTCATTGACACCACGCTGTTGCCGCTCTTCTCATGGTTAGTGATCCAATTTTTAAATGTTGTTTTTTTTTTGGTTACACTTTTATGCTATTATATTTAATATGTTAGAAAAAAATCACTTTTTTAATTTCAACGTTAGGATCTATTTGATAGTTCCTAAATACGTACGCAAAATACGCGCATTGACGTGGAGTTGCGGACACCAGCCCGTGTTACCTGTTACCTAGTTCCTAAATAGTCCTATTCCCACGTATTAGTATTATTTATTTATTTATTAGGAAACTCAACAGCTTATAATTAACTTACATGAGTTATGAATTCCTGGTGTTTTCATTTATTGTTGTATTGTCGTCTCTACCTTGTATAAAACAAGTATAAGAACCATAAAACCTTACATAAGAGCAACGGAAAAATAAAACCACATAATTTCCATACGTCACATATTTTTTATTGTAAAAGAAAAATGTATAAAAAAGTTTGCATACAAACCAACTCGACATCATTGAGCGTTGTGTTGTCTACGCCGTAGCGGTGGTGTAGCAGCGTAGCGACGTAGCACGTACCTTTATTGCCTACGATACAAAGAAACATCGCTACGCGGCTTTGAATAGAAATACGGGATGTAGGAAGCACAGATTTCTAAAATGGAGGTGACAAAAACATTTTGAATATAATGAGAAGAAAATAATAAATATTACATATTGTGTACCTATTTATTTGCTTTGTAAATAAGAAAAGAAAAGTAAATAAATACACTGAAGCATGAATGAGCATGTTATGACCAAATTGGAGATTAGTAGTTGAATTATGCAAATAATAGACATATTATACTCGTAATAATAAATATTTTGCAATATTGTAAATAAAATAAATAATATAATAAATCCTTTTTTTTATATTTATTTATATAGTTGGTTAGTTAGTCTTTTCATTTAGTACCTAGAGTGAATAGTTAGTCAATACTTATATAAATAATTTTAATGAAAGAAGTAGTTAAAAAAATAAATAATGTAAATACCTTTTTAAATACTTATAATAAATTTCCTTAATTTCAATTTATTTTCCTGAGGTGAACCACTGTAATGTCTATCTTAGAGACTCTAAGACAATTATTTTTACGCACATTTCTGCCTATTTGTTAGTAGTATTGCTATTGTTTATATGTATTTACATTTGTAAATGTATTTTGATAAGAGACAGTCAGGCATTAAACATTATTATTTATAATATTAAACAACCAGATACCTTATCAAATCTTTTCATAGCTCCTTGTCGTTAGCTTTGACGGAATGTAAACGTCGGCGTGGCATTGTGTAGCGATACGATAACGCTTTTATTATTATTAGCCGCCGTGGGGTAGGCAGTAGTCGGCAAATCATAAAAAACTTCGTATAATAAGACATTCTGAAAGGTACTTTTTGAAAAGCTACTTCATCATATCATTTTGAGATAGTCTACGATTTTACGTATCAGAATTCTCTCCTCAATTTGGGCATGAGTTTTGGCAACTTGACGAACGGTAATTGTTCTAAAGTATTAAGCAATGTTTTATATACATATGCGTGTTATTAGTATTATTTTGACAGGACTAAACTAATATTTGTCTTCTGTCCTTTTCTTAATGAAATAGAAAGAAAAGGATGCACTGAACTTAATTTTAGTTTAGTTTGGGAATCGGCGCCATTGAAATTATAACTCACTGCACAGTTCAAATAACAAGTCACATCTTGTAACAATGTTTTTGATTGAGCGGAGGGAAGACGTCGCGAACTCATTAATACTCGTATTACACTAAGTACACATAATTATTGATTTTACCCTCGCGTGTGGGGAGTATGCTGTCGATAAAGCTTTTAATAGCACCTTTTATAAAGATAGTGTTATTAATTAGAATAGAATAGCATAGAATAATAATTACCCTGTATTAACAATCTTACAATCTAGTATTTGACATTTAGGTACAGACGCCAGCACATCAAGCTACTACAGTTCTGTCAAATTTCTTTAATAGATTTTCAACTTTATCGCTAAGCTATAAGATTCAAAGTTGATCGGGAAAATTTTACAGTTTCGGGTAGCTTGATGTGCTGGTGTCTGTACATCAGTTTCATAAAAAATAAGTTTGTTAATTAAACATCGGAAAAAATGGTTTTGCTTTAGCATAGGCCCATATTCTTCCGCAGTTCCCGATCGTGGGTTTCCCGGTCAGACAATAATGAGTAAGGGAACAGCAATCAAGAAAGAAAGAAATCATTTATGTGCCAGAAATGTAGGTGTACAAATATGATGGTGTTAGTAGAAAGTCCCAATACAACTGTCAGGTAACAAATACCTTACGACATTACAAATACTGCCGTGCCAAGCTCAAAAGCGGTATCTCAAAAAAAATCGTGACTTTAATTTTTATGGCATCGGATAGCTTAAAGAAATGTGCATCCAACGAGCTAAGCCAAATAGCGATATCTTATTTAAAACATATTAAAAAAAAAACTTAAAAAGTTTTCCCTATTACAGTTTTACCTCAAAGCACTGACAGAATAAGAGCAAAACATCAATTTTCTCAAAACTAGCCTTTCCTGAGATACCGCTTTTGCCTTTAGCAAGGCAGAATAGCTAATATCTATAGAATAAATTACAGGTTCATAATCATTTTATTCAATACAAAATTTAGAATGAGGAATATTTAAAGCATTATACAAGTTGTACATAATTATATTTATAACAATAGGTAAGTGAGAACGTTGTTGTCCCATTAAATTAATAATGTAGGTAAATTATGAAATCACACTAATATTATAAAGGCGAAAGTTTGTGAGTGTGTTTGTTTGTGTGTTTGTTACTTCTTCACGCTCAAACGGCTGAACGGATTTGGATGAAATTTGGTACACAGATAGTTTATAACCAGGAATAACACATAGGATAATTTTCATCCCGATAATCCCACGACATCGACACTTATGCGGGTGAAACCGCGGGGCGCAGTTAGTAAGGAATAATTATGGCTGCCAACTAAAATCACATTATTCTTAAAATAAAATAATTTGAGGATTTGTCCTCTAGAAAATCTTTAATTGTGTAGTAACATTTATCAATTAAGAGTTTTGTTAACAGCTTTTTAAATGTTTCTAAAGGTAATTCATTAAGGTTTTTAGGTAATTCAATTATCAAGGAATTATTACAATATATAAGCTAACACTAAAAAAAATATATAATATATTATATACAATTAGGCATCAAAAAATTCATCCGCATCGCTGTCAATGGGAGCTGTCAATAAGCTGTCGGATAAGCATCCAAAAGGCTGGCAACATTACCACGTTGGATGGAAATGCTGATTCTTTGAGCTAAAAACAGGCCAGGAATTTAATTTAATTAACCAAGGAATCAAGACATACACATCATCAACATAATTATAATCATCACCCTACAGCAGTCCACTGCTGGACATAGGCCTCTCCTATTGCACGCCATTCAACTCGATTTTCGGCAACTCTCGTCCAGCTGCTACCAGCCATCCTGCGAAGATCGTCGCTCCACCGTCCTCCACATCAACCTTTGCAAATAATACAAAATTGAAACTGAGTTAACACACCCTGACATAAATCGATGGTTGCAATTTGAAATGTCGTTAGGGACTGGGATTAAAATGTCTCTAACTTTTAGCATTTTTACCTTTTGAATTTACAACACGATAATTGTTTTTATATTTTGTTTTTTTACGCAAAAATAAATCAAAAAAGGATTGTGTGGTTTTTATGAAACCACGGTAAAAGTGAAACTTTAATGAAAACAGTGTTGAAATTATTATATTATAATATAATATTATAATATAATATTATTATATTATAATTATTATATTCGCCGCCATATTGGCGTCGGCTTTCACTTTATCCCTACTCCACGGCCGACCGTCACGCGACATGCAACACAGACGAAAAAGTTTGAGACGATGTAATAAAAGTTTCACTTTAAATATCTAAGCTAAACATTACTATTAGGAAACTCTAGAATAAGTAAAGATAATTTATAAACGATAAACTCCAAAATAAATAGTATCCCATGCAAGCAAGCAAACAATGAAAATAAACTATTTTGATTTCACCTAACATTCCGCCGTATATTGTCACCACCAAAAAAAGTACTCAAAACGTCCACGATCGTTCATTCAAGCGTCATTACATTCATTCGTTCATTACATTCACTCGGTCATAATACAGTCGTTATCTAGAGATGGATCTGGTTAGGAAATTGGGTACATTCAGCTTTCTGGTCGACTGGGCTGCTTGATTACTGTGCCGTAGTTCCGGGTTCGAGGCAAGAGCGGGTAATGGAGTTTTGGCCCTTTTTTGGCAATTTTTAAGGTCTGCGGTGAGGTGACGCGTTGGAAATTGCAAGTGAATAAATATGGCAATCGAAATAATTATACTAAAACCTGGATTCTGAAAGGATTCTAATAAAAAAAAAATACTAACACGCCCTCAAATCAAATCAAAATATTTTATTTCACATGGGCACTTATTCAACGTCAGACGCTAGGTGCGCGGTTCCAATTGGTCGTTTCTTGTGGAGAAGAGCTGGCAAGAAATTACACGCTTACTCTTTTAAACATACTTAATTAGCTTTTACAATGTTTTCAAATTGCAGTATTATTAGGCATGGGCGGACAGCGTAGGCCTGTCAACGAGTACCAGGTACTTTATAAAAAATAAAAAGCGTTCAATCTAAAGTCCTATGCTGTATGTGTGTATGTTGGCTGACTGAAATAATAACAGCCGATCAAATCTCTTAGTATTTGATTTAGCAACAGATTAATTTCAGCTTTCAAAAACCGTAGATTTATCAAGCCCTTCTCTGTTTTCACTTAAAACTTCCACGTTTTTAGCCACTACTATTTCATAAATCATAAACATTTAAAATACTCTAAAAACTTCGCCATATTCGACGCAGCACATGCGTCCTAAGAGCAGTGTCAGTCTGCCAGTCATTGAACATGTACACCATTTTTTGTTTTTATTTGTGAATGGCAACCTGTGACGTACGTCTAAAAAGAGAAACATTTGCCAGTTTGCGTATTGTTTGAAAAAAAAAATGTGGATTTCAAAAAGGGAATGCATTCAATATTTTGCGTACCTATGTGTGTAATTTTAACTATCTGAATGGTTTGGAAACCCTTTACCAACATTGAGATTATCTTTCTAGATTATTTTTTTTTTGGCTAGCGATGTTTTAACTGTTGACGTTGCGAGGTTAGTTTTTGTTTGTCCGTACTTTTGTTAATTACTTACCAACAATCCTTCAATTTCCCAAAACTCAAGCACATTCAGGCCTCTAATAAAATCGTCATAAAGAAATTAATCCGCGCATACCTAATGAGGTAGCAATAAATCATACCTCTTTGGAAGCGCACTTGTCGGGATAATCTGTGCGTTTTAAAGCCGTCATCGGCTTAGAACCTCCCTCCTCGCCCCCTTGCCTCACCCCCTTGCGTCAGAGGCACTTCACGTGCGTTTTGACACGATTATCATGCCCCGCCGCTATCTGCGCGCTATATTGTTTGCGTTGTGGAAGTGAGAAGGTTTGGATGTGGCTTTTTGCAGTTGTAGAAATTACTTTTTGGGCTAAAAAATACACAATAATACAAATAACTTTTTGTGGTAAGCTTTATACGTTTGTTTCTTGACTTATTTAACTTAAATATGAATACACTGTCATTTTGAGCCCGTTATGGTGAGATGAACAACGAGGAGATTTTGAATACCCATTCTGAGATAATTTACACGTAATCAACTATCGTTATACCAGTCGTAGGTACGTTTATAATAAAAATGACCTAATAAATCTGTTGTAATATAGTTAGATCTTTGTCATGTATCACATTGAGATAGTGTAGCCAAAATTTATCAGATAAGCAATCTGAGTTTCTAACTTCAAATATACTTAAATTAGCTAGCGAAACTTCAGAGACGGGATGATTATCGATATCTAAACACAATAAAAAGAAAAAAAAAAAAAGGATTTTCTAAACTCTATACGTTCTAGTAACTACAGTTGATTACTGAGTCAACGCCAGGCGTAGTGTAGTTACTGACGCAGGCGCCGATTCCCTTGTTCACAAACTAAACTAAATTTAAGTTCAGTTCATCTTTCTCTTTCTATTTCATTAAGAAAAGGACAGAAGATAAATATTAGTTTAGTCCTATCAAATTAGTCAGCGTCTGACGTAAATTGACGTATTTTTAGTAGCCAGTAGCGTGTTGTTAATAGCAGTTTTTTAGTCGACTAATCTTGTCTATAAGACTAAATTAATATTTATCTTCTGTCCTTTTTTAAATGAAATAGAAAGAAAAAGATGCAGTGAACATAAATTTAGTTTAGTTTCTGAACAAGGGATTCGGCGCCAATATGAGTTTAAAAAATCATTTTCAATAGTTTCCATCACATCTGTGAAGAAGATCAGCATATTTAATCATATTTCATCATCATCAGCTTATTTAATTTGACTCCATAAATCTGTGAAAACGTTTTCCTCGCCAACATTGCCGCATCCAATTTCTGATTGCTATTTTCTTCCCACATCTGGACTTCTCTTTCACCGCCCGCGGAGCGGTTTTTGAATCTGCTTCCTTTGTGACGGTTTTAATATGGAAATTAACGTTCGCAGCCGTGTGACGAAACACCTCCACAACCGTATTATTTACCATTCCCCACACATCCTCACCACCCTTATTTCAAAGGCATAAAGTGGCATTTCGTTTGAATTTTGTTTGTTAAAAAAAGTGGGTTTGCCGCTGAACGTTGGGCGAATTTGTCGCTAAAATCCACGCGTTGCTGTGAGCCGCCTAATTTAATTTTTTATGTATGTACTTTTACAGTGGTTTTGCATTTTTTCCGCTGTGTATTCGTGTGTTTAATTCACTGCTGTCGGTTTACTTGATGGCTTTATATTTGTGCAAGTTTTCAACCCTGTTACGTAATATGTCACTGCCGTGCGATTCTGTAACCATCTCACCGTGAAAGCTTGGGTGAAGTAAGCGTGGAGTGAGCTGTCATTCGCTAATAGGGATTAACACTATTAAGTGCTCACTTCACTTATGATTTCACGGTGAGATTTTTACAGAATCGACCGACTGTAATTTTGTAGTTTGTCGTAATCACTGAGCTTGGCACTAATTTGATGATCGCAATAAACTGGTCCTAGCCGCCTGTCCCTTTAAACAAAATCTCAGTTTTAATCTTTTCCCAGAATCTAAAATACTAGCGACCCGCCCCGGCTTCGCACGGGTGCAATGGAGAAACACTGATAATTTTAGAGCCATTATTTCTCGTAAAAAGTATAGGATAAAAAATGGTTATTGTGGGTTATCCCTAAGAGATATACATATACCATCGCGGACTTTTTTGTAGACCTTTTTAAGGTGTACAATACTGTAGTACATTATTTTGATCTATCTCGACGGGTTCAGCCAGCGTTTACAATGTAAGCGCAAATGTGTTTATTTACGACTTTACATTAGAAACCTCTAAAATTATCAGTGTTTCTCTACTATATTATGCATATATTATACATATAAACCTTCCTCTTGAATCACTCTATCTATTAAAAAAAACTGCATCAAAATCCGTTGCGCAGTTTTAAAGATCTAAGCATATATAGGGACAGACAGACAGGGAAGCGACTTTGTTTTATACTATGTAGTGAAGAGAAAACCTTAACTAGGATGGATAAAATCCGCTTTCGCAGTATCTATACAAATGTACATACAAATGCACACATAGGTACATACTACATACATACATACAGATAAATAAAATTGAAAAGTCCGTTTGTTAAATCAAAATAACAGCTTTTTACTAAATGAATGTGGAGATATAACCAGTACTTATAACAAAAAAAGACATATTTTTAAATTTTTGTCCGTCTGTCTGTTTGTTCCGGTTTGTATCTTAATTTGACAGGACTAAACTAATATTTATCTTCTGTCTTTATCTTAATGAAATAGAAAGAAAAAGATGCACTGAACTTAACTTTAGTTTGGTTTGTGAATAAGGGAATCGGCGCCAATGAGTACCTAATCTTTGTATGACAGTTATAAACTTTCATAGTAGATAATAATATTGTTAAAGTGAATCATGATAATATAGTTCCTCCAAAGTATAAAGAGGGGAAGTAAGTTATCTTCATACAAACAAAGTATCTATGCGTCGCCGCACGCACACTTAAACAAAATCTCGACCCGTTTCTCACAGCGCCAGCCGGGGCTAACACCGCACGAGGTTCGCGCGTCGCGGCTTTTGTTTATGAACAAATAAAAGATTTACAATTTTCACCGCCCTGCCCATGCTTTCCGAAATTATATTTGCAAAAGTTATTTATAAGGATGCGGATATATTACACATTAAAGTTTAATAACAAGGCGTTTCGTAATAGTCGAAACCGAAGAAAGTATTTTTCTGTAGCTAATTTGTAATTTTGTAATAAATGTGTGATTCAATAGATATGTTTGTATTAATTAAAAATAAAAATAAATATGGTCCTTTATGTGTACAAATACTACATTGTGCCTATCAAAAAAAAAAATACAAAAAACTGACTAGTATATAATTATACTAGTCAGTTTTTTGTATTTTTTTTTACGATGATATATTTGATATACGAGCTCTTAGTCTATAAATATTTGTTAGCGGTTTGGGCGACAACCGAATCTGACGCAGAGCGGACAGTCGCGCCCCCATCGCCCCGCCGCGCGCCGATTTATTTTATCCCTTTTTTTATAAATAATACTGCTCTGAATCTTGAATACATTTCTGTATTTGTTTTACATTTCTGTGTTGGTTTGCACTGAATTAAAATTTTCCTAAAAGTGACAACCCTAAGACAGTAGGCAATTATATCGCGGATTGGGCCGGAGATAGCCTACTTCCCCTCTTTATACTATGGTTCCTCTATCATTAGATGCAGGAACCATATATACTATTATTATGATGAATTACTACGAGAACTTTACGAGACGCTACGACACCGCTACGCCAACGCTACGACACGTCTCGTAGCGCTATCGTAGCGTCTCATAGCGTTGTCGTAGCGTCTCGTAAAGTATTTTTAGTGACAGTATTTTTCATTTACGTTATTTCACCAGCCGCGCAAAAGTATCCCCAACATACAGCCACCATTAAACCTTATCACAAAAAAGTAACAAATCCCTTGTCCTCAATATTAAAAACGTTACGAACATTTAAACGCAGACTTGGGGCTGTACCCCGTCATGTTTGCTCATCGTCGCGTACGTAAGATTCACGCTTCGTATCAACTGTTTGAATAGACATACACCACTCTGAATTTATTGTGAACATCTCCCCAGCCTCCCCACCCACGCTATATTGTGGCAAATCCGATATATCGCCTTCACTTCAAACTCAGTGATATGGTAATGTGACATTTAATTCCTATGCCACCCTTATTAGTGAAGTTCTTTGTTGTTGATTCAATAGTGTGGTGCTATGATTAAAGGATTGGAAATTAATATACTGGCTGTATAGAGGTTTCAAAAGGCTTGAAAAGTTTATCTTCAACGTTTAATAAGCATTAAAATTCATTCAATTGAATACAGATAATATGGAAATCAAACGCAAATATGCCGAGTTTAAATTGAAAGAAAATGCAAACGTTCGTTGTAAAAAAGACTTAAAATTATATTCCGTCGGGCGAGCCGCATCGGAAAAGGAAACCGAAAACAAATCCGCACCGAGCTCTCGGAATCCGGATGTATCGTCATTCGAATATTGCCAATAAAACACCGATGAGCTGAAAAATCGATGTGGACAGACGAACCGACACCGCGGATGTAGAACGTCACTATATCACTCGCAACGGTAGAGGCAGTTTGAATTTGAAATATTTTGTTCTATTTTGATGGTGTGCCGTGACGTCATGCGTAACTGCGTTTGTTAGTTAACACATGTCGGTAATTAATACTCGTGCAAACAATGGCTTTATTCAGTTGCTTTTTCTACAGTAATGTGTAGATGAATGGATTTCTAGGTAGCCCAGAACCTAACTAAATGAAACTACGCCGCTTGGGTAGAACAACTAACAATACTGCGCAAGTTATATGTGATAATTTTTCAGGAGAGACAAAAAAAAAAGTCAATTCCCGTAATTAAAAACGTTCAAAATCTATTCGCAATCTCATCTCAGCGACAAGCAGACAAACACTTGTCAAAAATGTAGGGAAACTATGATAGAGATATTTTCGACAGGTTGAGACTGAGATCAGACAGTGAACGTTCGAATGGCCCCTCTGTTTATGGAACACAGCGTAAGGGTTCTTTCCCACGGCAAGATCCCGTTATTTGCAGGTACGGTTTTTTGCAGGATCCCGTTTAGTGTACGTGTTTAAATATACATATTCACACAAGCATCATTACTGGCTCTTGTAACACAGGTCTATCACCTAGCACAGGAGTCAGGGACTGCACATTATTTTGCAACCACTTTCTTGTGTAATAAAGATTATTCTTATTATTATTATTATCCTGTTTGCAGTATCCGGAAAACAGGATGCCTGTGTGAATATGTATATTTAAACACGTGCACCACTAAACGGGATCCTGCAAAAAACCGTACCCGCAAAAAACGGGTTCTTGCCGTGGGAAACAGCCCTAAGTCTGCTGCACGGTCACAACTCACACATCAACACGAGATAGTATGGCGGAGTGACGACTTATGCGGTTGTGACACAGCAAATGATTTGCGCGGTGCCAGAATTATTCGAATAACGCGCTCCGATTGGATAATTTTGTTTTCCTTTTTGACATCATTCGATGCGCGCCGACAAGATCTATCCAATGAAGTATAAAACGTCACATGGCCAATTTTCGACTTACGCGCTATTGTTACTTATGCGACGTAATTAGTGTTTTCTTGGGTCTGGCGTATTACGTTTAATTTGTATCACAATTTTTTCTAGCTATAAGACATTTTCTGTCTGCATAACTAACTCTACGTTTGCAAATAAAAATTCTATCTTCCATTCCAGAGCAGACAAAGCGTATCCTTTACTTGCAAGTACGTAGTCGCAGTGGGTATCTCATCAACACAAATGCAGTACTTAGACATAATAGCGTCGGACGCATTGTTCGCGGACGAGGAGCCGCGATAATCACCGGCCGACTGTCTCGTTCACTCGTACAGTCGTTCACTCTGCACTCACTGTGCGCTTAGCAGAGATTGGCGCGTTTATACCCTGCGATTTTATCTCTAGGACAGGAAACTAAGAATCGTGTCGTGATCGTGAAATGCACGCGTTTTTCGACACTATGATTTGAAAATGAGTCACGATTTTTGTTTAAAAATAGGTTGCTTTCGTTGAATCATCATAAGAAAGGGAAAAGACTCATCATCCGCCTAGCCTTTTCCCAACTATGTTGGGGTCGGCTTCCAGTCTAACCGGATGCAGCTGAATACCAGTATTTTACATAGAGCGACTGCCTATCTGACCTCCACAACCCAGGTGCTGGGTAATACGATACCTCTAGGTAAGACTGGTTGTCAGACTTTCGGGTTTCTGACTAGCCGTAACGACTATCAAAGATCTACGAATGACAGCCGGGACCGTGCTTTCCGAGGCACGGAGGGGTCTCGGTATGTAAAGATGGTCACCCATCCACAGACCAACCGCGGCAAGCGTAGCTTAACCTGATCGATCGACCTGTGCGGCTGTTATTATTTAGCCACAGACCCCACAGGCTCCGTTTAGAGCCCTTCCAATAACACAGACATTAAATATTTAATATATCGCACTTCTCAAGTCGTGTCGCACAGTATAGAGTGCTTCAAACACCCCTCATTCAAGTGCATCGCATCTCATTCACAACACGATCCCCGGTAGGGCTCACTCGCTCATTTGCGAATTGATTTACATTCTAACACTTACTTTTTTGTTACAGGATGAGTTCCGTTCAGGAGGAGAAGGCTCCTACCGAGGGACCGAATAAAACACATGTACGGGAACTGAGGAATACAGAACTGGTTTCCCGCCTCCTTGCTGCCACACCACCGTACCTCTATAGCGCTTTACCGCTTCAGCCCCACGCGTTCTTCTTCAGCGAAATGCTGCGGTCTTTCGTCAACGCCCGTCACGGTTGTCGACCACCACATTACCATCGGCGCTTCAAGCGCCGCACGCACAAATATTTCGCTGAAAACGAAAACGATTGGCGACGTGAGTGGCCCAAACAAGAGGAAGAGAAGAAAGAGTCAGAGACACGACCAGAAGTACCTTTGGAACTGACTGTGGATAAGCATTCCAGGATTCGCGAGCCGTCGCCGAGGAGGTTATCTCCTAAGGCAGAACTAGCGAAGCCAAGCAGTAGCCCTGGGCCACCTGGTAGACAGTCTTCGTATGTAGACGTTGGAACAGAAGAGCTGCCAAAACCTTCCCCCTGCGTTGGACGAGGCGCCGAGACTTCATCAGTCCCACAATCAAACTTAATTCTTCCACCTCCACCGCCGATGTGGTATCCGCCTCTCTACAACCCTGGAGGTTTTGGCGTAGATCCTTTGAACTTCTTCATAGATCTGCGTGTTTCTGGACATATTTATGACAGAAAACGGGCTGCAGCTGAAGGTTTGGAAAATACCCAAGAGACTAGGGAAGATTCTGGGTTAGACAAGAGGCTTAGCAGAGATTTCGGGCAGCGGCCCCGGCATGTGTCGGCTTTCTCCGTACCTGTTCGGTCAGGTAACATGGCCGCGGAACCAGAGAAGTATTTCGATCACTCTGCTTCAAAACCAGCAGGTAAAGTGAACGGAACTTCGTATATCATGAGGAATCTGAAGCGGGTGTATGAGGATCTCCACAATTTGCAAGATGTGAAGGAAAGTGCTAAAATAAGTAAAGATGATGATACCAAAGCCGAATCGTCAGATGTTGATGATGACGACATCATAGATTAAAACTATTTAAAACCAATTTTAAAATGTAGAGCTTTTTATTAAATTATTATGTGATAAATGTTGAAATATCATCTCCTTTGCGAGAGCTTATAACAAATTGATCTCAGTGTCTAGTCTGTATATTAATATAACCATAGATATTCCTACTTAATCCTAAAAATGAAAATGTTGTACCTATTTATGAGTACCTATTCTATTAAAATTGATCCTTGTATCTACCTAGTGTTTCATTGACAGTTTACTCCCTGGTAAACAATCTTACATTAAACGCCATGCGGGACAACATTGTGCCTCACTTGTTTGGTAAAAGGAGCCAGGTTAAAAATGCCCGATTTTTAAGTTTTACATATAAGTTTTTATTGCTTTAGGGGCTAGAAAAAGTGCCAAATCACATGATGTACAGACGCCAGCACATGAAGCTACCCGAAACTGTCAAATTTTCCCAATCAACTTTGAACCGTATGCGTTAGCGATAAAGTTGAAAATCTATTAAAGAAATTTGACACATTGTAGTAGCTTGATGTGCTGGCGTCTGTACATCGAACAAAAGTAATATATGACTTTATTTTACCAAAATACTATCCCCGAAAAAATAAACCTTAACAGCTATGTAGTACAACTTTAACCAGCTGGGTAATTGCGTAACACACTACCAGTAGCAATGGGTTTCATTTTGACAGTTCAACAATATTCATTGCGTTATTTACGTTGTTGAGCAGACATTTTTCGAACATATGGAGCACTGGATTAGCAATATGCTTCAAAATTATTCAAATTGAGAGTAATAGTGTGTTACGCAATTAGGATGAAGATCCTAACTAGTTAAGTAAGTCGTAACAGCTTTTAGTATTTCACAACACATTATAAATAGTAATTTTATGGAAAAATATAAAATAAGACATTATCACACACACTTTTTCCTTTAGGACTTTCAAACAAGTCTTGTCCCGACATTATTTGATTTTTCTAAGTCATATTTTTTTTACTAAAAACTTAATACTCGTACCATCTATTTGTCTACAGGGCCTTTATATCTGTGCCCAACGGTCCAATAGAGATGCTTAAAATCACCTCTGACTCGCGGTCATATAATTATGATACCCCCCGCGGCCCCAACGAAACTATTGTATGTCGACCACACGGTGTCCCCCACGGCCCAAACAGAAAGACTGAAAAAATTAAAGCGGCGTCCGACGTGTTAGGAGTAGGCAGGTAGGTACAGACGCCGGCACATCAAGCTACTACAATCTGTCCAATTTCTTTAATAGATTTTCAACTTTATCGCTAAAACATAAGGTTCATAGTTGATTGGGAAAATTTGACAGTTTCGGGTAGCTTGATGTGCTGGCGTCTGTACCTACCTAAATTCCAAGGAATCAGGAAGAAAAACGGAGCTTAAAATATTGTAAGCTGATAGTGCCGATGCAGTGGAGTGCAGGAGACTGAGTGGATCGTGGTCACTCACTCACTTTTAAGAGCGCGCGGTGGAGTTAGCGCAAGTCAAAATCGACGATCTATCGAATGACATACTCACTGCGGCATCCATGGTTTCTCTGTGTGCGTGAGCGTTGAACCGCTAGCATGAATCATTTTGAGCGAAATTGACTACTGAATGACTGAAAATCTTGTGGTTTTCCCCCAAGTGTGGGACGCCCCCCAGCTAGATGGATGGACGACCTAAAGAAGGTAGCTGGGGTAGACTGGATGCGGAAGGCGGAGAACAGGATGTTGTGGCGCAGTCTGGGAGAGGCCTATGTCCAGCAGTGGACTGCGATAGGCTGAGTTGATTGATTGATATTTAGGCACGATTACTTCTATTTCCACGAGGATAGCACTAATAATACCTACTGGTCTAATTTGCTACCACATTCTGTAGTTTCCCATGTTATTAAAGAGAGAAGCAGTCGACGGTGTCGGCCAAACGACTGATCAACAGCTCTATTCGTTTACCTACACGCCATAAAACATCAAAGATAACATGTTTCCTTTGACATGAAATGTTAACAAAACTTAAAGCCAAAAACGGTTACCAACCGCTTTTTTGGCTGACTGTAGTTCACCTACAGATTATCTTAAAGAAAAAAAGACATTGTCTTCCATTGAAAGAGTATTTGCAGGATCGGGTTCAATTCCCAGCTTATCTACCTCGAAAATTTATCATAAAATTATAAATGAAGTTTTCTTCTTTCCAACATCTAATGGTGCAACTTTAAACTACGGATTACGTTGTCCATGGTCTATCTTAATAAGTACAAATAGTGGTCGGTATTTTTTCTTCTTTTCTTTTAGGTACTTAAGATGATGACAACCACAACAAACTGGTGGAGAAAATCAACTTTTATGAATGAATGAATGAATTAATTAATGATTTATTGACTTAAAATTTCTTAACGCTAGGTACATACATACATACATTGCTATGACAGTGAACCCCGTTTATCTACAAGAAACTACTTTCCTTAATGGCTTAAGGCGTGTACAGACACGTGTAACGTGTCATGTAATTTATCGTGTTATAATTACACGATTCGCATTACATTACACTGTAATTTAATGCGAATTCTGCGTGTGGACGCACTACGCGCTGAACCATCGCCTGGTTTTTAGCTCGAACATAAAGCCTCTGGCAGTCGAACTCGTAACTACTGGATTTGCGTTGAATTTGTATGCATTGGCACTATTCGCATTACATTACACGATAAATTGATTACACATTACAAGCGTCTGTACATGCCTTTACAGCGACGAATAGTTAAAATCGTAAATAACTACCCTTAAATCTCGTGCTGTTAATATGAGAGATAAAAAGTATTTTTTTAAGAGTTTAGTTGAGTTTGAGTCATGTCTTATTACTGGCGTAGGTAAGAAATTAGAAAGTCCACGTTCAATGGAGGGCAGCCATCTACTATCAAGTTGTGATACTACAGTTAGCTCTTTTCCCGCCATCTGTCGACAGATCTATACAAACGCGTGTAGGTGTACCTGCCTGTCCAACTGTGATAAAACCAGAAAAGCTTGTTTTAATTGTTTCTGACGTGATGAAGCATGAAGACTATAGATAAGGAGTCCAATCTCTGTATATAAAAGTTGTGCCGGAATTTTGAAAAAATAAGGTTGGCGCGCAGGAGGCGCTGCGGCTGCTAGGTTACCAAGGTGAGCTTGGATAACCATAGAATGGCGGCTTTGTACTAACTTCGCGCGTCTTACATGCCACTAAATTCACTTGGTACACTACATAATTCAGCGCGGCTAGTGGCTGTTTTTAGAACTATTGCTCTAAAAATTTTTGCGGACAGTTTTTCCGTATGAGACCCGTTAGAGATTGGACTCCTTTTCTATAGTCTTCATGTGATGAAGTAAGTTAAAGAAAGTAACTCAAGTGTCCTAAAGAAGAATGATTTAAAAATTAATTAATTTTAGGGCTGGCAATTACGGGATTTGACAGCCGTAGTTATAAGTTACCAGCAAAAAAAAAAAGATATATATTAAAATAATTATTACTATTATAATAATAAGTCTATATTGCATTTATTTCATAGTTCAAATAATAGTGTAATACAAAAGAAAGCATTACTTCAATTATTTCCATTTACGTTTATCAACTTTAAATTTTTCTGGACAAATAAAAAAAATGTGTGACAGCATTCTTTATACTGGCAACAATTTCCGTCACCACGCGATTTTCGTGAATCTCTTAAAATTCTTAGATTTTCTGGAAGAAATAATTTGAGTCACGGAATTTAGTTCAATAAAAGAACTATCAAAATGTACGGAAACCAACCTATATTAGTGCTCAGTAAGTATAAAGACTTATAAACTGTGTTCTTGTCGTTGTAATCTGGGATTTCATTCAAGTGGTTTACCTATTGCAGGCCAAAACACAAAACGTGAGTCCGGCCGGAAGGTTCAACTGGAGAATATAAACGCTGGAAAGGTGATTTGATGCAAAAATTACTTGTAATGAAACATTTTCACTAAACTCTGTCAAATAGAACACTAAAACTTGTATTATCGGGTTTATTTTAGACAATAGCCGACGTTATTCGAACATGCCTCGGGCCTCAGGCTATGTTGAAAATGTTGATGGACCCGATGGGAGGCATCGTGATGACCAACGACGGCAACGCTATCCTCCGTGAGATCACCGTGCAGCACCCGGCCGCTAAATCCATGATTGAAATCGCGAGAACACAAGATGAAGAGGTTAGAAATTTTACTGTCTGAATGATTGAGTAGGTTTGATGTCATTGTCTTTAGAAAAAAACATCTGTTTGAATTTCTGGAATCTGGAAGATAAACACAAACCTAGGAAAATAGAATTGGAATTATAAATTCGATATTATTCTTGGTTTGTTTTGTGAGTCATTTTGTATTTGCTTGTGTGGGAGTAAATATCATCGAAATCACAAAGTACTGTGCTGCAGAATATTTCATCTACCCATTACTCACTATACTTCCAGGTTGTAATAATTTACCTTTATTTGTATCCAGCACATTTTAAAAGGAAGAATATTCCTGTCTAGAAACAAGAATGAAAATCCATGACATTTAAAAGATTTTGAGCAAACATTTTGTGCAACCAAGCCAAAGGAGTCTGCCTTTTTAATCCAGCACCTGCTGCACAAGTGTCAGCATGCAGTACAGCTAGTATTAACCTACTGGTTAATATGGAAAAAAACTGAAATATACCTATCAACATAAAAAAAAAACTAAACCATAGACTACTGTTGTTAGTTACAATGCTTGCAGTATTCTAAAAAGACATTCTGCTGATCATTTTCATTAAGTACCACCAAATGTATCTTCTGTCATATTAGAATAGAATAGAAAACTTTTAGTTCTGTCAGGAGTCCATAGGGTTAGTAGGTTATACAAGTAAAATGCTAAGAAGGTGTACAACTAATCTGTAAGTGCAGGGAACAATTGTTATTATATAAACAAATAATTTTTCCCAGGTTGGTGACGGAACAACATCAGTCATTGTCCTGGCTGGAGAGATGTTGGCAGTGGCTGAACAGTTCCTGACACAGAACATTCACCCCACAGTGATCATCAGGGAGTACCGGCAGGCACTCGAGGATGCCGTCAAACTGCTGCAGGATAAGATCTCTATTCCCATTGACTTGAATGATAGAGAAAAGTTGAAGGAAGTTGTGAGTATTTTATTGATCACTAGTAAACTGTCCCAGCTCTTGCACGGTTTTTCGATTCCACAAAACATTAAGTTTTCTTATTAAATCTAAGTTTATTAATGTTTTAGGTCCTTACCTATGAAATTAATGTTTTAGAAAAAACAAAAAAAAAAAATTAAAGAAAATTATACAATGTGTAACGTTAAATGCGCAAAACCTCAGACACCCCAACTGATTTTTAATTCAATTGGCCTATTTCAGAGAGATAATACAAAAAAAAATTGTATAGGTTTATGTGCTATTTTAGTTTTACTGGCCATTCTGATCGTTTCTTGCGTCTGCGACGACGCTTTATCGATGGAGGAGTCGTCACCGGGCCGCTGCGCCGCGCTGACATTGGGTTGCTTGAACTATTAATAAACACGACACTGATTATATGAATAGACACGGCAATGTTTATAATGAAGATTTTTTGAAAAAAAACCTTTATTAAAAAGTGGTTGAACTAATTCTGCTCGTTATTCTGATCAAACTATTTTCAGGTTTTACGCATTTAACGTTACACGTTGTATATTTCATTAATCGAAGTAGGCCATCAGTGAAGATGAATTTGTGCCATTTTAGTAGAAGTTTGTTGATGGCTCTGCTGTAAAAATCCTGGGGACAGGGATCAATGAACTCTTTAGAGGCATTTTTTACCACCTCATTGAATTAAAATTTTTCCCCTGTAAAAAGTTATCCAAATTCCGAATACATATGGAAATTAGTTAGAGCAAGGTCTGGTGAGTATCGTGGCTGATGGAGAGTTGCCAGTCGTAACTCATACAGTTTTGAGATGGTCCATTGTGCAGTGCTTTGCAATTTTGTTGTTGTTGTTCAGTGAGTTTATTGTGCGTTATTCCCTATTGTGTTCTTTTTTATCATTCTAATTTGAAGTAAATGAATCAGTATCGATTTATCACTTATGTTGAAGGCTGCTGCAAGTTCGAACGTGGTTTGAGATGAATCTGCTTCCACTATGGCTTTCAATTCATCATTATCGACTTTCTTCCCTGGTTGGCCACGAGGCTCATTGTTGAGAACTTTCCAGAATGGAAGCAGTCAAACCAAAAACGGTCCATACATGCGGTACCATGTCTATACTCGTCATTAATATTGCGTGATGTCTGCTGCGTTGTTGCCACGGCGGAACTCGTATTCGAAAATAGCGCGCAATTTCGATTTGTCCATAGTTACAGAAACAGCGATATAAAAAAAAATCGAACGGCGGGAAAACAAATGAACAACTGATTTTGAAAAACAAAATGTCATGCAAAAAAAAAAAAATTGAATTTCGAATTCAATATTCAAAGGTTGCGAGACCCTATTACTAAGGTTCCGCTGTCTGTCCATGCATCAGTTTGTCTTATCACACAGGGCTGTATCTTGTGAACTGTGTAGCAGACCAATGTGACAATAGCTTGTTTTTTTGTGACCATACTTCAAAAATTCTTGAAAAACTAAAGTCATCATCATTTAGTAAAAAAGGCAATGCTATACAAGATAACAACAAACAGCATGTGGTTTCAAAAACAGTAACCTATTTTATTTTCCTCAGATCCGTTCATGTGTGGGCACAAAGTATATTGGTCGCTGGGCCGACCTTGCTGTGGACATCTCTCTTGATGCTGTCAACACCGTCACAGTCAACGAGAATGGTAGAGTTGAAGTTGACATTAAAAAGTAAGTTTCTTTTGTATTTCAATAAATTACCAAATAAAAAAAATAATAACAAATGAAAAGCATTATTATAATAAAGTGTAGACATGGCGTTACTTAGTTTAAGCTAGAATTGTTTTAATTATGTCCCGTTTCCCCAGCGGTTAACTGATCTGGCGAGAAATTTCATGCAAATTACTTAACATTTTTTAAATTTATTCAGTAGATAGGGCCCTTTCGGACGCGGCATGAACCTTGTGTCACAGAATACATAATAGTACTACGTACAGAAGGGACACTCCCTTCCCCGCGCTCATATCAGATACCGCACCGCACCCCGCACTTCAAGGTATTCGTCACAGACTCTTTAGCAAGGGCTGTACTGCTGACACAAATACAAAATTTTGTGATTTAAAAGTTTTATTTGAGTTTTAATCACGATGGTTGTATATTGTGCTTTAATTCGATGCTTATCTTCATCGAGCAATAGGTACCTTATTTTGTCATTGAATAAATAAACCTCTCTTACATAATAACTATTATCATATTATTTTTATGTCATTACGAACCCGACTATATAAATAAATAATTGAAAGCTGCTCGTACAAGGTTACTTCATAATAATGCACATGTTCGGGCAGCGCCGTCGTCGTTCGGTTCGCCCGACGCAAATTGCTGCACTTTCCGCGTAATTTTTTACGTTAAGCACGACAGCCAACCGTACTAAAGTTCACGCACACATTTGCACGTGTACAAATGTATTTAGCCATGTAGTAGTAATAGGTAATTATTTTGCGAGCTTTGTATGAAGTGTCTGAGGTGTGACTGTGTTTCCAAGTAACTAACACCACCATACCAAACTTTCAGCTACGCCAAAGTAGAGAAGATTCCAGGTGGTACCATCGAAGAGTCCCGCGTACTCAACGGAGTTATGTTCAACAAGGACGTAACTCACCCCAAGATGCGTCGTTACATAGAGAACCCGCGCATCATTCTGCTCGACTGCCCTCTAGAGTACAAGAAGGGAGAGAGTCAGACCAACATTGAGATCTTGGGAGAACAGGTATGAATTAAACCTTATTTACGGCTTAGGCTGAGGATCCAGACTTTTCTTCTCCTCATATTTGCATGAGTAAATGTGCTAAGCTCAAAAGCGGTATCTCAAAAAAATTCGTTAATTTTATTTTTGTGGCAGCTTAAAGAAATACGCATCCAATGAGCTAAGTCAAATAGGGGTATCTTAAAACATATAAAAAACCCTTAAAAAGTTTTCCTTATCTCAGTTTTATCTCAAATCAATGAGAGAATAAGAGCAAAACTTCAATTTTCTCAAAACTAGCTTTTCCTGAGATGCCGCTTTTGCGTTTAGCACGGCAGTATAAGTCATCATCTGCCTAGCCTTTTCCCAACTATGTTGGTGTTGTAGTATTTTACATGAGTGACTGCCTATCTGACCACAACTCAGTTACTGGGTGTGGGACAAAAAGATTAGTCAAACAGCAGTTCCAATGTTGTGTTCTGTTGTTTTTTCAGTGTGAAATAATGAATATATTTATCAGCAAGATTAGTAGCTGAACTGCCCATGGTATGCTTAACATACAAGAAATTGTCAGATTGTGCATTGGCCCTGATTTCCCTAATTTATAAATGTTTCAGTAGTCTGTCGACTGTGTATTTTTGACACATTTTTTAAGAAAATCTGCTAAAATACAGTTTACTAAGATTCACCACCTCCATGGATAAATTCTCAACTACAATATGTTTTTTTCACTTACAATATCATTATTATGTGTAAACATTGGAAGTAAGTATTCAGTCAGTACTCAGTAGCGCTTTATCAAAATATTTCGTTTGGTTGTTCACTTTATATTATTCTAACATTTATTTACTTCCTGTCCAGGACTTCACAAGGCTACTACAATTGGAAGAGGAGCACGTTCAACGCCAGTGCGAAGACATCATTGCTCTGAAGCCTGACGTCATCTTCACGGAGAAGGGAGTGTCCGACCTCGCGCAGCACTACCTCGTCAAGGCTGGCATTACGGCTATTCGCAGGTATGGATTGAACTGATGATATAATACGTATGACAAAGTAATAGTAGAACTCCTTGCCTGGGAAAATACTACTGGCATTTTTAACTATTTCTGCTGCCAAGCAGTATTCCTTTGTTATGCCGTTAACCGAGTACCGTGCATTGCTCAGTATTGACGCCGATTCCCTTCTTCACAAACTGAACTAAATTTAAGTTCTGTGCATCTTTTTCTTTCTATTTCATTAAGAAAAGGACAGAAGATAAATATTAGTTTAGTCCTGTCAAATTACCAGTTTAGACGTGATTAGAAAATTGGCTACTAAAAATACGTCAATTTACGTCAGGCGCTGACAAATTTGCCAGGACTAAACTAATATTTATCTTCTGACCTTTTCATAATGCAATAGAAAGAAAAAGATGCACTGAACTTAAATTTAGTTTAGTTTATGAACAAGGGGATCATTATGTTTGTTTGAACCGAGTATTTTGGCGAGTAACTCGAATTAGGTGACGCAGGTATTGGGAACGTATGAAACGCTTCAAATATCATAGAATAATAATATGCAAATTCTTGGCATTTCTACGAGGAATTAGCATCTACAGCGCCGCAACAGCGTGAAGATTAGATAATTACCATTGCTATAGAGTTAGACCAATATCTAAGATCGCAGATCACAGACCACAAGAGACTGATTATTTAATTAAATGTTTGTTTTTTCACATGATTTTTCTGACAATGATTAATCTACATTAATATTGTAAAGAGGTCAGGTTATAAGTTTATGAGTTCTTTTCGAGTACCTCGGCAGTCAAACCTAGTTATTCGGTCGATAATGAGGACTACCAAAATTGCCGAGTATAGAGTAACAAACGAGTAGTCTGCGCATCTCTAGTTTGAAGGTTATGAGTGTCGGTATAATTACAGGCGTATCAGATATTTCAAGTTTTTCTAGGCTAGAAAAAACACCTAATTTTGTTGTTTTTCATCCCTTAGACTGCGTAAAACCGACAACAACCGTCTCGCTCGCGCTTGCGGAGCCACCATCGTGAATCGTACTGAGGAGTTGAAGGAATCAGACGTTGGCCTCGGAGCTGGCAAGTTTGAGATCAAGAAGATCGGCGACGAGTACTTCACCTTTGTTACTGAGTGCAAGAACCCTAAGGTACTGTACCACCCTAGTTTAGCTATAATCATACCGGTCTATTACTGTCCTACTGCAGGTATAAAGCCTCTTCTCAGACAAAGAAGGCACAACCATTGATCGATCCTAATGGACAGTCAACTGGAGTCTTTTCGCAGTGCAATCGTGCAGGAGTTTTCAGGAAGAAGGAGCTTATGCGTGTGGTCATCATCATCATCTGCCTAGCCTTTTCCCAACTATGTTGGGTCAGCTTCTAGTCTGACCGGATGCAGCTGAATACCAGTATTTTACGTGGAGCGACTCCCTATCTGACCTCCACAACCCAGGTCGTCAGTACGACCCGTAACGACTGTCAAAGATCCACGAATGACAGCCGGGCCGAACGGCTTAACGTGCTTTCCGAGGCACGGAGGAGTCTTGGTATTTAAAGTTTGTCACCATCGTCATTATATTTTTCTAAAAATATTTATATATTCCAGGCGTGTACCATCTTACTGCGCGGTGCTTCAAAGGACGTACTTAACGAGATCGAGAGGAATCTCCAGGATGCTCTTCACGTCGCTAAGAATCTGGTAAGCATTTATCACAATTATAAAAAAAAAAAAAAAAACAGATAATGTTCTGAGCAGAGATGGTGTTTAAAACTAATTACTGGCGTATTTAGTAGTATATTGGCAGCAGTCGAGAATTATTGATTGTGGTTCGAGTTCGTCTATGTTATGGAAACGCGTCTTATTACTAACCGAGGAGACGCAGGTGCCAATCTACGTTGAGAGTGTATCTATTTGTCGCGATCATTATGAAATCGTGGTGACTTTACTTGGGACACAATTGTTGTGTGGCGGCATCTACATCGGCACATGAGTACTACGCATCATACTGACGTCACACTAAAATTCTGCATCGCGCAAGCAGTTTACCGCGCAACTAGCATTATGACGTCCCAACAACAATCGTCGGGTAACTCGATCCAGCCTGTCACTTGCTGCTCTCCCCAGCACCGCCCTAAGCCGAGGTCCGTACCCCACAGGGTGCCCTTAGGCTGCGTTTCCACCAGAAATGGGCGAGGCGAGGATGCGTAGTGAGGGATTTGTTTAAAATTAACGAATAACATCGCTTCATTTTCGTAGCCTGAGCTAAGCTAGCTAGTGTTGTGATTGGTTACTTTTACGCACATCCCTCGCTACGCATCCTCGCTCATTTCTGGTGGAAACGCAGCCTTAGCGTGTGGTTGCTTAGCTTTTAGGTTTTTAAGCCCTCGCTGGAGACCTTAATTAATTAAGGTACCCACAGGCAAGCCCGGTTGACAACCTTCTAAGTTGACCTGCGAAATGCCATTCCAAAAATAAACAATTGCCGAGCAGTAGCCCACCAAACACAAGCCCGTCAGGTCAGAGGACCCTCTCTTTTCTATGGAGGATAAGTGAACTTTATACCCTGTTGTAAATAATTTTTATTGTACCGTGAGCACTTCACCGGTTTGGTAGAATGCGGGGTAATAATAATACTTATAAGGAAAAGTATATTATTTTTATGTATTCATGTTATAGGTGCTGAACCCACGTCTGGTACCCGGCGGCGGTGCGGTAGAGATGGCCGTCTCACAACATCTGTCGGCCAACGCCGCGCACAACACGCCCTACCGCGCGGTCGCACAGGCGCTAGGTAGGTTTTGACCAATCAAACTAATGACAAAATAGCTATAGAGTAACGCGGCGTCCTACGTGGGCGATTCAACGCGAACGCTATTGCGAAGCGATCCGATGTGGTTTACGCGAATCAACGCAACGCGGCGGCTCTGTCCTACGTGCGCGCGAAGTCGTCGCTTCAGCCGCCGCCGCCATTCAGTGTACATTTGTTATGGACGGACGGAAACAATTTTTACGGAAAAATTATTTATGTTCCTTTTATCCCATAGTATAGGGCGTTCTTGAATAACATTCATTAAAATTTCTACTTGCATTATATTGAGGCTTCCACCTTACTGTAGTGCGTCAGGGATGTTCGCGGATGATTATTTCGCGATCATGCGCAAAAAAGTGGCATCAGTGATACGCAGATTGAGGGGAAGCAGCAATAGCATTCTGAAGGTGTTTGCAGAAATCAAACTGCATGTCAGACATGAGACTTGATAAATCTTCCTCTAATCTTGGCTGTATTGCTATTGTGTATGTATGTTTCTTTTTATTTTTGTACTCATGTGCCTACGTGTTTCATACTAACATAGTTTTTAAGTTTTTGTACTGATTACTAACATGCTATGGGCCGTCGACGCCTGAAAATAAAAGATTTTTATTTTATTTTTTTTTATATTTTTAGTTTTTACATATTTTCATTTATTTGTAACAAGCCACCGCACCACAAGAGTTCGCGCGAAAATATCAAACCAACTGATCGCGTCCGCTTCGCTTCGCACCGCAGCCACGTGCGGATTGGTCACGTAGGCCACCGCAATAGAGTATCATTGTTTATTCCATTCGCGCCGCTTCGCTTCGCGATCGCGTTCGCGTTGAATCGCCTACGTAGGACACCGCGTAGAAAAACAGAACATCGAATGTTATGAACATGAATTCAAATTCAAAATATTTTATTTCACATAAAGTTACATGGTCACTTATGAAACATGGTGATGAAGTTATGTTATAAGCTTCGGAGACAATTTATCATTTGGTCTGTGGTCCTATTTGACTTCTTAGAAAATGTTACAAATGGCTGCATATGAATTTGCGGTCATTTTGAATTATTTGTCTTTTTTAGGCGTATGCCTAAACTGACAGGGTTGGTTGCACCTACTTTTGTGTGATAATTCCTGCTATTTAGCAGCATGATAATGATTAGGAAGTATAATGCGCTTATTTAAACTATGTTGTACTAAAATCACAATCATTTTCTTGCCCCTATTCCAATTGATTTGGGGTCGGTGTAGTATATCTTTTTTTTGCATACTTCTCTACTGGATGCTAACTTTCACTATGGGAACAACTTGCAAAAATTTGGAGCCTGTAAAAAAAATCATGCTGTATTAGTCGTCATCTCAGTAGCCGTATTGAGCCATTATCATCTAAATTGTTTCCTTGATTTGTAACCCTTTATTTTAGGTCCTTTTGTAATACTTTTTGTGTTTTTTTTTAAGTCTTGGTTAATGTTAGGTTAAAAAAAAATAGCGTAATTAATGACGCAGATTTTTATATTTTATACATATGTTTATCTACACCCATGCTGTAAATCCTCCATAAAATCTGAAATAGTTAGCTTATTGTCAACATTAAAAGAATTAGTTTCATAGCATCCATAATAGCATCCAAACGATTGTTATAATGTTATACTAAATTTCATTATGCAACTCGCCATTGTGCAACTCCTTTGCTTTTTCGATCCCTTCCGTACTTATCAAACAGCCACATTCTCACTACTCAATTCGTGTTATCTTATGAATTCAAAAAAATAACATAGTCATGCACGCGCGTTTCACTACCACAGCGCAGTAATTAAAAAAAAAAAGCTTAAAGGTTATTCGAATTCACGTCGCATCCCGCCATTTTTGTTCGATATTAGTATTGCAAAAATTTAATACATAGTTTGTTTGTATTTGATACTCGGCAATTAAACTTTCCATCTATTTACATAGAGTTCTTACAACACTATACAACATCCTATGGTTTCAGAAACTTTTATAGAGGATTCATATCATGGGTGTAGACAGTGTTGGGCACAATTAAATTAATTTTTTAATTGTAGAGGCCAACAATTACAATTTTTATTTCAACTAAATTAATTGCAATTAAATTAATTCAATTATTTTTTAATTGTGAAATACAATTAAAATCAATTGCAATTAAATCTGTTAATTGTGGTTTACAATTAATTCAATTGCAATTAAAATTTTATTTACAATTAAATTAGTTGTTTTAAACAATTAATATTTAATTTAACTACGTATTTGATTAATGTAAATATGGCAGGAGTAGTGTTGTAAAAATACCGTATAATACCAAAAGGCTATGTATTAAACAGGTATTTTACCATAACTTACGGTATTATTGGTATTTTATGTATTTTATATTTTGATTCACTTTTTAAGATCCTGCGTTATTACGAAGAGTTGTAGTTTAATAAATAAAATATATTTTAACTGTGGATTGTATTCTATATTTTAGAATGACTAACTTTAATTTAATGATTACTTTCATTTATTTATTTATTTGCAAACATGGGTAAAAGATACATAGATATTTTGTTATTATTTATTTACTTAGTAATTAAACTTCACACATATTATTACAGTATTATATTTCCGTCTATTTTCATCATCATCGTCTATTTTCATATTATTATTTATTTACTTAGTAATTAAACTTCACACATATTATTACAGTATTATATTTCCGTCTATTTTCATCATCATCATCATCATCGTGATCATGATCGTGATCGCCATCGTCATCGTGATCGTCATCGTCATCGTCATCGTCATCATCGTCATCGTCATCGTCATCATCGTCATCTTCATCATCATCATTATCGTCATCGTCATCGTGATCGTCATCGTCATCGTGATCGTCATCGTCATCGTCATCGTCATCGTCGTCATCGTCATCATCGTCATCTTCATCTTCATCGTAATCGTCATCGTGATCGTCATCGTCATCATTATCTTCATCGTCATCGTCATCGTCATCCTCGTCGTCATCATCATCATCGTCATCGTCGTCATCGTCATCGTCATCTTCATCTTCATCGTCATCGTGATCGTCATCGTGATCGTCATCGTCATCGTCATCGTCGTCATCGTCATCGTCATCATTGTCATCTTCATCTTCATCTTCATCGTCATCGTCATCGTGATCGTCATCGTCATCGTTATCTTCATCGTCATCGTCATCGTCATCCTCATCGTCATCGTCATCATCATCATCGTCATCGTCGTCATCGTCATCGTCATCATCGTCATCTTCATCTTCATCTTCATCGTCATCGTCATCGTGATCGTCATCGTCATCGTTATCTTCATCGTCATCGTCATCGTCATCCTCATCGTCATCGTCGTCATCGTCATCGTCATCATCATCTTCATCTTCATCTTCATCGTGATCGTCATCATCATCGTCATCGTCATCAATCATCAATCCTGAATTATTCTAGTTAGGTACCTGTGCTACACTTTTACGTAATGTTCTGGCTTAAATCCAGACTTTACATACCTTTGAAAATATTAAGGAGAATGCTCTTGTATTGTTTGCATTATGTTTTTCAGTTAATGACATTTATTAATTGTTAACTGTAATTGTAAACGTGTATCAAACAATTAACAATTAATCAATTGTAATTGCAAATTTTTACAAGCACAAATAATTTAATTGTAATTGCAAAGTTTTACAAGCACAATTAATTAATTGTTAATTGCGATACGTTACAATTACAATTAATTATTTTAGTTGTTAGTTGCAACTAAATTAGGCAATTTAATTGTTAGTTGTTAATTGCTTTCACAATTAGTTTTTGCCCCACTCTGGGTGTAGAGTGGGGCAAAAACTAAAGTCTTGTATGCAACTGTACATAAACATTCTTGAGATACTATTATCACACGAGGCGATTCGTGTTTTAATATCCCTCATTATACAACAGTTGCATAAATAACTATTATAACTGGAAACTTGATTTCATAAGGTGTACTAAAATAATGTAATTTCCACAGAGATCATCCCCCGCACGCTGGCACAGAACTGCGGCGCCAACACTATCCGCACGCTGACGGCCCTGCGCGCGCGCCACGCCGGCGGCGCCAGCTCGGCCGGCATCGACGGCGAGAGCGGAGAGATCGTCGACATGGCCGTCAAGGGCATCTGGGAGCCGCTCGCTGTCAAACTGCAGGTATGCACAGTATGCACACTGACCAACAAGACACAATTGTACACCAGACCATCTTAGAAACAATAAAAAAAAATATCTTAAGATATAATAATCTTGCAAGTGGCGCAAGAAGTGGTTGGGTGCGAGACTAATCTTATTTATCTCCGTGGTTTCGTAAAACACAGAAAACGGATACTGACAAGAAGATAAACAGTGTTATGTTCTACTTACTTGCAGAGTAACTAATCTGTTTCCCAAAACAAGCTGCGAGCAAATGAAAACAAACAACGCATCATTAATTAACCATTTTATAGACGAATATATCGAACGTTGGAAGTCCATAGGGCAGTTTTTCTCGTATCAGCACGTACGAGTTCAAAGCTTAGGTTTTGTTTTGCACAAGTCTTTTGTGTTATACCTATATTGTGAGTAACGATCACAAGTAGCAGTGATCTATGACTGAACAATCGTGTTTTCTGGTATGTTTTTTGGCGCTGTTGGTTTTAAAGCTTTTCACTTTTGTATTTTTATTTTATAATCCGAAGATCCGTGGCATACCTACCCGTCCGCCATTTATTATTATAATTTTTTTTTTTCAAAATCGCGGCCACGCATGAAACTTTACGTTCAAAGTTGATCATATGACGTCCGTATTTTTTTTAACTTGTTTACATCTTGTTGCATAGATGTTTGAAAAAAATCACTGAAAGTTTAAAGTAATCAAACATCTATGCAAACAAAGTTTAAAGTAATCAAACATCTAAGCAAGTTAAAAAAATATGAATGTCACCTGATCAACTTTGAACGTTTGTTTGGTCCTATTATATTTTTCGTTTGCATTGACATTAGCTATCGATTCATATAGGTTTCATGCACGGCCGCCATTTTGAAAAAATAAAATACAAAATGGCGCAACAGTAGGTATGCCAGGCTCCATATAAAAATCTTCAATGCCCTTTCAATATGGTCTTGACACAAAAAAACCTAAGGATTGATTCTATAGATTTTTTGTGTGAAATCAGGACCACTTATAGAATCATTAGTTTTAGTTTTTCCCGAATTATCCAATTTTCTGGGCATCTTTTCCTATTTTCGTTCCCTGAAAAACATGTTCAGGCTATTATCAACATTAGCAGAAAAAATGCCAAATTGCTCCAGCTATTCTCAAGTGATGTGCTTACCAACGAACAGTTTTTAGTTTAGTTTCATTTTATTTATATAGATAGATTTCGTGTTTCACGAACTGTCGCCAAATACTTAATCTTTTTCTTTCTTTTTTCTATTCTTTGACATATTTTTTTTTATAGAACTCTATCCATGTCCTGCCCTAATCCCAATTTATTATATAATATACAGTGTGAGTCTTTATAAAGTGCACATATTAAAAAGGGTGAAAATATAAACAGTTTTATCGACGGAAAAAATGTCAACGAAAATCTAAAAAAAAATTTAAATTTTTTTTTACTCTCGTCTGGGTACCCCATGCAAACAAACTGTTACTACTTTTAAACTAAATGTCATATTAAAACAAAACAAAATTAATAATGATCTCTAATAATAGGCCAAGCTAATAAAGCCATAATTTTTTGAAAAAGAAACCTCATAAATTAATTATTCATGATTTTTTGAAGAAAATTTACCATTTTTACCATTTTTTACCATTTAAAAAAATATTTTTTTTGACATTGTTTCCATCAATAAAATTGTTTATACTTTCACCCTTTTTAATATGTGCACTTTATAAAGACTCACACTGTATATGTTGCGCCGACTCCATATGTTATTATAAATATGTATATGTATATATGGGGTCGGCGTCACGTGTCTTTTTCTTCCATAATTCTCTATTAGTCGTCATCTCGGTAGTCACACACTAATCATATCATCATTCACACAGTCCATCCATCGTTTTTAGGGTTCCGTAGCCAAAGGGAAAACGGAACCCTATTAAATATTATTAAAAAATAAATATTATTACTTATTTAAGGGGGTTCCCATAAAACAGACATGATTGTTTTTACCGTTTTTATATATAATGGTACGGAACCCTTCGTGCGCGAATCCGACTCGCGACTGGCCGGTTTTTTTTTGGTCGAACTGTTGATACCTAATCTTTTTCTTTATTTATCCTATTCTTTCTGTCATATTTTTTTTTATAGAACATTTTATACAAATGTACGAGGGTCAACAATAAAAGTAGACTGGCTTGTAAAGCAATAAACAATAGGTGGTATCGGTGGTATCTCGTTATTGGACGCATGTCGCGAGTACACTCGCGACATGCGTCCAATAACCAGAAAGATCAGATTTCTTTAACCCGTGAGAAGGCGCGCCTAATTTTCTTACACGAGTAGGCGCGTGCGAGCAAATTGCTCACACTATCATAAATGTTTATATTTTTAGTGTTTCTATATTTATTGGCTTATAATGTATTTAAATAAATAACACAAGGTTTAGTAAGTAAGAAAACTAGTATTTTAATCAAAACTATTAAACATAATAGCAACTTCTAACGCAAATAACAAAACAACCTAGTATTAATTAATTTTTTGGCACGTTTCATAAAAATCACAATAAAAACTGTTCCCTAACAAAAACTAAAAAGTGTTATTCATCCATTAAATCTACACTAATGTGCCTCTCGAAACACACTGAACACATGTATTTTACATGTTCGGTGCAAAGTAATTGCTGGGCGCGTGATGAGCAAATTGCCGCACGTTGGTACACGGCCTCCACAAACGCCTTGCTGCGCGGTCGCAACGCCACTGAGCGGATCGAGAATTGCGTCAGGGGAGAGGGGGTGAATATTTAGGAAGGTACTTAAGTGCTTGAATTGGTGTGGCATGGGAAAGACAAAAAAAATTTGAATTAGATTTTTGTGTGAGCAAATTGCTCATAGCGCGCCTTCTCACGGGTTAATAAAGATAGACTTTCCATCTGCATTCTACATGTTTTTCCTAGCTTTTCAAACTAAAATCACGTTTATTTCAATTTCCAGGTATACAAAACAGCAGTAGAGACAGCGATCCTGCTCCTCAGAATCGACGACATTGTCTCTGGTTCAAAGAAGAGGGGCGACAACGAACCGGCTGCGCCCGCGCAGATGGCTGGCATGGCCGGCATGGAGTAACGCTAGACTAGCTATTACATTCTAATTTACATGCTCAAGGACTAAATCAGTAGAGCACTGGAGTTTTAAATAGATGAGGTTATATTTTATTTTAATGATATATGCGACTCAGGGTTTCACCATATTATATTAAAGTTGGTAAATATCCTAGCGCAGACCAAAAGTTGAGTGACAAAGCCACAAATTATGCCACTCTGGTCATCTTATCCAACTATGTTGAGGACGGCTTCCAGTCTAACCGCTCCGGTCAACATAAACCAGATTGTAAAGTCTGTGTGTTGAGTTGAGCATGAGTTTGTGTTGTTTGATAAGTTGAGATAAAAGGAGGTTGTCTATTTTCTACTCCAGTATGGTTTTCCAAAGATTGGCTCATTTTTGTGTAGTTAGTTGTTTGTCTGCAGACAGAATACTCGCATTAAGTGAAGATTTCATATTATAAACATAGGTATCGTTAGCCAGTTTCATAATGTTGGCCAGTTTTAGGTTGTAATGGTGCACACATAGAACGCTAGCCCACTCAAAAGCACCTTAGCACACGCTAGTTGACTCGAATCCATCCAAAAATGATAATTATAATGTACATGCTAAGGAATCAACGACAAGGACAGGTCTAAAGGAGTTTTTTCAAAAGTTTTTACTTCACATTTAGTCCTTGAGTATATCGGAACCGTATTAAAAATAAATAGCTTTTAGTTATCGTGTAACTCGAGAGTTTAAAGACCATTTCCGCGATATGGTATAGATAGCTTTCGCATAATCTAGTGCTAACGATGCCTTATTTATAGCGTTCCATCACTTTATTAAAATAATAATTTCTAATGTAATAACTACTTTACGTATTTCTTATTATTTATCATATTTCGTCTGTACACAAGAGTGCATTTAAGTTCATTAATTGCTATTTTAAAACTGAACAATAATAGTATTAAAGTTTGACATGTCTAATGTTTTGGTTTTTTTTTTTCTTCTTCAATAAGTATGTATTTTATCATTTTCAAACCACCACAAAAACCTGCTTGAAGCAGGTATGATGTTAATTTAGCAATGCTGATATTTGATAAGGTGCTGTTCATTTATTACGTATACGATTTGAGGGGTCTAGATTATTTTTACGTAAGATCACAAAAGTAAGCACAAATTTTAAGTTTAAAAAAATTGCTTCTTTTTCTTTGCAATATTGGTAGATACTGATCTTACGTAAGATTCAAAGGGGGGAGAGGGGGTTCATTCAAGTCATTTCTCTTACGTAGAAAAAACGTACGTAGAAATTGGTTGAATTGTCTTACGTAATAAATGAACAGTCCCTTATTGTACAAAATATTTTTTGATAAATGGAAGTAAGAAAACCTCGCTGCTAAGAAATAAGATCTTTAATATTGATTCCATTTCTATATTTGATTAAAACCGATTGTAATTTGTTATCAAGTAGTTTTATTTATGAAGCAAATTAATCATGGAATAGATTTAGAGAATAGAATAGAATAGAATACTCTTTATTATGTACACCATATAGATTACAGACATAAATATAGACATTTTACAAAGGGTGACACAATGTGTCTTATCACTAAGAGCGATCTTTTAAAGACAACCTTTGGATGGATTGAAAAGGGAAGGAGAGACAAATATTGTAGGTAGTTAGTTACTTTCAAATCGTTTTCGGGTCTAGACATACAGTTTTACGCACCATAGGATGAAATTAGAAATACATCAGAGCACTACGACTAAGGTACCTGTCCCATCGCCGACGAGGAAGCAACTAGGTATCGACTATTTTCTTGCATAAAAAAAGTGCAATAGACAGGTCTCGCCGGCAGTATGAGCAGTCAGCGAGCAACTTTTAATACACAGGATGGCAGATGACGCAAAGTAATCATGAATTCAGCTTAGCATTTTAAAAATCTGCTGTTTCATAGAAAAGTGCAATACCTACGCGGTCAAAATGTATGGAACAGCATTTTTTTTTTAAATTACCGATTCAATTTCTACGCTGGGATCATGTGCTGAATCCATGGTAGGTAACAGTTTGCGCGTCAAATGTCCTTGCTACTCTGTATGAATCTCTTTACTGACACGGGATGTTTCTTGAGCGAGTCAAATAGTCGATAGCTAGTAGCTTCCTCGTTAGCTGTGGGAAAAGTACCTAAAGTCAGAATAAAAATACCGAATTCAACATAGTAACTATAAGAACAATGAAAAAAAAAAAACATTACAACATTAAAATATTTTAAAGTATTATGTGTATACTTCCGCGATGCATGGGGAATGTTTTTGACCAAAATGTTAGATAATCTACGCGCCGATCACAGATGGGGCTTAGCAGAGAGCGCGGTGGCATGACAGGCGACACGCTTCTACGTGCACATTGTTACTAACATATCAAATGTATGTACAGTTATTTGTATACGTTTCCATTGATGTAGGTAGTTATGTGTATTAGGTAGTTTCATCATAAGGTATAACATTAACTATGTGGAAAATTTGTCCACTTTTAAAATTCTGATAAAAAAAACTCCTTAAACATCACCATTACATATTTCCTGGCTACTACTAACATGCTACTAATATTATAAATGTGACAGTAATACGTACAGACGCCAACACATCAAGCTACTACAATCTGTCAGATTTCTTTAATAGATTTTCAACTTTATCGCTAAAGCATACGGTTGAAAGTTGATTGGGAAAATCTGACAGTTTCGGGTAGCTTGATGTGCTGGCGTCTACATACACAAATATCTGCTTACTCCATATTTAAAAGCCGTAATCATACCCACATTTTCCCACCAACCGTATCATAGATTTTCGTGGTTTACAATGGAAACGGTGTTCAATTGTGCTGACAAACAATATGGGCGCAAGCCGTGACCGCTGATCGGTCGGACCCTGTCGCCATTACCCTGCCGAACTTCGACGAGGCTGGTGACTGGCTGGATTATGAAAAGGTAAGACTCATCATCGTATTATGATCATTTTATATTATAATAATTAATACTTGAGCACGAGTTGCCTGAAAATGTTTTCCGGGATGGAAATTGTATGTAGATAACTAATTGCCATTTCAACCGATTATCTTTTTCTATTTTTGTTTATTATAAAAATGGCGCCGATTCTCTTGTTCACAAAGTAAACTAAATTTAAATTCAGTACTTCTTTTTCTTTCTATTTCATTAAGAAAAGGACAGAAGATAAATATTAGTTTAGTCCTGTCAAATTAGTCGGCGCCTGACGTAAATTGACGTATTTTTAGTAGCCATTTTTTAAATCACGTTTAAACTTGTCTATGGAGTATCTTAATTTGACAGGACTAAATTAATATTTATCTTCTACTAGCGACCCGCCCCGGCTTCGCACGGGTACAGTGCTGATCACTACATAGTATAAAACAAAGTCGCTTCCCGCTGTCTCTCTGTCTCTATGTATGCTTAGATCTTGAAAACTTTGCTACGGATTTTGATGCGGCTTTTTTTTTATAGATAAGAGTGATTCAAGAGGAAAGTTTACATGTATAATACATGCATAATATAGTAGAGAAACACTGATTGTCTGAAAATATGTCGCACATAAGTGGCCTTATTTTTTTATTACGCTGACTTAGAAGTTTGTACTTTTTAGCCCTATGTATTTGATATCAATTTTAACTTGATACCTCCACGCGTTCATGAGAAAAAGGGTCTTGAGAGACAGACAGACGGAAAACGAAGTGATCCTGATAAGGGTTCCGTTTTTTCTTTTTGAGGTACGGAACCCTAATTATTAATTCTTCAATACTGTCAGTTATTAATTTTTAGGGTTGGCACAGATGACTTTAGAGTGGGCAATGCCTATCATTGCCACCCCCCCCCCCTCTAGCTAAGCCCCTGGATACTTCCCGAAAAATCTCCAGGATGGCGTATTAAGGCGCGTCCTAACGCGAGAGTAGGTACGCGATCGTCGCGCTCCTAACATACCTACTCAAGCGATCAAACTACAGTCCGGCCCTAGAGAGAATGCGTTCTTGACACCTGTCAGTTTCATACAAATGAATACGTGTTTTGCCAATTTGATCGACAGGTGTCAGGAACGCATTCTCTCGACGGCCCGACTGTAGTCGCGTATGTAAACGATCGCGTACTCGCGCCACAGTCTTTCGGTTAGGACGCCACGTTAAGAAGCTTAGTTAAAAGCAAATGTTGTTAGGCAAAACATGGTTAGGTTACATTATCATAAATTAAGGCACTCATGCGTGTTAAGATTTCATAGGTACTAATCTCCCAATGTGTGTTTTAGCTTGGGTTTAGCATGTTAGAAGTGTCTTTTCGTCTTCGTTATGTCGTCTTTATCTATCGGCAATTCAGTTGCGATCTCTGATGTCCTATTGTTTCTCATAAGTGCCTAGGTTTTGTTCCTTTGTTTAGGCAGATGGATTGAGTAGTTTTGTTAATTAGAACATAACTTAGAACTTCAGAACATTATCATTTTGGACTGATCAGAATGTTCTATTAGCTTCTGTAAGTTATCGATAAAGAGGTTGAATTAATTTTAAAACAAAGCGATAATTGTATGCGGGAAGCACAGGACCGGTTGAGGTGGCGGTGCTTGGGGGAAGCGTAGATGTTCAGCAGTGGACGTCTTTTGGCCTGAAATGAATTAATGAAATGAATGATGTTTGTATGACCGTGGCATTCAAACAAGTGATTATTGTATACAACGTGTAACGTTAAATGCGCAAAACCTGAAAATAGTTTGACCAGAATAACGAGCAGAATTAATTGAACCACTTTTTAATATAGGTCACATTTTTCAAAAAATCTTCATTTTAAACGTTGCCGTGTCTATTTATTAATAGGTCAAGCAAGCCAATGTCAGCGCGGCGCAGCGGCCCGGTGACGACTCCTCCCTCGGTAAAGCGTTGTCGCAGACGCAAGAAACGATCAGAATGGCCAGTAAACATCTTAAATCGAGTTCAATCAAAGACATCCAGTCTTTGATTGAACTCGATTTAAGATGTTTCAGGTGTCTAACATGACGATTTTCAATGACCCTGGTCTGGATCTGACCATCGCGCAACTTTATCGTGCTCTTAGAGGATTGGAATCGTCATACTGTGGGTTACTTAGCGGTTACCTTTTTTCTACTGGGAAGTTATTATGGTTGCCCTCATTCTGGGGATAACGGAGAATTGACCGCGTCGCGGCATGCGCGAGGTTGTAAAAGAACAATATTAATTCGTTTCTTTGCTTTTCCCCGAAGAGTTGTTAATTGAACTTAATTCAATCCATCCGGCCTATTCTGTAAAAATCTCACTGTGAAAGCTGAGGTGAAGTGAGCTTGAAGTGAGCTGTCACTGCGCCTGCATGTCGATTCTATAAAAATCTCACAGTGAAAACTTGCGTGGAGTGAGCTGTTAGTGTCAACCCACTGATACTAGGCATTGACTAAGCAAACATTTACAATCATAATCGAGATTTTAATAAGAATTTTTATGCTAATCCTATTGATATCACTACATAGTATAAAACAAAGTCGCTTCCCTGTCTGTCTGTCCCTATATATGCTTAGATCTTTAAAACTCCGTAACCGATTTTAATGCGGTTTTTTTAATAGATAGAGTGATTCAAGAGGAAGGTTTATATGTATAATACATGCATAATATAGTAGAGAAACACTGATAATTTTAGAGGTTTCTAATGTGATGTCGTAAATAAACACATTTTTTTGCGCTTACATTGTAAACGCTGGCTGAACCATTCGAGATAGATCAAAATAATGTACTATAGTATTGTACACCTTAAAAAGTTCTACAAAAAAGTCCGCGATGGTATATGTATCTCTTAGGGATAACCCACAATAACCATTTTTTATCCTTAACTTTTTACGAGAAATAATGGCTTATTTAAGAAGCAATTTTAGGCAATACAGCATTAATCCTTATCCAATTAAGTACCTTAAAAACATTGTGCATTTCATATAGATCATTATGGCCCTTTACAGCATGTAATTTAAATGAAAATTTTCGAAGATATTACAGATTTAAAATGAGGGCGTTACCGGCCGGGGTTCGGGCGGTGGCGCTTGAAACCACCCAACGGATTTTCAACTTTATCACTAAAGCATAAGGTTCAAAGTTGATTGGGAAATTTTGACAGTTTCGGGTAGCTTGATGTGCTGGCGTCTGTACTACAGTATTGTACACCTTAAAAAAATCTACAAAAAATCCACAATGGTATATTATGTCTATCTCTTAGGGATAACCCACAATAACGATTTTTTATCCTATACTTTTTACGAGAAATAATGGCTCTAAAATTATCAGTGTTTCTCTACTGGTTTTTTTTTATAAGAGGAAGGTTTATATGTATAATACATGCATAATATATGCATGTATTATACATATAAACCTTCCTCTTGAATCACTCTTATCTATAAAAAAAAACCGCATCAAAATCCGTAGCGTAGTTTTCAAGATCTAAGCATACATAGAGACAGACATCAGCGGGAAGCGACTTTGTTTTATACTATGTAGTGATCAGCATTGCACCCGTGCGAAGCCGGGGCGGGTCGCTAGTCTGATATAATTTCAAAACTCGTATTTTAGTTACGTAATATGTCACTGTAATTTAGTTTGTCATAATAACTAAGCTTGGCAATTAATTTGATGATCGTAATAAACTGCAGTGCGATTGTGTAACCATCTCACCGTGAAAAGTTAGGTGAAGTGAGCGTGGAGTGAGCTGTCAGTGTCATCCCACCTGATACTAGAATAATCGAGATTTTATTAATATTTTAATGCTTATTCTATTTATAATTTTACATAAATTCAACGCTAGTATTTCAGATGCCAAAATATTACTATTTTGTGGAGATTTAAAACAAAATAGCAAAACAGAAACTTAGTTAGAAAATATTTTTTTTTCCTAGGCTAGTCCTTATAAGGACTAGTCTTTTCTTTTCTAGATTAAAACCCCACAAAATAGTTATGTTTTGACAATTCAAATACTAGCTTTGGAATAATATAAAATGATCAATAGAATTAGTATAAAAAAAATATTATTCAAATCTCGATTATGATTGTAAATGTATGCTTGGACAATCCCTAGTATCAGGTGGGATGACACTGACAGCTCACTCCACGCTAACTGCACAGCTGATGCACTATTGACAGCTCACTTCACCTGTTTGAGATTTTTATGGAACTGATCTGCTGTTCAGCAAATTGATCAATATCAACCCGTCAAGACTTCAGTAGGTACCGGCAGTTCCCAGGTGATTTGAATAGCATGATCTGATAATTGTGATACAGAGGGCTAACAACCATACCCTTATCTAGGTCAGTGCCTTCAATGGGCAGGATAACGGCATCGATACAATTGTCGGCTTTGTGGAGCGGAACGTCAGTCTGTCACCAAATTGTCGTGTCGTGGGATCCCCATGCACTATTGTTGAATTCGGTGGCTATTGTGACGACTACGATTTCTTTAGTTATTTTCGGGGTTCGTCGACTTTGTGTTGGTACTTTGGTGAAGCGTAGTAGGTAGGTTTGTTGTTAATTCAGTCCTTCAAAGATTGTAATGTGGTGCCTCTACATTGAGGCTTGTTATGTACCCTAATCATCATCTGCCTAGACTTTTCCCAACTATGTTGGGGTCGGCTTCCAGTCTAACCGGATACACCTGAATACCTGTATGTTCAGTTATTTAACCATAAACTGGCTTGTGTGTTCACCAGCAGAAAATACGTACTTTTAAGTTGCTAGGCTGTACAGACGCGCAGCACATCAAGCTACTACAATCTGTCAAATTTCTTTAATAGATTTTCAACTTTATCGCTAAAGCATAAGGTTCAAAGTTGATTTGGGAAAATTTGAGAGTTTCGGGTAGCTTGTTGTGATGGCGTCTGTACATTCAGGGAAATTAGTGGTTTATAAAATTGACATAGTGCGTTAATTTTATGTTATTAGCCATTCAATAAAGCTATCAAATAATTTATGACAGCTGTGGTTCAAATATAGGTAAGTACTTATGGACAATTTAAGTTGGTAAACAATTTGATAGACAATTCATTTCCCTGACTTTTCATAAGCTGCACATGTACTATGACTGTACACGTGTAGCAGTATTATATTCGAAATATCGAACCATAGTGTACTGTCTCCTAAGGCACAGGTTTCCCCTAGTTTAGGAGGCAGGGTTTCCACCATTCCAGACACCTTTTTACAATCAATTGATTTTGCTACCTACATATTGTAACGAAGGTTTTTAGTGTCAATAAAGTTATTATTATTATTATAGTTCATAGAAAATAAAACGCCATTCTTTCTTTTCGGTAGCATTAAAGTCAACGTTGGTGGAAATAATGAGTGCTTTTTATTCTTTCACAATAGTTTCAAGCTTTTTTCGGTTTATAAAGAAATGCTCCAAATGTGTCATTTCCTTCCGATCATAGTAATATAAAATAATTTTTAGGTCTAAATTATAAAACTATAACCGATGTGATATGGAGAGTAAATACAACGTGTAACGTTAAATGCGCAAAACCTGAAAATAGTTTGATCAGAATAACGAGCAGAATTAATTGAACCACTTTTTAATATAGGTCACATGTTTCGAAAAATCTTCATTAAAAACGTTGCCGTGTCTATTTATTAATAGGTCAAGCAAGCCAATGTCAGCGCGGCGCAGCGGCCCGGTGACGACTCCTCTCAAGTCCTCTCTCGGTAAAGCGTCGTCGCAGACGCAAGAAACGATCAGAATGGCCACTAAAACTAAAACAGCACATAAAACCTTTAAATTTTTTTAATGACTTATTTTTTCTCTGAAATAGGTCAATTGAATTAAAAATCAGTTGGGGTGTCTGAGGTTTTATATTATAAATTATCCTTCCATTATTTGGGCCTGTGGCGTATCTATGTGGTAATGTAGCAATATAATAGTAGTTAAACTATTTCTAGTGTCCTTGGTATGAAATGATAGTCATCATTATTTGCTCATCACGCCATGAGAGCTATTTAGCCATTGACATGAGAGCTATTTTTTAAATGTAACGTTCGTGTCCAATTTGCTTTGCAAGAGCTAAACATACTTACTCGACTAAGGCCATTCTGTGAAACACCATTTTGCCTTGAATATGTTATATGTGTTACCTATTGTATACCGTTGGTGGTGGTGATTGGTCCTAGTTATTGGTTGGTCTTGGGTAATGTATTCATCGTGGTAAGTAATCTAGACGGGGAAAAATATAGTCAATTTTCCTGGCAACGACTTTGCGATTTCCCAAATTTGTCATTTTAGATCGAAAGTTAGACTTAAGTTTTAGTTTTTGGTTTTTGGTCGTTATACCATGTATGTCCCTGCTGCTAGATTTCTACTTCAATAGCGCTGGATTTGAACCACATTACCAACTATAGTCTTACTAGCAGCACCCCGTGGTTTCACCCGCATAACTGTCGATCCCGTGGGAATATCGGGATAAAAAGTATCCTATGTGTTAATTCCGGTTATAAACTATCTGTGTACAAAATTTCATCCAAATCCGTTCAGCCGTTTGAGCGTGAAGAAGTAACAAACATACAAACACACACACTCACAAACTTTCACCTTTATAATACTCGTATTAGTGTGATTTTATAGCAGAATTTATTCTGAGAAGTTTTCATACCGGAGTTATTCGGTAATACGTCTGAGTAGGTATCAACTTCAGAAGGTGCCAAAAAGCTATGTCATTTAATAACAGTCCTACATCGGTGACTTCTGTCTTTATCAGTGTTTCATATATTGTTTAACTGTTTAGTATAGTTTGTGTTAATTATAAGTGTTAATGTTACAATGGCAAAAAGCACATTTGACATATCTTTTTAGATAAAAACCCCAAAACAAATAAAGGGAAAAAAAAATCTAAGTAGTTAGATACCTCTGTTAATGAAAATAAATAAAGGCATTACAGGAATGTTCACTAATTCCATAAAAAAATTCAATGTATTCCAATGGAAAACTCAGTGAAATGCCAAATCACGAGGTCGTCCAACCAGCTCGAATGTTTGGCGCAAAACAGATAAGAGTCACGCTCGGCCGCTGCGCTTCCGACCGATTTCATCAGACTTCCGACTGCCCGCGGTCACTGCACCAACTGTATTTACTTTATATTATATTTTTATATATGTTTTTTATTGAATGTAGAATATTCAGGTACCTATAAGGCCATGGGAACTGTGGCTAGGGTTGCAACTTGCAAGATTAAAACCAACATTGGGAGAATCTTTGTCTGAAAATTTGGTCAATTTTACTAAAACAAAGATTTAGGGTGATAGATACACCATCATCTTGATGTATCTAACTAGAAAAAAAGAAAACTACATACAAATATACATACACTCACGCCTTTTTCCCATGGGGGTAGGCAGAAAATCATGAGATAATTAGTTAGACTATCGTACCTAACTATCTCTGTGCAAGGCTCAGATTTTAGTTTTTTTTTTACTACTTGGTTAATTCGTTAGGCATAACGTTTTAATGAATGTGGAAATATCTGGAATTAATGATGGCTTCTACATAATACAAGGTGGCATGACATCGACGCGCAAATGTAACCATAAATTCAGCATATGATTCTAAGCCCTCTAGCGTCGAAATTTTGCGTTGGTTAACAAAAAAAAAAAAAAACAGCTCTTTCATACAAAAGTGCAATACTTACGCGGTCAAATGTATGGAAAAGTATTAAAAAAAAAATAACACGCCAACAATAACGCCAAAAATTTGGACCATTGTGCTGAATTCATAGTTACAGTTTGCGCTTCGATGTCCCTGACACGGCTGCCACGCCACCCTGTTTATCACTACATGCTGCAAAAGGTCTACATAAATATCATGAAGGAGACGATCGGTTTTGATGAATTTGTAAAATGTTTCAGTGAACAAGTCCAGCATCAACGATGAGGCATTCAAAGGCGATCCTGTTGTGTTGCGGGATCTTGATCCGCGTTGTCTTCCCAATGGAGGAACAGCATGAGTTCGAGAAACATACCGAAGTAAGTTGTCAAGATAACAGTAGGAAGGTACGTCGGGCAGTAGGTCATCAGGCAAAACATCAGTCTGGAATTATACACCTTGTTTCTTATACCTCTAAAGCCTCATTAGTTAGACGGATTCCCGGCTTAAAGGGTGAAAGTTTTCGTTTCTTTTTTTTTGCCTCGAAATATTAAACGCTTTGACAAACCCTTTGTATGCTTCTTACTCTAAATGAAAATGAAATCGCATGAAAATCCGTTTCGTAGTTAAAAAGAACAATGCAGTCACACGATTTGGTCTTATACGTAGTTTCTATATATTTTTTTTTTGAATGTAATACGCACATATTGGTTATTCATTTTGGTTTCTCACTACCTAATCACAATTACAACACACACACACACACACACACACACACACACACACACACACCTGTATGTCACAACATTTTATTTGATATTGTATGAGCTTTTCTATATTATCATATTTAATTAATTCTCTAAATTGATTATAACGGACACACACTTCCCTATGTGTTTGTTTTTTCCAGCGTATGGCACTCGTGGGTTGCAGCTGAAAATCAGCGTCAGGTGGTACACCCTGTGTGTCATCTGACATTATGCTGAGCTGAGTCCCTTTTGGCATTACAGTCTTTGTTTTCTGTTTTTATAGTTTTAATGTGTATTTATTTTGGTGTAATGCCAATAAACGCATTTTCTTTCTTTCTTCTTACTGTCTCACAAAAATGCATCTTAAGGCACTGAAGAATTTAAGAAGAGCATAGGTTAGTTAGTTTGTACCTACTTCAAAGAAAGTTAAAACGAAACTGAGAAACATCCCAGCAAAAAAATAAACAAAACCCACACATATCCTTTGATACACAAATCACCTAATAACTCTTCTAAAAAGAGAATATAAAGTACTAATTGACACGAATGTAAAGCTTTTATCGAATAGATTAGCGATAGATAAACTGTTTGTCCTAACATAGCGGTTCACACCTGCTCGCTTCTTGCTTCTATCAGTCGCGACCGCATAACATAACCCGGGTTTTAATAATAAACAAGATGTTGTAAAGTGTTATTCTGAAACTGATAATCGAACTATAATAGTAATTATTTATTTATTTTCTCACCACAATCCTCATCATCTGCCTTTTCCCAACTATTAAATACCAGAATACCAGTATTTTACGTCGAGCGACTGCCTATCTGACCTCCATAACCCAGTTACTGGGTAACGCTATACGCCTTGGTAAGAAACTGGTTGTCAGACTTTCGAGCTTCTGACGAGCAGTAACGAATGTAATTTTTTTTTTCACCACACTATCCTGAAATAAAAAGAAAATTACTGTGGGAGACTGGTGCTTAAGCTGAGATGAAACCTGTATTTCAGGCCACCACGTCTGAGGAACTTGTGGCTAAATAATAACAGCCGTGCGGGTCGATCGATCAGGTTAAGCTACGCTTGCTGCGGTTGATCCGTGGATGGGTGACCATCTTTACATATCAAGACCCCTCCGTGTTTCGGAAAGCACGTTAAGCCATTGGTCCAGGCTGTCGTTCGTGGATCTTTGGCAGTTTTTACGGGTCGTCAGAAGCCCGAAAGTCTGACTACCAGTCTTACCAAGGGGTATCGTTTTACACAGTAACTGGGTTGTGAAGGTCAGATAGGCAGTCGCTTCATGTCAAATACTGGTACTCAGCTACAACCGGTTAGACTGGAAGTCGACCCCAACTTAGTTGGGAAACGGCTAGGCAGATGATGAGGTCTCCGCCACAAGTACATGATTATGGAACTAATACAACAAAACTGAGAGTATGAGAGACAGGTTACAATGTAGGAAAACCCACAGTTGAAATCACGTCCTAATTAATTTGAGATTGATTGAATAAATAACAACTATAGTTACAAAATGCTCATCTCATATTCCTAGTGTGTAGGTATTCTTTTGATTTTCACCCTGTATGAAACTGTACCCAAATTTCAATCAAAATCCGAGAGTTTTGAAGGATATTTCTAATCCATTGCTTCATAAGTTGAAAAAATTCATCTGCTCAACAACGTAAATGACGCAATGAACGTGGCTGAACTATAAAAATGAAAGAAAACGCGATCAGTTGTCATTTTATGGGCGCAATCACCCCTCTGCTGTATCCGAACCATTTTTGTTTTCATTGTAGTGTCAATATAAAAGAAGTTCTAATCAAATGTCCTTACACTACACAAATGATTTCACTTTCGACATGTATGCAGTCACTTGAAATAGACGAGCACTAACTTACACAGAATAGCCCTGCACTTTTGACGTAGTAACTCGTGACTCAGTATTTACGTGTTCCCAGACAGGTCACAGAGCTAACGCCCACGAGATTCTTCACAACCCACCTGCTTAAATACAGCTGTTTTATAACCAACACAAAACTGAAGAAAATTTGTGTTTAGTACACGGATTCGACTGCAAAATCCAATAAAAAATCTAGCATGTAGCAATACTTATCCAGCTGTTTTAGAGAATGTGGGTATTATATCTAAACATGGAACAAAAATAGGTTTTTATAAAGGAAAATGAGGAATTTTGTAATGTAAGCGAAAAAGTACTCGTAACTAATGAATAAATCTTTGATCGCTACGATCGACTAACAAATAATGGTCCGGAATATTTAATAAAAGATACACAGTGTGTTATTTTTTAAGCTGTTTTATACGTTGCTAGATCTCCTACCTACCATACTACATAAATAGGAATTTATTTGTAAACCTATTTTCATAATTCCAGATCAACCTGGAGTCAGATTCCGTCAGGGGTCGACGTGGCGTGATCGAAGAAGAAAAGTACTACAACATGCAATCCCATCACCAAGAGACTAACATGAACGTGAACCAGCCCTGGATCCCAGGTCCGTTGCCACCCGAAGACCCTACGACCAAGATATCTATCACCAATGAGGTTAAGGAAGTCCTGCCTCTGTATCAAACTACAGAGAGAGTGACTGACAAGCCTACTGGTCGTGGAGCGAGAGCTTCTAATGAGAACTGGATCAAACTGCCTTTACCTGATCAGAGGGATCAAAGGGATCAGAGGGATCAAAGGGAACAGAGGGATCAGAGGGAACAGAGAGATCAAAGAGACAATATCCTGACACCACCTCAACCATCAGGTGATCTGATAAATTCTCGAATGCCAAGAGTCAACTTCGTCACTCAAAACAAAGCTTTAGAAGCCTCAGAATCTCGCAATGACAAGGAATCTGTTCAAAGACCTACAAGAACCGACGAACTACGAACGGAATTTGTGAGACCCGATGAAGATAGAGATAGATCCAAGTACAAGCCAGTGTTCCCACGCCAAGCTGTTTACAACCCACAGATTCCAGAAGAATCCAGAAGGTATTTCTACGATGATAGGTACTATCCAGTTCCAGATGACCTATACAGGCGGGATCCTTACTACGACATGATTGACAGAAGACGTTACTATCCATACTATGGCCCGAGAGTAGATCGATTTGATGAGACTTACGATAACATGTTACCAAGGAAACCGAAAAGGATAATCTATTATGCGCATTTACCAGAAGTGGTTCGCACTCCACCTAGTGTGGATTTAAGGTATAGATACTCTGTGGACCCTTACAGGCGTTATGACGATGATATGTACGCGAACGCAAGGACTGGAAGGTACGACTACAGATTCAGAAGCAGGTACCCTTATGCACCGCTAAGAAAAGATGAGAGGAACTATAGAGATCTTGCCGGAGCTGGCACCGTTGCGAAAGACAAGAAAATAGATGAGAAGGTAACGCCTACTCCGATCTTACCACAGAAAGAAGACAAGTTCAAGACGAACATGAACGCTAATAGGAATCTTATAAACAGTCACCAGTATCATGAAAGCGCTGATACTTACCATGAACCTATTGCACACAAAAGTTATCCCGACATCGTTCGTCCGGATGACGGATACCTTCGATTTGACGATGCCCTGTTCCACGGGCCAGTTGATGAACCGTATCAAAGGAAATATTGATCGCATCAATAAGAAAATCGTCGTTTCTGGCTCGATTTTCAAAAGAACCAATTTGAAAAAATAGCCACAAACGACGCAACACGTTTAAGCTATTAACTTTCGAGAGCATTTTAATATCAATGTAGTATTTATTCATAGAATCAATCTGTAATATAAAATGGAGATTTTTACAATTATTTGTGTCGCTAATAAACGTAATAACTGATGGCCGTGTTTTAATTACGAGGGCTGTATTCGCGACAAATTGTACAAGTAATAAATCGAGCGTTTAATTTAAAACACGACTGAGGGTGAAGATGAATTTCATTAAGAATTAATTAATGTCATTCTTAAACCGTTCTTGTTTTTCCACTGCGAATAAAAAACATCTGTCGGGGATGTTGAGCGCGACGCGTTTTCTTGAGGTAATTAAGCAATAAATTTTGTGGCTGGCAACATCGCGAGGTGGGGGCAATTACAGTACTTTAAGAAAATGGATGTTCTCCACTCGAGAACGCGTACAAAACCGACGTGACTAATTAAAATGAGGGCTTAGGAAAAATCCTACGACGTGACAGCTTGTAATCAAGGGAATAGATTTTTTACGTAAGTATTTTTCTTGCTGGCCAGAAGTTCGCGGATTAGTGTCGGCGATAAATTACGGGTAATTAAATGTCTTGGGGTTGGGCTTGAGGTTTTGAAAGGCGCCATTTTGTCTGCATAAATCATTTTAAACAGATTTTCCTGTTAGAATGTTATGATCATCAAAAACAAAAAAATATATATTTGCACTTTAGTTTAGTTGAAAGAACTGTTCGGTTGTCCTAATCTGTAAAATTAGGTCTGCAGTAAGACTTTCCATTTAGTAGGAGGGCTTGAATCCAGACAATAAGCTATAAACGTCAGCCTAGAGAAATGGGTTATTTAGCTAAATGACTAGAACGCGCACTAAGGCGGATAATTGGAAATTACAACTGACGCTCTATTATCATCTCTTAAAGCCCACGTCAAGCCGTAACGGGATTTATTAAAGGTTTAATTACATATTTATATTTATTTATTTATTTTATTTTAGGAAAGCTTACAGACTAATAACATTATAGTAACAAAAATATATAACTAAATTGCTAATTACAAGCCTCCACAGATGGATACAAAAAAAAAAATATTGGTTCCCTAGTATTCCTTATTCCTATATTCTATAATATTATTCCCTATATTTCCCTATTGCATCTTGTTTTAATTTTTTCCTTCTATAATGTGTCGTTGTCTAAAACTGCGGGGTAATTGCGTAACACACTATCAGTACCTAGCAATGGGTTTGATTTTGACAGTTCAACAACATTCATTTCGTTGTTTACATTGTTGAGCGGACAAATTTTTCGAACATATGAAGCAATCGATTAGCAATATCCTTCTAAATGATTCAGATTGTGATTGCATTACGAAATCGGGGTGCTGCCGGTCGATTCTGTAAAAATCTCACCGTGAAATCATAAGTGAAGTGAGCAGTGTCAATAGTGTTAATCTCTAATGATAGCGCACTTCCCGCTCACTTCACCTAAGTTCTCACGGTGAAATTTTTACAGAATAGGACTGCCGTAGGAGCTCAAGAGTGTTCGATTGGCTGTTTTCTTTCATGTTTTTTTCGATTATTTTGTCATTAGCTTAGAACAGTCCCCGGCACATTAGCCTCTATAATAAGTACCTACGCCACCTGTAATATTTTTAGTTGTTTTTAGTACATTGCCCAAATGTCCTTCCTTTGGTATTGTTCGTCAAATCGTTGAGCTCCTTGAGTTTTGAGTTGAGCTGCACGATTACTGACAAATGCGTGCATTGACGGGACAGGTCCACTCAAATCTGTGTGGTTCTTTCATCAAAATATCATTTCAGACAATCTACATGGTCTTCACTCTTCACATGATCTGACCAAGATTATGTTTGGACTTTAAAAGAGACTGTGACCTCTGAGTTTGTTTCGGCCTTTCTTGTCAGAGTAGTCAGATAGAAAACGCCGACCTCATCTAGTTTTTAAAATATGATTGAGGTGTAAAAGTGTTTGTACAAACCTACTTACAGAAATAAAATAATTTATCATTTAAGTATCTCCAATGATGTCAACAACTATGTTCTTATACTCATATATCATTATATTTATTTGTATAATATCAAAAATCCAAAGATATGATGTTTATTCTGCTCAAACTATACGAGACCGACTTGTGGTCACAATCGACCCTTGATGAGTTGAATTATTTATACAGAGACGCGGCGGTGACCACGCGATCGTTGATTGTGGATAAATAATTGTCCCTGATTGGGGACATAAATGAAAGTATGACATAGTGTCATGTCATTTGAAGTTTAATTGAGGTTAAACGTCATCTCCTCATGTTACGAATGAAATACTTTATTTAGCCGTTAATCATAACACAATCTTCCTATAATGTTCCCACTGCTAGGACACAGGCCTCCTCTCGGTGAGAGAGCCGTAATAAACCACGCGGGCCCAGTGCGAGTTGGTAAATGACACATGTCTTTGAATTTTTGGCTCTAGGACAGGCCGTGTTCCCCACGTTTTTTTTCCTTCACCGTTTTGTGAGCAAAGGTGATGAAATAATTTACACAAAGTGCATTTCTGGGATTAAACCTACGGCCTACCACTCGTAATTCAAAACGGCAAAAAAGTCACATTTGTTTTATGGGAGCCCCTTAAATATTAATTTTATTCTGTTTTTTTAGTATTTGTTGTTATAGCGGCAACAGAAATACATCATCTGTAAAAATTTCAACTCTCTAACTATCACGGTTCATGAGATTCAGCCTGGTGCCAGACGGACGGACAGCGGAGTCTTAGTAATAGGGTTCCATTTTACCCTTTGGGTACGGAACCCTAAAAAGTCAGAAAGAACGCTAAGCGAAAGCGAAGTAGGTACATATGTAATAGCGCGGACGGACGATGCAATGCGAGGTGAAATCATTTAAGTGAAGAAATTTCATGCGGATGCGACGAGGTGAAATAATTTAAGTGAAGAAATTTCATGCGGACAAAGTCTCGGGCAGACGCCAGTGAATACAATAAAATAAGTTAGTCATTTCATAAGACAAAGACTATCCACGTTGCACCCAATTCATAGCCACTCTACATCAAAGGGTTGTGACAGATGGCACGTAGCACAAACAGTAGTGATGTCCTCAGGCGATATTCATTATCTTCAAAATTGTCTAACAACCCGGGATCCCGGGATCGCGGAGGAACTGAGAAACGTTGCGGAGGAAAGGAGGAACGGAGTTGCGGGTTGCGTCACTAATTGGAAGCTTGTTACGTAAACGGATAAAGGGTTACATTATAATTTGATTTTGTATCGAAAAATGTATTTGATATTGTTAATTTGTAAAGGAAAAAGCACCCCAGCTTTGTGGTTTGTGTTGAAAAGCCAGGGGCAACATATATTGCTTCGGGAGGTTCCTGTTCCGGATAAGGCGGGAGGAAACGCCGGGGTGTGTTCCCATTGTGTGGATCGCCCGGAGGAGACACGGTGGAGCATACGTTGGTTGGAGGTCTGCCCGGCTTAGGCGGAGCACCGCCGCGTCCTCACGGCGGCGATCGGCAGCGGCGATCTCTCGCGTCCAGCCCTGGTCCAGGCCATGGTACGGAGCGAGAGTGCATGGGAAGCCGGCACCTCCTGCGAAGCAGTAATGCTTGCGAAGGAGGAGGTGGAGCGCGTAAGGGAGAGGCAATATTTGCGCCCTCACGCCCCTAGTCACCGCAGGAGACGCCTTGGGCATCGGGAGTCGAGAGCTGATTCCCGGCCACCATAGGCGCGGCTTGCGGATGGCGAGCAATGGGTAGCTCGCCGTCCGGTAAGGATCAGGCCCAGGTCGACGGCTCGTTGTGTTCCACGCGCGCCTCAAAGAGAAGTCAGCACCAACTGATGGGGTCCGCTAGGGCCGATGCCTGCCAGGGTTTGTTCGAAAGAGTTACCGTGGCCTCTGGCACAAGCAACTGAAGGAACACGGGTGGGTTTTAGTCAGTAAAAGTCTCTTTCGCTCCGCCCAGAGTGGGAGAATTTATTTGATAATTTTCCCAAAAAAAAAAGGGGCAACTCATAAAACAATGTATAAAGGTATAATTATCTTCTATACTGATAATAAAGCTGAAGAGGTTATTTGTTTTTTTTTTGTTTGTTTGAACGCGCTAATCTCTGGAACTCCCGGTCGATTGAATGAGGAATTCACGTAAGTAACTAGTAGGTAAGTGCTGTATATGTATGTGCAGCAAAGCTTATTAGACTCTTGTAAACCTTATTATAAATGTAATTTCACCACATAATCCACACTAAGACCAAGTTCAAACAAAACACAAACTACATAACAACATCAAACAATTACCTACAATTCAATTAAAATAATTACGAACAAGTTAACCTAAAGCGCGCCAGTGTTGCCATATCTTATTAACCCTTCGCGGGACATGTCATAATATTTAACACGGCAACTCCGGGGCGACGGTAGCGACATCACGACATTCAAACTATTAACATGTCAATAACAATTTGCTGAATTGCTTTTATGTTGTACTTGATATGAGGCCCGAAGGGAAGGGGTGGGATTAGGGTTGGTGCACTTGCAATATGTGAATATTTTTGTGATTTAAATATGAAGTAGGTAGGTAGATATGCGACATGATAGGTTTTCATAGTGTTTAACGTTGCAATAAATATGTGGTCACTGGTCATAGATAATATTAATTTTCAGATTTTAACGTTTTCCCAACTTTGATGTTTTTCCTAGTTAACTAAATTAGCAGTGTGATGTTTATTATATACAACTCAGCCTATCGCAGTCCACTGCTGGACATAGGCCTCTCCCAAACTGCGCCACAGCACCCTGCCCTCCGTCTTCCGCATCCAGTCTACCCCAGCTACCTTCGTTAGGTCTAGCCGGGGGGCGTCCCATACTACGCTTGCCGATACGCGGTCTCCACTCCAGGACTCGTCTGCTCCAGCCCTTCGACAGACATGGCCAGCCCACTGCCACTTCAGTTTGCTTACTCTGCAAGCCAATTAAAATAATGTTAATTATAAGATCACAGTCGCAAGATCGCAAGGCGTGGTCAGCTTTGGCTGTTAATGAGACCTGTGCTTGATGTGCTAACGTCTGTACATAATGAATTACACCATCGCTAATACAATAGTTACTTAATGTTTTATCATTTCTGCGGTATTAATAAAAATCAACCAAGCGAAAAATTTTCACAATCTATGTATTAATTAAATCTTAAATGTCTTCCGACAAAAAGTAAATACTAAAATAATATTAAGCTCAACAGTGACAACCCTACCAAGTCAAACAGTCCCGAAGTTAAGGGTTGTCTGTCCCGTTCCCGGACCACGACGGACCCCGGGAAATTGATAATTTTCACTACACGGTGGTCATACAATAATTTATTCATGTCCGAGATATGATCCTGACCGGAATTAATATTTATTAGCTATTGTCCCTTTATGTCCCATCAGCAGAATTAATTCTAAAGTTGTTTGAATTGTAGAGAATATGTGGAAACTGAAGGTTGATAGTTTGGGATTACCCTAGTTGGCCAGACTTGGGCTCTATTTACTTAATTAGTTTTGGGAATTGACTTACGTTGAAGATCGTTTTGGCTGACGGGATTAGCGGGATATTACTCGGTTCTGAGTAGGAGGCTGAATTGTTTTGCATCACTATTGGACCATCACTAGACCAGTCGCCCAGTGGTAATCGCCGCGAGTCACAGGTTCGCACCCAGACAGGCGCATTATTTTGTGTAAATTATTTCACCACCACTGCTCGCAAAACGGTGAAGGAAAACATCGTGAGGAAACCGGCATGTCCTAGAACCAAAAATTAGAAAACATGTGACATGTAGAGGGGCTTGTGGCTAAGTAATAACAGCCGCACGAGTAGATCGATCAGGTTTAGCTACGCTTGCCGCGGTTGGTACGTGGATGGATGACCATCTTTACATACCAAAACACGTCCGTGCCTCGGAAAGCACGTTAAGCCGTTGGTCCCGGCTGTCATTCGTGGATCTTTGACAGTCGTTACGGGTCGTCAGAAGCCCGAAAGTCTGACAACCAGTCTTACTTACCAAGGGGTTTCGTATTACCCAGTAACTGGGTTGTGGAGGTCAGATAGGCAGTCGCTCCATGTAAAATACTGGTACTCAGCTGCATCCGGTTAGACTGGAAGCCAACCCCAACATAGTTGCGAAAAGGCTCGGCAGATGATGGTCCCCCATCCATAGACCAACCGCGGCAAGCGTGGCTTAACCTGAGCGATCGACCTGCGCGGCTGTTATTATTTAGCCACGGGCCCCTCCAACCAACATCGTAATCGCGAATAAAAATTCAGTCGTCTCAACCGTTTAGGTCGAGTAGGTATTGAAGTTTTCTATGGGACAGTTGATATATTTTTCGCGATTACGATGGAGAAAGTTGTTCAGTTTTATTGCCTGTACCACACCCTTAAATTTGGCTGATCTTTGAAAATAAACCCTATAAAGCAACAGCTGCTTCGCGTAAAGCCTGATGCGTATAAAAAGTGTAACATGACTTGACTTGTGCAAAACATGAAACACATACATAATATTACGCTTCTTTTTCTCAAAGGGTTAGGCAGAAGTGTACCCACAAGTACACCTTTCGCATGTTATGTTAAAGTCATAGAATAGGGAGCAAGCCTATTGATATGAAATAAGTTTTTTTTTTGTTCCACTTGGGCACCCCCTGCTTCTCCCACGGACAGCTCTACGTGGGTTTCTCGCGTGTGTCGAGGGCCAGAAATCTTTTTATTTACGCAGAAAACAATAAGTCCCGTAATGTTGTTTACCGGGATGAACTGAAGTAAAAAGATTTGTGGCTCTCTACGACCGAGACAAATTAAATAAGTCAGCTTGGCCAGCTCTCCCGTTCACAGTCCTCGATAAGTTTAGTTTTCGTAAATTGCCAACCATACTGATCTTTCCGATGCTCAAATTTACATTTTTGCGTCCAAAAATGTGAATATTTTACTCACCGGTTAAACAATACACATTTTAGTGTAACTGATGAACCGCGGGTAACATCGCGGGCGCAGCTAGTTGTCTCATAATTTTATAATGAATTTTGAATTGGGTACTTAAGCTCTACTTATGCTATTGGTAAGATATTCGAGACGAATCGTGTGTTAAATAAAAGTGACGATCAATTTTTAGTCAGCTAGAATGAGTATCTCTAATGACGTCACAAATACTCATCTCTTTACTGATTTTCGAGATGTGTCACCGCTAAACACTAAACATAAAATAACACAAAGTATGCAAATATTATAACATAAGTACACATAACTCGACGACAGAGATTATTCTAAGAAACCGAATATTCCCTTTGTTGTAAGTCCTTTAAGGTTCTAATAAAGTGTCACATAAAGTAGTATGAGTTGGCCGGTGAGAAGATACCGGTAGGGTTGCCAACTGCAGGCTTTTTCTTCTGGATTATTGTTTTATTATGCTTTTAGGTTTAAAATAGAGCATTCCGTATCTTCCGATTCCTTGGCATTCCATCTCTTCCGATTTGTTTCAGCTACACAAATATTTTTTTCGAAATATAATCCATGTGGAAAGAGGCATTCATTTGATCCAGCTATCGAATCGTGATACCCAAATTCAGTGGAATATATTCCCACAAATCCACATAGGTATCAAACATTTAGTCGCAGTCAGGACCACACTTCCAAATGCCCTTACAATATCTGTAAAAATCACAATATGAAAACAGTTGATTTTATTTATGTATTTATTATTATTTCTATATACTTTATTGTACCCCATAAAATACATAACAAAAAAATTGCTATTAGTTATTTTATTTTTAAGTACTATTATCTCAATTGGGGACTTATAAGTCCTAGTCGAGACTAAGGTTTTTGTGACTAATATCAATTGTCATTTGATAAAAAAACTGATGACCCTAAGCCGAAGCCTGATGTTCTCCAGTTCTAAGAACACGGCCTTACATTGTCGCGAATGTCGCACCTAATTTATTGGGTGACACCCCTGTTTATTGCTTTTTATTATTAATTTTAGTGTTTTATGACCTCCCTGCGCTAAAAAATATAACATTTGATTTACAGATAAAATAAAAGGCTTTCAAATTATTGACTTAGGACCTGGAGTTGGTCTTTAATTTGAATAATTTTGGCTCTCAAACATGATTCTTTAGGGATAAAGAAATACAAACTTGTTCTCATGTTTGTCCTTCAGATGTTGGCATTTTCAAACCTCGATGACTAAATTACAGCTTCCAATTACAGCTTCTTTTCTCATGACGTTTTATTAAATTATTGAGAACTATTGTGCAGTTGCTCTAGTTTCACTGCAATAAAAATTTGACAAGTGGGACCTAATTACCAATTGACAGGTGCACTTGCGACGCAGCTATGTAGACTTATGTACATATATCCCTTAAATACAATTGCATATGGACAAAAAAATCTTGTAAAGTTGGTGCAAATCCTCTGGAAGCGGGAAGTCTAGCGATTATTGTGGTTGAAACGGTTTGGGGAGGCCTAGTCTACATGCTACATGCATTCGGCAGTCGGCACTCTTTCAAAGAGAGAAAAACATTACCTACCAACTATACTGCACTAGCAGAAAATCTCACCCACATTTTACCTCCCACCAATCAAAAACCACCAAACATTTTAACACCTTTTATCTCTTCCAAATTAAAAAAAAAAAACGCACAAAAACAAAACACAACCGACGCGAATGTTGCTCTACTCGGTTTTCCGTGTCGTCCGATGTCGCGGCGATACGGCTGATGTACGGGACCGGCAGCCGGCGGCGCTACGACAAAGGCGCGCGCCATTAACTGATATGACATGACTATAAAGTAACCTCACCGTGGGACGATGACGGCGCGGCTACGAGGGTAAGTGGCTCTACTTTGTGTTCTGGTTTAGTTTGTTAAGTATTAACGCGGATAAGAGTTGGTTTAAGAGGTGATGTGGATGGCAAGAGATGATGATGATGATGGATAATGATAACCGCCTTCTTTTGAGGTAAAAAGTCGACTGTCTGTTAAATATGTAATGAAACCTTATTTCTTGTATTGCACTGTTTTGAGGGACTACTAGATACGTAACTAGCCAATATTCTGATTTTGATTAAAAGTGGCAGACAAGCGCGACGCGACTTTAGTAGAGTAAAGGCTCCCGCATACAGGCGCGACGCGACTATGCGACCGACACTATTAGAACAATTTCTATGAAAACTACGTGGAATTTGTTCCATCAGAATCGTGTCGCACCGTCGCGTCGCGCTTATCTGCGGGAGCCCTAATTTCTGAAATTGCTGAATCGGTTTTTATGAAGCCGATTTTACTTACAATAATTATAAGACGCGACGCAACGGTGCGACAGAATCGCGTAGTACCGTTGCGTCACGCCTGTCTTCAGAAGCAATCAAACAGACTCCCAAAAGTGTTTTTTTTTGTGATTCACTCGTTTATAATCAAAAGTCAAACCGGCTTCATAAAAACCGATTCAGACTTACATAAAAAGAGGCTGCTTTTCTTTGATAAAATGTCAAAAGCTAACCGATATTTCCGGAAAAATGGAATTTACCTGACATTTTAATACAGGAAGTGGAGCCCATTTTCCCGCGATTCAGATCCAACACAATATTTTGCACCGTACACACATTACGAACGATCATTTCACATTATATTACGCTCGCGATGTGTCGGACGCGTTTTTGCGTGAACCGGGTATCGAACCCGTGTCGATGAGGGCCACTCACCATAAATATGTGTCGTGCCAACACGGCTCCACTCATAACGTATCAATTGTCTTTACGATCGCAATTTTTATTATTTATGTGCAACATTTAACGTGTGAAGATTTTATCGGCGTCTGGACTATTTTTCTTTTTTTTTTTTTTGAGATGGCCCCGATTTTTTTGTTTGTGGACCTTGGGTAGTTCTGTCAGTTCTATGAGAGCAACTGATCGGAAGGCCAGTTGTCGTAATATAAAACGTTCAAAATCTACTCGTAGTCTTATCTCGGCGACAAACAAATGTCAAAAACTTGTAAAAAATGTAGGGAAATGAGAGGTATTTTTGACAGATTGAGACTGAGATCAGATTGTGAACGGTCTTAAAATTACGAGAATTGCCCTTCTAACCTATCTATTGTGTAAATATCTCACCATGAAAACAAAGGTGAAGTGAGCGTGAAGCGAGTCATCAATAGTGTAAATCCCTAGCATCAGCAAGACTTACAGTCGATCCTGCAAAAATCTCACCGTGAAATCATAGGTAAGTGAAGTGAGCACTTAATATTGTTAATCCCTACCATTAGGGAATGACAAAGCTCCCTTCCGCTCACTTCACCTAAGTTCTCACGATGAGATTTTTACAGAATAGCACTGCAGCTCACTCTAAGCTCACTTCACCTTAGTTATCACAGTGAGATTTTTCCAGAATCGACCGGATGATTGTTGTTATAGAGAGAGAATTCTCCCAAACAATTGGGTCGATTATGTACCTATATTTGGAATACCAACCTTCTTCTTTAAAATATGCTTTTGCAAATTCATCTCTGTTGTGTCTGGTTGTGTAGCAATGATCATTTTTTGAAGTGAAAACTTCTTTAGCGGCGTTGTACACTTTTTGTGTAATGGGTAAAAAATGTTAAACTCGCGTCAGGACACGTGACCTGATCGAAAATTCGTAAGACGGATGGAGAGTAGACAGCCGGCGCGGCGCAGGAGAGGAAGTATCCCCCTCTCTTTCTACGGCGCGGTTGTCATGTTTGTGTACGATAGCGCAATAAATAAATATTGTATTCTACCACATAAATGATAGTACTTTTATACTGATAATTAAAGCAATTCGTGCAAAATTATTCCCTAACCATTCCAAAATATCAAAAATGCACAACGTTAATGTTCAAGTTTTCACTTCTGCCGGCACTCCCGGAGTGCAACCCATCGTTTTCTTTTTTTAAGTCGTTGGCGTACTTTTACAGCACCTTCAGAGTACTTGACTGTCTTCATGATCTTTGTATTCTGTGGCACTTACCTACGTTTGTTGTTTCAAACGTTAGAATTGTTAAATACCACATCATCATGATCATTCTCTTGTCCTTCAATCAACTCAGCCTATCGCAGTCCACTGCTGGACATAAGCCTCTCCCAGACTGCGCCACAACACCCTGTCCTCCGCCTTCCGTATCCAGTCTACCCCAGCTACCTTCTTGAGGTCGTCCGTCCACCATTCATTCTCTTGCCCTTATGCCAATTTATTTATTGCCATATCATTTTTCACAGACTCCATCCATCGTTTCGACTACTCAAAACTTTCTTCATGACATTGTCCTTTCAGTCACCGGTGGCACTTTCAGACTTCCTCTTATATGCATATACTCGTATAGTACTAATTTCTCATTTTATGCTTACGTACTAAGTCTAAAACAACTATCAATTATCTTCTAAAACAGAGCTTCCTCTCTCCTACCCATTTGCTGTGCCCTACAGGGTCCAAAATGATCTAAAATATATAGTTACCACCTAAGTACACATTATGGTAAAGCAATAAAGACATTGAGTTTTGAGTATTGACTCATAAAAACCACAAAAGAACTTAAATAACATTTCTGTCGCCATTTGCTAAACGCTAGCTTTCTCCGACTTTTGCCTGTGTCTGTTCTATTTTCAATGAGTTCATGCATGGGCCTGGTGCTGAGATTACTTGTCCATTCAATTTACCGATATCTTAAAGATAATATTCACTATAATAACTTCTAAGATAGGGTGGAGAGACAGCTTCTGATTCAATCATAGGTTGTACTAGATATATCGATAAGTTTTGATAACGAATAGTAGTTCGTATACTTCCTAAACTGTGTCGAATTGGAAAGGAAAGAAAGCGGCGGATTGTCTATGGTTGGGAAAGGTGATAAGGATTTGGAAAATTCATAATGGTGTAGATAGGTACCTAACTGATTCTTCTTTCAACGTTCGTTAGTCCATTTTTTACAATATTTGATTTTCGCTTGTGTATTTCGAAAGTTTTTTTGACAATTAGCTGTTTTAATTTATTTTCTCGGTCTTTCAAGGTTATCCATGAATAATACAATCAGCCTCCTCACTCCTGGGACACAGGCCTCCTCTCTGTGAGAAGGAGTGGGCCGTAATCCACCACGCGGGCCCAGTGCGGGTTGGTAAATGTCACATGTGTTCGGTTTTTTGGTTCTAGGACATGCCGGTTTCCTCAAGATGTTTCCTTCAACATTTTGAGCAGCGGTGATGAAATAAATTATAAAAGTAACCCGCAGGGTTTGAACCCACGACGTACAACTCGTAAGTCGGGGCCGTTACTGCTGAGCCAACTGCTCTATCTATGAATACATCAACGCGAGTCTACATTATATGATTTTCCTCAACCGACGACAGCGACTTAGGTACATTGATTTTTACTTCCTCGTTTATCAGTTATCGAACGGACAAAACATTAAATGCTACAATGACAGCAGTACACTACTCTCACTGCTTTCTGTCCATGTGACAGATATAAATAAACCCTCCCTGCAGTACGCACCAATACCTTCCATAGCACTCCAACTACAGTACTCAGTTAGAATATAGAGCAGCGATACATGACGTACAGCACGTTGGGGAGCTGGCATATATCAATAAGTTTTTCCCCACACCTTGGGAACTTAGGCTACCGAGTCGAAGTTGGCAAACTATTTGACACGCCAACTCTGAGTTCGAAAGTTCCTTTGATTTATACGTTTCTGGTGTTTTTGGTTAGAAGATCTGGGAATGTTATTATATTTTTAGTAACGGTACTTATTGGTTGATCAACTCTTTACGTGACCAGAGGACTGGCCTTTTTGGCTTTTTGGCTAAAGAATCAGAATTGCCATACAAAGTGGCAATGCTGCCTGCCTTTTGGGTATTTTTCATGTTGACAGCGATGCGGACGAATTTTTTCATGTCCTATGATTCTTTCCCTTTTTTATATATATGTGCCTATCAATATTTTTATTTTAAGTCTGTTAGCTTATATGTTATGTAAATACTACTCATTTGCGCTTACGGAAGAATATATGAATTATAGATATAAATAAGTATACCTATTAATTTATATCCCTATGAGGGGCTTGTGGCTAAGTAATAACAGCCGCACGGGTCGATCGATCCGGTTAAGCTACGGTTGCCGCGGTTGGTCCGTGGATGGGTGACCATCTTCACATACCAAGAACCCTCCGTGCCTCGGAAAGCACGTCATTCGTGTATCTTTGACAGTCGTTACGGGTCGTCAGTAGGCCGAAAGTCTGACAACCAGTCTTACCAAGGGGTATCGTTTTACCCAGTAATTGTGTTGCGGAGGTCAGGTAGGCAGTCGCTCCATGTAAAATACTGATATTCAGCTGCATCCGGTTAGACTGGAAGCCGACTCCACCATAGTTGGGAAAAGGCTAGGCAGATGATGATTCATTTATATCCCAGGAAAAATCGCCTAATGGAGGTCCTTGGTCTTGCATTTAGACAAATCCTAACTAGAGGTTTAACTTGATTATTACACATTAATAAAAAGGAAAAATGTTAATCCGGGAGCAGTGTTGGCCTAGTGGTATCGACCCCGACTGAGTTGTAGGTCGTGAGTTCGGATCCAGGCAGTCACTTTGTGTATTTAGTTTCATCAACACTGCTCTCAAAACCAAAAAAATGTTAAGAAACCGACATACCTCAGAACCAACAGTTCAAAGACATGTTACATCTGATTAGAATTATTTATTTATTTAATTATTTATTATTTATATTCTCATCACCAACCCGCACTGGGCCCACGTGGTGGATTATGGCCCACTCCCTCTCATAGAGAAGAGGCCAGTGTCCCAACAGTGGGAACGTTATAGAATTATTATTCTATGCTATATACTAATCCGAAGCTTGCTTGGTAAGGTTATTGTGGGTTGTTCTTTATTACTTAGAGCAACTTTTCTTCACCGTGACAAACATGGAACATGGAGAAAAAATCTAAACTAAAATTAAAAAGGTCCTACTAACAGCTACCATAATGATAGTGATTGACATGAACGTGAAAATGAATGTTATTTTTATTACAGACATTTTTTATCTGACCCCTACCAGCAATTGGTAAATTCACAGAATTACACACATTGATAAACTCAAACCGAGTGTTAAAAAAATAATCAATCACTGGTCAAACTCGACCATTTATCGCACTTTGACGATGAAAAATGACTTATTTGTCAATTACTTTTCACCAAAACCAAGGGTCACTTTCAGCAAACAAAAACTACGCAAACAATCATACCGATATCTTCCTTAATGCCTTAAGAATAAGGGTTATTTTAACGCAAAAGAATACTTGGCAAATTATTGCAAAGTTTATCAAGCGTTGATGCACGCTGAAATAGATCGTATCAACTGAGAATAAGAGCGATGGTGCGTGCATATCTAAGATGGTGATCTGTAGGGTGGCAATAAATAAGGTGTCGGAATCTAGGAGTATTGGTATCGGTCGCGACTGATAAAAGTCCTCTTTCGCACGACCGACTTGTGATCTTTTGTTAGTGATGTGCGCATTAGGTTTGTTCCTGGAGTTATCGATGAAAACTTAATCATTTACATAACATAACCTCACGCCTGTAACGCCCGAAGGGTTAGGTAGAGGTGTACCCATAGTACATACACCCACATTTCGCTTGTTATTTTTAAGTCCCATGTAATAGGAGGCGAACCATGAGGGACCCAAGGCTAAATAATAACAGCCGCACAAGTCGATCGACCAGGTTAATAATAATAATAATAATTTTATTATCAGGCAACTAAGGCCCATAGATAAAATGCACAAAATAATCTTATACAAAATAAACTAATACATTATAAAAAACTTAAGACTATGACTATACAAGTAACGTTATCGGCGTCGTGTTTCGCTGCGCTTGCCCTGTGGATAGGTGACCATCTTTACATACCGAGACCCCTCCGTGCTTCGGAAAGCACGTTAAGCCGTTGGTCCCGGCTGTCAACAAAATAATTTTATTTATTTATTTGTATTCCTTTATTTCAGACAACTAAGGGCCCATAGAAAAAACAATACATACTACAACCATAACAATACTTATAAACTAATTAATACATAAAAAATATCACGAATACAATACTATAATAATATAACTTAAAAATACTATAAATACATACAACGTAACAGACTAAAACTACGAAGCACACGAAGTGTCGGCGTCGTGTTTCGCTAACTGGTGTCATGTAGCCGGCCACGAAACCGGCAATACACCACCCCCTTCGGCCAGAACTCTTCCTTGAGGATCTTCTCGAGATGATGTGTCGGAACACGCACCACAAACAACTTGAATTTCGTGTTGTGACGCAACTCCAACGCCTCGACCCTCAAATTCCAGTTGGTCTTCACACTCCACGATCTCCTCAACCATCGTGGAGTCATGGAGTCTGGACACGTACTCGCAGCAGCGTCGTCGGGATTGCTGGACGCAGCATCATGTTGAGTCCTGCCGGCGCGGTGCCGCACTGGTTCCGACACGGAGGCTTCTTCTTCTTCGCCTTGATAAAACCATCCTTGTCGCCCGTGTCCTTGCCTTACCAAAAACTCATTGCTCCTGGGCCTTACGCTAGGGACATACTTAGATGGTCATAAGTGAAAATAACTTAGCGAAAAAAGTTTACAGCTATTTTTAGCTATACATGAGATTGAATTCCAAGTACTGCTCAAAATCAAGGTTGCCTGGAAGGAATTGCATAAAGCGACAATTCCGCACATTGTATGTTTTGTAGTGTTTAGTGATTTAAAAAAAAATGTATTTTCTGGTGTACAATAAAGTATTTATAAATAAATCATTCCCTAAACGAGAGTATCGATAACCTAACACCGATTTTCTCAATCGACACTCCCGTCACTATTTTTACTTAGTGTTCCCGGCACGTTCCAGTCAGCTGCGAGCCTTTTGTCTGTTTTCTTTTTAATTACCTCCAATAAATAGCCACTCAGCAGCCCGCCGCCGCTATTTAAGATAGGGGAGACATCGACGTCTTGGACACTGTGCCTCGATTTACAATGATACTGGGCTATGGGAAAATAAACTGTACGGATTTTTGTTGAGGTGTGGGTACGTAGATGGAGTTATGTTTTTCTACAAAGTATTGTCAAAGATCTTTTAACATGATTTTGACGGATTGGGTGTATTCTCTGAATTAATTTTGTAGATGAATAAAAACCTGTTACCATGGATTAATTACATGGTTTTGAAAATGTTCTTGTTATTAAAAAAAAAAATGCTGTTCATCATGTGCTGAATACAAGGTTACAGTTTGCGCGTCGGTCTCCCAGCTTCCCTGTACATCAAGCTACCCGAAACTGTCAAATTTTCCCAATCAACATTGAACCTAATGCTTAAGCGGTAAAGTTGAAATTCCAGAAATTTGACAGATTTTAGTAGCCTGATGTGCTGGCGTCTGCACCTAAGTCTGTCAAAATATATGCAAAAAGCGTGTAATTTTTTGACAAAAGGAAAAAGATAATACTAATTATTATGTAAATCCAAATAATAACTTGACAATATGGCAATTATAAGACATACTTTACTTACTTTTAAAGCTATTTTAATAATTTTCTACACAGCTAGAGTGAACGTGCTCTACACATGATATACAAATAATAACTTGACTTTATGTCTTATCAGCAACCTCACTAAAGTATATTTCAGAAACCACTTCCTGAATTTTTCACACGATCCGAGTGATTTCCCGTGCCCCACCATAATGTTATGGCAATAAAAAGACACGAGTAAATGTGACTCCAATGTGGTTGCGGTGGTCGTTACAACAGTAAAGTGTCCCATTAGTAGACAGGGATGGATTTGGAGGCTTTATAGCTTCCGGAGTGCTGTGGGTGGGAGGTAAGACGAATTATGGAGAAAATTTGATAATAGCATCGATTCCCTTGTTCACAAACTAAACTAAATTTAAGTTCAGTGCATCTTTTTCTTTCTATTTAATTAAGAAAAGGACAGAAGATAAATATTCGTTTAGTGTGTTTATTATTTATTATTATTATGTGTTTATTATCATTTACAATCATAATCGAGATTTGAATACCTAATATTTTTTATGCGAATTTTATTGATCATTTTATATAATTTCAAAACTAGTATTTTAGTTGTCAAATCATTACTATTTTATATCAATTTTGTTATTTTATCTTTTTTTTACTAGATTATAACCCCACAAAATACTAATGTTTTGACAATTAAAATACTAGCTTTGAAATTATATAAAATTATCAATAAAATCAGCATTAAAATATTATTAAAATCTCGATTATGATTGTAAATGTATGCTTGGTCAATCCCTAGCATCAGTGGGATCACACTGACAGCACTCCAGGCAAGTTTACACGGTGAGATTTTTACAGAATCGACTGGCTGGAGTGTAAGCTTCTATTAGTGACATGGCTATAAAAGCACACACTCAGTAGCAGCTTGTGATTGTGGTCCAACAACTTTGTAGCCAAGCTCGAAGTACAGACGCCAGCACATCAAGCTACCTGAAACTGTCAAATTTTCCCAATCAACTTTGAACCTTATGCTGTAGCGATGAATGTGAAAATTTACTGAAGAAATTTGACAGATTGTAGTAGCTTGACATGCTGGCTTCTGTATACCAGCATCATCACCTAAGATGGCTATAAAATTGAACTCAGATGACACTAAGCTGAAGAGCAAAAACCCCACCACACACGAAGCTTTTCAAGGATTTCTCACACGCACAAACCGATTTTCACTCCCCGCCAATAAAAAGAACATGAGTGAATATAAGTCTTGTAACGTACAAACATGGCGATTACAAAAAAATAAAATGTCCTACTAAAGGGCAGGGCCGCATTCGAACGCGTTAGTAATTCGGGAGCGGGCGAACGAGTCCCAAGCGTGGTACTTGGTGCTTGTGTTTTATTGATATTTTAGCGTTGGAATGATTTTTCGTTGCGACTACGAGTCTCTTGGGGTGGGACCGTTAGTATTGATGGCTGGGTATGGTGGCGGACTTGGGAGAGCTAAAAAAGTAGGTTACTTATATAAACTTTGTCGTTTCTTATAAAAAAAAAAAAGATTTATTTAAAAGTAAAACATTGATTTTCAACTGCATCGTGATAGACTAACTAGAAGGTGTCCCTGACCAGTGAAAGTCAAACTAAAGTCTTCTGCCAAATCTCATTTCAGCTGCAGTTTTTTTTTTCCAAAAACGAAAATGGTCTGCTAAAATTGTTGACATGAGATTTGAAAGAATAATTCCATTTTCATTTATACTTACTCTACCCTAAAATTAAAGTGCCTTGCAGTTTAATAAATAAAAATCTTTATTGATAGACCACATGATAAAAGCTCAGTACAAACATAAACTCACGTTTTTCCTCTCATGCAAACCAAAAAACAAACGTCTACGCGGCTATTTCCAACAACTGCTTGTAGGTCTTGGTAGCATACAACCTATCAGCAAGGTCCTTAACAATACTGTTTCTACACCTTGCTTTGTTCCCTACCTTACCTTAACATTCCTTCTCCCATCGTTAGACAAGCTTATTAAGTTCGGTAACCATAGAAAAAGTAATTTCGTCTCATTAGTGACAGTTGAGCTCTTATACGTCCGAACTAAATCCCAAGTCCGTCCCCTGCATTACAGGACATATCAGTATCTTTGTGAACCAGGACATGATCGACATACATCAGCTACTGAAATATTCACATTAACGACACGTTGCGGTAAAACACGGTTATGATTGGACCGCCTTTTACGGTCCAACCGTTAAACTTACGGATGGGTATCGGTTTTTTTTTTGGGAGTACGAGTGATATCTCTGAAAGGGATTTGTTAAGTAATGGCAGTTATGTTTTTTTATGTGATGTGAGTGTTCGATTTAGATTTTCATTTGTTTTTCATTGGACACCTTTTAAAGTGCAAATGGTTTGTATTTTTTTTAGCTTGTAGTTCACTGACAGGCAAGGCACAGCCTAAACCGCTGGATTAAGTATGAATTTTATATATACAAGTATGTAATGTTACAGATTCGAACATTACATTGATGAGGGAAGAGAACAGAGCATTACAGTACAATCTGAAATGTTACATTACATGCGACTGCTCGTCAGTCAGGGAGGCAGTATTGTAAAGTAATGCTCAAAATCGAATCTGAAATGTTGCATTACAGGCGAATGCTACAGGTGATGGTTTTTTGAAAGTCGAAAGTTTGTTTAGAAGTTCGTCATTTTTACCGATCGAATATCCCATCGGACACTGCTTGTAATCAATATAAAAGAAAGTGTACAATGTGCGTGCCGCTAAAACTCAGAAATGAGACCCGGTAGGATCAAGGGAGCTATATGGTCTGATAACCCTCTATCTCCTGTCCATGAAGAAGGTTCCCGTTTTTGCCCGAAGGGCATACTTATGAAGGATATAAGGGCTGGAATGTTCGCCCTCTAAAAATTTCTAGAACAGTCCAGTATTCGAGAGCATTCCACAACATTCTGGAATGTTGTGGAATGTTCCTGAGCGAAGACGGGTACCCCAGCTAGTAAGGAATAATTGGACGTGGTGCCTAAGGTTACACTTGAAAGGAACTGAAATGCATACAAATGCCTATAAAAACTCACTTGTCCGGTTTTACAGAATTAATCCGCAACTTGTAAAAGCATGACTCTAAAAGCGCGACTTGTAAAAGCATAGTTACAAGATAGTTCTACATCAATTAATATATTATTATGTACAAAGTCTTTACCTACATTCAGTATTAAATAGTTAAACACGAATGAACATCCTCGTCGTGTTCCGAGACTTCCAACAAATTGAATATTAAATTATTCCCGCGTTAATCTTAAACCCAGTAAACATGTCAACTAAACATCTTAAATAAGGTTGTAACAAAACCCTGGGGTGTCCACTCGGAGGATATTTCACGAGACAATGTGAGAAAGATAAAAATACGCGAAGGAGACATGAGCTTCAACAGATATTGTCAACATCGTAAATCGTAATTCGATAACACCCGAGTGTACCGAGAAATGCAGAGAATATTGTCACCCTACTATAATTTTATGACTTTGTTGTACACTGAGGCGTCTGTGTTTATTAAACTTTGTACAGGATAGAGAAAAGGAGTAATGTATTTTTATAAAAAAGAGTTATTAATTTTGTATAGAATTCGCCATAAATACAAAACAGGAAATGCAGAGTTAACATCTTATCTATTTGTATTTTTTACAAAACAATGGCATGATTAACTAGAGCTAGCATTAATTTAAACTAAAGACTGAAGACAGAAGTTAAAGGAAAAAATTAGCTGTCAAAAAAAACTATTCTAAGTGCTGATTTTTCAATTCTCAGATAACATTTATCTTTAAACCGCCTTTGTATAGAAAATATGTCAAACTGTCATATTTATTCTTCAAGTAAAAGTTTAAAGTTAAAAGCCTACAGATAAATTAAAAAAAAAAAACAAAACGCATCATCTAAAAAAATACCAAAGTCCTATCTCGCAACAACTCTCCGGATCGCATCTATCAGACTAATCTACGTAGCATGCGGCATTCTGCACATAAATCCGCGCGGCACAACAACGCGGGCGCCGCGTAAAGCAACCGCCTTGTCGAACAAGGATGGCCACTCAGCGGAGATAGCAACAACGGATCTTATCGACGAGGTGACAATACTGCAAGTTGTGCATTGTTGCGAGAATTAATGTATGGTTTTATAGTGTGCTGCTTGCTCTAGCCTTACATCTAATAAAGTTTAATCTGTTTCGAAAAGTTTCGAAGGTTTCTTGCTGTTTAACCCTTTACTGCATGATATATTAAATAAGTGACAATTTTTTTTTTATGTTAGTGTGTTTATTAAAGCTTCAGAATTAATTTTAGTGTATTTTTATTTTTTATTTTTTTTATTTCATTTCCAAGTGGTATGTGATGATAGACAAAATAGTTGTGTTTTATTACTGCTAATGATATGAAAAACAAACCCCATTAGCATTTATACGCTAGTTTTTTATTTTTTTAGAGTAAAATAAACTGTAAACATGTCAAACCATATATGGTTTCCTATGCGGTAAAGGGTTAAAAACTATAGAATATTGCTTCATAAGAGTAAGGACCAAAAATGTGTTTGATATTATGCTCTAACCTCAGCCATAGACACCACTGAGTTATGAAATATACATAAGTATTACATGAGGAAACTAGATTTGATAGCTTGAAATCGTAGCCTCTTCAGTGAGCAATAACCATAATGCTCATTTGTTTTTTTATTTGTTTCTTGTTGAACAAGGATTGTCATTTAGCGGAGATAGCAACAACGGATTTTATCGGCCAGGTGACAATACTGCAAGTTGTGCATTGCAAGTTGTTTTATAGGTTCTCTAGCCTTGTCTTTAATAATGTTTACTTTGTTTCAATGCTTGCTGTATTTTTTTATAAATTAAACATGTAGAAACATGACATGATGACATGATGTGTGTGTGTGGTGACATGATGTGTGTGTATAATTGTTCCTTCAAAGCAAGGACAAAAATCTGGCCTATATAAAAGTTCGCGGCTAAGTCGTAAGTAGACACCGCTAAGTTATGGAACATTGTTTTATGAAGGAAGTTGGATTTGAAATCGCTGCCATCTCAGTGAGCAATCGTGATGATAATGATGATACTCATTTGTTTTTTTATGACTGAGAAGCATTTGTTTCTTCTCGAACAAGGATGGCCACTCAGCGGAGAATGCAACAACAGCCGTGCGATTCTGTAACCATCTCACCGTGAAAACTTGGGTGAAGTGAGCGTGGAGTGAGCTGTCATTGGGGATTAACACTATTGACAGTGCTCACTTCAAGCTCACTTCACTTATGAGTTCACAGTGAGATTTTTACAGAATCGACCGACAGATCTCAATACGGAAACGGATGACAATAGGTACTGCAAGTTGTGCATTGTTTTACGAATTAATGGCACCGATTCCCTTGTCCACAAACTAAACTAAATTTAAGTTCAGTGCATCTTTTTCTTTCTATTTCATTAAGAAGAGGACAGAAGATAAATATTAGTTTAGTCCTGTCAAATTAAGATACTCCATAGATAAGATTAGACGTGATTAAAAAACTGGAACCCAACACAACACAACCCTCTAAGTTCATATAATCGTATTGATTGATATTTCATGAAATAGTCATTCAATAAGTTATATAAACTTATTGAATGACTATTTCATGAAATCAACTCTCCCACTCCTCCTTCTTATCTGGTGTCTCACTTCCAGTATCTATGTTCTTCTCATCTGTGTTCTTCTAACAACTTTCTCCTACTCTGTCCTTCTCATACTTCTATCGTCTTCTTCTTCTCATACTTTGTTCATTCTTCCTTTCATATTCAGTCCATTCTTCTTTGGAATGCGCTTCCTCTTGATATCAGGACGGCCACTAGTCGGTATGCACATAAGCGGAAATTGCAGAGTTATTGTCAAAATAAATAGCGTAGTCATCTCAACACCTCTCTTCCTTGAATTTGTATATATTTATATATTATAAAAATTGTATGTTTATGTTTATAACCTATTTATGTATTTGTCTAGTTTTAATAGTTTTTTTTTTTATCATTGTTCCTCTCAACCAAAGCACCTACCATCTAATCTCTTCACAACCCTTGGTTGACTGGTAGAGAATGCATAAGGCATTAATTCCGCCATTATATCTTTTGTGCGAAAAGTTTAAATAAATATGAATTTCACGTACCGCATCCCCCTTGAGTGCTGTTATTGGATTTTGCATGAAGCATGCTGCAACGGTACAATTATGATAAAGCAAACAACTTTAGCAAATACTAAAGCCTCTCTAAATAACGTCTTCCCAAATTATCACGCAATTAAAACAAATAAACATTCCGAAGTTTTATCCCGACTTCACAGCAAAGTATTCACAATTCGTCAGCTGCGAGAACTTCAGCAACTAATTCCCGTTCTCGTTCACACCAGTGGCTTAAAACAAAGTGTCGTAATTAGTCAATAGGGGAGACAGGGCAACTCCTAACAAGTTATTTGGCACGGCCATTTCGTAGCCGTGTTTATTATCCCCGGTGTCCCCAAGTAATTTATTGGACCCTTAGCGCCCTTGCCCTTAGATGGATCACCTAATTTAACATTAAGGCTACTACAGGTGCTTTATGTCATTGATGGTCATCATTTTTGTTTTGGGAGGTCCTGTATTATCCATGTTATTTAAACGTCCAGGCATAGTACACATTGCCGTGGGTAATTTCGTGAATTTGTCGAAGGCTAGGCACAGCCTGTGATCCGCTTTTTGTCTTTACGGTCTTGTTATTTCGGTCCCCAACCCACCGTCGCATCGCATAGACTGCCGGCGCTATTACTTCGTTGTCCCTCAGCGTCCTTTGTAACTTTTTTCTGGTTTTGCTCGGCTCCTAAAGGATCTAGCGTGTGTATGTTAGCCTCCCTGAAGGATTGATATTATTATAAATGTTTTTGTAGTTAATTTGAAGTACAGTCACCAGCACATCAAGCTACTACAATCTGTCAAATTTCTTTATTTATTTATTTTACCATTTATGTACAGAAATATATAAACAGACAAGAAAAAACAGAACAGAAAAATAGGTACAAAGGTGATGCTTATTCCATAAGAAATCGTTTCCAGCATACCTGCGATAGGATAATAGATAGAGAGATGTAGACAGTGTGTGAAAGAGTAAAGGAGACAAAAAAAAATACATAAAATCGTAATCAATTCAAACACTAAATAAAACTAAACAAATACTATGAGAATATACATACATACATACAAATAAACATACTACAAAGTGAATATCTTTAATACATTTTCAACTTTATCGCCAAAGCATAAGGTTCAAATTTGATTGGGAAAATTTGACAGTTTCGGGTAGCTGGATGTGCTGGCGTCTGTACCTTCTTAAGTGGTTATAATTAATAATAATAATAAATAATAATAATAATAATATTCCACAACTTTCACACAACGCCATCTAGTCCCAAACTAAGCAGATCTTGTGCTATGAGTACTAGACAACTGATAAACATGCATATATATTTCTAAATACATACATATTATAGATAAATTACACCCAGACAAAGAACAAATGATCGTGCTCAACACACAAGCATTTGTCCTGGGTGGGAATCGAACCCACGACCTTGCGTATGTAGTAGATGATTTTGGTGCAAGCCAAAACTCTAATGAGCTTAAGTTGTTAAAATGTATGTGTACTACTGAATAAATAAATAAATAAACTAATGCAAAAATATTTTATATCCAAAATATATTTTTTAATTCAACCCGACAAACAAACAAACTCTTCAGTTTTATTATTAGTATAGATATAGATTATCATTATTTAATTACAATCATAGACAGTGATTTTACATCTAAGTAGGAGGAGACACACCCAAGAGGTCAAGACTACAGACTTTGTTTTGTATTACGACCGCTATGTTTACTATTCTGAACACAAAGTTTTAAACTAAATACATAGTACCCATATGTACTTTCATAATACAATAATAATCATTCACACAAATTCCTCAACCTTTGCCAAAACAAAACAAAAGAAAAAAAAAAAAAACTCCCATGGGTTGCCACTCGCAAATAATTTTGTCACTGGCCCCAAATAAATATGGTGGTTATTTATCGGTCACGCAAGACAATCGTACTTGTAATTACTGGGAGGACAGATGGAGGTCCTGCTGAGAGGTCTCACGTACACGCATGAGGTTAGGTAGGTATGTGTTCGTGTAGCGTTATTTTTTTCCGTTTAGAGAGGAGTTTAGTAATTAGATATTGTTTTGGTAGTTTTTGCTGCAAGAAATGGTCTCAGTGTTGTCACTCGTTGGGTTGGTTTGAGGAAAACGGGGTTATGACTCTGGGAATATCATTTTGATCGTATTCCAATTGAATAATGTTTTTTTTTTCTTTTTGCTCTAACTGAAGTTTATGAGAAAATACTGCTATAAACATTCGACTTAGCGATGATTGTTTGTGGTGAGTTTCAAAGATGACTTTCCTAGCTGTCACTGCTTAGTTATCCGAATTTAGTTTTCTCGTTTGGCCGTTTTTCGTGGTTGTGACGCATATTTCCCCCCAAATTGTTATTTTTGTTTGTGTACTTTCTGTGTCATGTTTACCGCAAAACATCGTATTTTCTTTCCTTTTTCACTCCCATATCACCGTTTACCTTGTAACAAACAGTAAATACTGGCACATAGAAATGCATGTTTAGCTTAAAAATCAAAATCATAGCTGTTTTTGATATCAGTTGATATCGTTGTTGCAGAAACCAGCCAAAACAAACCATGCCATTTGTAATTAGCTGTCCTATAATTAATTTTATGAACTCCTAGTGCGACGTTGTGGTCAGCCTCAAGGGTCTCCCAGGGGGGATGAAGGGGGTGAAGTAATGGGGGGGGGGGTCTCGTCCACAAGACACGTAAAGACGTCTTCACATTAATTATTATGTTGGCAGCTCGCGCTGAGATTCGGACGTGGCAATCTTTGTCTTGTTTTGTTTTTGTTGAGTATAATATTTTTTGTTGTTAGTTTGCTTGAAGGAGTTAGTTTAGTTGTGATTTACACAATGTTTAACTGAAGTCAAATGTTTGGAAATACGAGTTAAATGGTTTCAGTCGGCCTGTTCTGTGAAAATCTCACCGTGAAAACTTAGGTGGAATGAGCTGTCATTCCACCTGATGACACCTCACTTTGGGATTTGACGGTGAGATTTGTACAGTATCGAGATGTGGAAAGATTTACTGAAAGAAAATACGAAATCGTGAATGCAATTTCGTCAAAGTAGCTGAAACTCGTTTTTTTACCACACACAGTTTATATTGAATACAGGAAAGTATAAGAAATACTTGCGAGAATAACCTTTAAATTAATTAAAAAATCAAAACCAAAACTCATTTTTTCAAATTAGGCTGAGAATCAGCCTTTTTAGAACGATAAAATTACATTGCCTGTTGGTCTAGTGGTCAGTGGCCCTGCCTGCTATGCACAAGGTCGTGGGTTCGATTCCCACCTAGGACAAATGTTTGTGTGATGAGCACGATCATTTATTCTTTGTCTGGGTGTAATTTATCTATAATATGTATGTATTTAGAAATAGGTATATATGTATATATGTTTATCAGTTGTCTAGTACTCATAGCACAAGCTCTGCTTAGTTTGGGACTAGATGGCGTTGTGTGAAAGTTGTGGAATATTATTATTATATTATATATTATTATTGGACAGTCCTCCAAAACGACCGCCCTTCACCGCTTTCTAGTGCTTTAGCTGGGAAGAAGTGGCAGCTGTCTGTTCAGTTAGAAAAGCTTGGTTCTATACAATGTATGCAAAGTACTTAACTTTACGAGACACAGAACATTAAGTAAATTATATTTTAATTATAATTTGCCATAATTATGTCAGCTAGGCACGCCAATATATAATACCAGCATATACAATGAAAACTATACTCAAGCAAAAAATGTAAACAAAACTTAATACCTAAATAAAAGCCTCCAGGCATAAAGGGCGTGACAGCTATAAGCAATATTTATGCAATACTGGGTTAACAATCTAGGACAATATGATCCTTATAGCACATGTTGGAACATACAAAAAGGTCTTTTTAGTTTTTGTTACGTCGCTACCATGTTACGATTTTTGAAACAAAACATTCCATGTAGTATGCTAAGGGAAATTATTTAAATTCACTCGTAACGACCCTTAAGAGCGGAAATTATAGGTATTATCAGATTATGGCGGTCGTATTATGTTGCAAAACTTTTATGTTGTTATTATTTTTTTAGTTTAGTTAAGCGATTTAAACGTGTACCGAAGAGTTGAAGGGCAGAAGTCTTACACTAGAGTGCATTATAATTTCCACAAGTGATGTTAGGTAATAGGTAACACGGGCTGGTGTCCGCAACTCCACGTCAATGCGCGTATTTTGCGTACGGAAGAAGTGATGTTACTGAAGTCTGAAACCCCATCAGCAAACTGAGCTATCTTCGTTACTGTCTTATAATTAGCTATTTATATTTTTATCACGTCATTAAGTAATACGTGATTTTCAAATAATAACTAATCGAAATCCTCATGGTTTTATTGTACACACGCCAGCACTTCAAGCTACCCGAAACTCTCAAATTTTGTCAATCAACTTTGAACTTAATGATAAAGTTGAAAATCTATTAAAGCAATTTGACAGATTGTAGTAGCTTGATGTGCTGGTGCCTGTACTATGCTAAAGGGGTCCTTCAAGCCGGATATGAACCAGTGACTTATGGACCTATGTTAAAAGAATGTGATGATGCCATCTAGCCGATTTTACCTACGGTGTGTTCTATGACTAGAAGTCATAGAATGCTGTCAGGCATAGTTGAAACCAGAAGACTTCTGGTCATTGTGGGTGGGGGCTTCGGTATTACTCTCTCGCGTGCTTTTATATGACCATACACCAAATTTAATTATTCTTAACTGGTAACCCGCCCCTGCTTCGCATGTTTTCTACGACTTGACAAAACATGAAGATTTCTTATAATTGTAATGTATTATATCAGTGAATTTTCCGGGATCAATTCTCTAAATAGTGTTGAAAACCGGATCGACATCCGTTTCGAAGTTTAGAAGAACAACGCGGTCACAGAGATAGACACGAAAGCGACTTCAATTTATAATATGCATATATAATATGTACAGACGCCAGCACATCAAGCTACCCGAAACTGTCATATTTTCCCAATCAACTTTGAACCTTATAGTTTAGCGATAAAGTTGAATATCTATTAAAGAAATTTGACAGATTGTGGTAGCTTGATGTGCTGGCGTCTGTACTTACTTAACCTACTGCTTATATGGCTCTAAGCTGACGTCAGTATGGATGGGATGCTGTGACGCGGTCCCCATCAATAATGAGCGCAGACCCACGTTCGCGGGACACACTCCAAATTATTCATCGACTTTGCAGGGCTGATACTGAAACATTAAAAGTTGGTCGTTTGTTCAAGGTTGAGCTATAATAAAGTTGAGTTTAAAGATTAAAAAAAAAATGTTTTAACTGGGAAGTGGAAAATAAAAATCAATTAGTGTGTGTGTGTGTGGGGGTTGAAAAAAAAAACATATTTTATTCGTCATAATATGTTACAGTCCGGCCGTCGAGAGAATACGTTCCTAACACCTGCCAGTACGACAATTCTAGTAGGTAATAAAGATTAAATTAGCAAAACACGTATTTTTTTGTATAAAACTGACAGGTGTCAAGAACGCGTTCTCTCGTCGGCCGCACTGTAGACTAATTTCTCTAAGAAAACGAAAGAAATAGAAGTAGTCTTTCATTTTGTTTTTAAAATAATTGAAGAAGTTAGTATAGAACAGGTTTTTCATGTAATAATTTACCAAAGTCCGAGGCGTTATTTATCTAAACCTAAGGTTCCAATGCATTTCACTTGCAATCCATTTTACTGCTAACCCTATTTTAAAGCGGCGTCAAGAGTGACCGTACGTAAATTATTTGTTCAAATTTAGAACGGGATCGGTTAAACGTTTCGGGGCACCAATAAGTAATATGAACACCAGTTTCAAATGACCTACCCACCTCCCCCGACCACCTTAGAATAGTGTATAAGAGGAGTTGATTGGTATGAAATCAGGGGTCGAGAGATTCTGGTGGGTGTGTAGCTGGATCGCAATTACTCGGACAGTCCGTTCAGTGACAAATGTTTATGAGTTTGTCACTTGTTCGCTGCACCGAGGGTACTTCGTTCCCCGTACCTGCCCCAGGGAGACATATGAGTTTCGGTAGAATTCAGTTTAATGATCTTTTAGATTGATGTACGAATATTTTGTTCAAGTTAATTGTTCGATGTTATTGATGGCAGAGTTGTGTTTTTTTAATTTAATTTTGACGTGCTTTTATGCCGTAATTGTTTGGTGTGTGCGTCTGTCATTTTGTTTTCGTTCAGTGTTTATAAGTCACAAAAAATTAAGTTATGAGAGTTCTTTTTGCTGTCCAAATTGGGTTCAGCTTCTGAGGAAGTTTGCTTAAATACCTACTCGTAAGTATCTGGATTATAACTAAGCCGCTTAATTGGAACAACAGACTGAGATTACAGTAGATGTCGTTTTTTCATTAGTATTATATATTGTTCTCTCTATTTCAACAGATAATAGTTACCGAAAATGTTCAACTTGCGTTTCATTTCAGCGTATCTAGACACAATCGTTCGATACGCTTCCGTGCCGAATCGAACATCGATCAATGTAACGAAAAGAGTCCTCTATAGGCTGTTAGGTATCAAATAAACAACCCAAAAATTTGGTTAGTTTAAATCAAATAGAGGACCGCCATTCTTCCGACAGCTGTTTCCTGTCGGGGGCAAGGCGATTAGTGTCATTTTGGATTCGACAACCTCTCGAATGGTAGAAAACAGCTATGCAGATCTGTCTTTCCTAACAATTTTCTGTTCACTTCTTACACTACTTACTTTTTCAGACTGAAACTGCGCTCTCATTGTCATGTAATCATCTGAAAACCATCAGAAGATGATGTGTATACGTGTGTGTAAATATATGTGGGAACAGAGTGCGGTGTGAGATGTTGTGCGGACAACAAAATGAACCATAAACTAGTTGTTGTGCCGACTGCCGAATGACATTACCGAGTACGTGCCTCCACTGTGCGGCCATTACTGTGGCGGGTGAGAGCACATCCAAGATGGATTATTAAAGAAGCGAAGAAAAGGACCAAAGTCTTTGTCTTGAAAATAAGGCTATCTCAATCGTTTTGATACCTATAATATACTTCTATACCTACTTAGTACTTACATGTTTTATGCAGTAGCGTGAAATCCCATTAATACAGAGACGACTCTCAAGCAACGTCGTGAATTTGCCTGTAAAGGTCCCCCAAAGATCGTTTAGCTGCCGAGGGTAATGTGATAGTGTCGGTATTAAAAATTATATTTTAGAAGAAGGCGGAACTACATTATTTGTTGATGGCATCTTCATAGCAGCAGTAAATCTGGATAAAGCAGAGGCTCCTGAACTCCCGAACAGCGTACCAGCAGATATTGCTAGTTCACTGCTTCATATGTTCGAAAAATGTGTCTTTTAAGCAACGTAAAAAACGCAATAAATGTTGTTGTACTGTCAAAATGACAACCAATGCTTCTGTTAGTGTGTTACGCAATTACCCTACTGTATCAACAAAGATATTTCTAACTCTTGTGAGGGGTCGTCTTCAATTTCCTTAGCCCCGCTGTTCTCAGAGCGTCCACCGTCTTGGTCTATGCTCAGAGCGTCGTTACAGAGCGGCAATCATTCTCTCGTGAGCAGCCGCCGACTATCGCACGTAATTAACCAATGTCCGACCGTCCCCGCATACAGGGAGGTTGGTGGACTGGATGTGATTCTAAAACAGCTCCAATACTAACCATACTGAATGTCTAACCTCTTTTAAAAAGCTGGAAGTTAGATTTAAAAAAAAGGCTGGTGCTGTCATTGTAGTGGCCAGTTGCATTACAAAAATGTATTTTTTAAGTTAAAACGAAATCTTGGATCTTACAATCTCGCAATATTATACTCACCAAAATGTGGTGATGTTCAGCACCCACAGAGATAACAATTTATGAGAGTAGAAGAATTTCTTAGATCAGTAACATGGACAGGCTTTCAGTTACCGAAGGTTACGGTTATCTAAAAAAAACCCAAATTTCAAAATAATGTTTCTAAATTTGGAAAAGAACACCAGAATTTTATTTTTAAGGAATTATTAGACAATATGAGGTAAAGAATTTTTCTAAAGAAAAAACTAACAAAGCAATGAAACTTGAAACGAAAAAACATCTAAAAATTAAAAGAAGCTCTATTTTCTTTTCTAGCCACATCTAGGCACTCAACATCTGGTAACCCTATTGGTCGCGCCCTGCCAATATGGCCGCTTCATTAGCCAACCCGCCAAACGACCTCCTCGGGTCACCGGGGTCCAGAGGACAAGGAAACTACACTTATTGTATTTTTGCTCCACGTGATGGAATGGTCTGTCATTTTGTTCCAAACGAGGAAATAAAGTGGCATTGGACGAAAGTTTTGGACGAATTCGTTTTGCTTGATTAGGTGGTGTTGTGTTCAGGACATAGATGTGTTGTGCAGCTTTGTGTATATCTATTGGTTCGTGTGTCGCTTTTGTTTTGATTAAGATGTTTTTATTTGACATGCTATTGCTAGGTTGGCAGATTCCATCGTCCACGAAGAAATTTCTCTGTTGTTTGAGTAGGTTAGAAAACAACTGGAACGTTTAAACCACTATTATAAGTAAGGAGGGAGCCGGTGAATCCGGCACCCTAATTGCGTAACACACTATTACTCTCAATTTGAATAATTTTGAAGCATATTTCTAATCCATTGCTCCATATGTTCGAAAAACGTGTCTGCTCAGCAACGTAAATAACGCAATGAATGTTGTTGAACTGTCAAAATGAAACCCATTGCTACTAATAGTGTGTGTACAATTAGCCTGCAGGTGATTATAAACTTTATTTCTGTATAGTGTCCAATTTATTGAAAGTTGGCGTTATTTGTGTATTATAGCCAATTGTTATCTTTTTACTCTTTTTCGTTTACAATCCAATAGCATTTTAACAAAATTTAATCTTAGAAAACGTAATTTATTTCAAAATTTGTTTGATGAAAGACTCAAATTAGACAGTAACAAAATTAAACCTCACTTTACTTCTCAAAATAAAGATACAAAAAGTTTATTTCAGAAACTTGTAAAACTTTTATAATTAACCTTGCGTATAGGGACCTCCTTTTAAGTAAAAGGCATAGCTGTGCTAGAAGGCCCCGCTCTTATGACAAACTATAAAATGGTAAAAGTGGTGTACCAAAAGAAAAAGATTTTAAACAAGAAAATAAAAGTAAAATCTAAAATTAAACAAAATAAGACTTGAAGTATAACAAAAGATGACTTCACACGTCGCGACAGCTGCACGCACGAACAAAAGACAAATAAATCGCGACGCATATTAGCCGGGCGATTGAGTTCACGCAAAGTGTGATACACGCTCCGTTTATTTATATCCTCCATCCTCCCTGCAGCAGGAAGCGGAAATGACGCGAGCGGTCGCATCCCCGCCGGATTTCGCCAGCCTAGCGCCACTATGGATTAGTTTCTGAATTGTGATGCAGAACTATCTGTCAAAGTTGGTATGGATTTTGGACACAGAAGAGCGTAAGATAAGACATTTTTTGTAGAAATATGAGTATACATACAAGGCATGCAAGTTGTTCATAAACAAAAAAGATCCGTCATGTTCGGCATTTGTGGCATACAAATATAATAGACGTATTATATATAGGTAAGAAAAGTCATTCAGAGGTAAACAAAGCTAAAAACATTATTAAAATTTTCACACAAACTAAAAATGGAATTCAAACAATCACTACATAGTATAAAACAAAGTCGCTTCCCTGTCTGTCTGTCCCTATATATGCATAGATCTTTAAAACTATGCAACGGATTTTGATGCGGTTTTTTTTAATAGATAGAGTGATTCAAGAGGAAGGTTTATATGTATAATACATGCATAATATAGTAGAGAAACACTGGTAATTTTAGAGGTTTCTAATGTAATGTCGAAAATAAACACATTTTTTTGCGCTTACATTGTAAACGCTGGCTGAACCCGTCGAGATAGATCAAAATAATGTACTACAGTATTGTACACCTTAAAAAGGTCTACAAAAAAGTCCGCGATGGTATATGTCTGTCTCTTAGGGATAACCCACAATAACCATTTTTTATCTTATACTTTTTACGAGAAATAATGGCTCTAAAATTATCAGTGTTTCTCCATTGCACCCGTGCGAAGCCGGGGCGGGTCGCTAGTAAATTATAAATTTGAATTAAATTGTCGTATAATCTAATTATAAATTGTCAAAATTATAAAATGTCAGTAAATATTTGCTAAATTCATATTACACTTTGTCACTTAAAAAATCTAAAATACTGTAGTATGCTGTTCCAACTATAGATATAATTTTAGGCACTTTTTTTAGTATTTGCGCGCTTAAAAAAGAAGGTTTTATAAATCAATAATCTGATGATCTATTTCAGAGGTTCCCAAACTTTTTTTTCTCATAGACCACTTTAAACATTTTGTTGGTTCCGGTGGACCCCAGTGCAGCTACATTTCTACCATATTTCCAAAACTTTCCCGTGGACCCCTGGGGGTCCACCTGGACCACTTTGGGAATCAATGATCTATTTTATGAGGTCCTCGACGGGGATTCAGTGCCACTGTCTTGAACTAATTTCATTGGGTGTAGTCATCATCATCTGCTCCTAGCCTTTTGCCAACTATGTTGGCATGGCATCAGTATTTTACACGGAGCGTCTACCTATCTGACCTCTACAACCCAGTTTGATACCCCTTGGTAAGACTGGTTGTTAGACTTTCGAGCTTTTGACGACCCGTAACGACTGTCAAAGATCCACGAATGACAGCCGGGACCAACGGCTTAACGTGCTTTTCGAGGCAGGGAGCGGTCTTGTTATGTAAAGGGGGTCACCCATCCTCGGAACAACCACGGAAAGCGTAACTTAAAAAATCATTTATTTAGGTATGTTCATAGTACAGTAATAGTGATTTGTTACTAGGGCATTCAAAATATTGGGTAAGCAGTGTATCGAAGGTTCAGGATTAACAACTTTACTTGACAGTGTACGAAAACCAAAAAATAAATAAGTAAAACAAAACCACACTTTTCTCATCTTACAAACATTAATTCTTTAGCCCCCACAAACAAGAACAAGTTTAGTAATCTCGACAATTTCAACAAAAGAATGCAAAATAACAATCAAAAGATTTAATACCAAGTTGACAAAACATTCTTCATCAAAGAAGAAAACAAAAAACAAAATGGCTACGACAGAGATGTAAAATTAAAACTAATTTATGCGCACAACGCTGGCAAAGAATGCCACAAACAAAAGACTGGGGAAGTTCTGTTATTTTAATGTAAGGCTTTACTTCCAGGGTATGATGGGAGCGAAGCTATAATTATATAAGCTATTTATTATGGTCCGAGAGTGGCCAAGCGCACGGTTTGATCGATCACATTCAGCTACGTTTGCCGCGGATGTTCCGTGGATGGGTGACCATCTTTACATACCAAGACCTGTTGGTCCGAGCTGTCATTCGTGGATCTTTGACAGTCGTTACGGGTCGTCAGAAGTCCGAAAGTCTGACAACCAGTCTTACCGAGGGATGTCGTATTACCCATTAACTGGGTTGTGGAGGTCAGGCACTCGCTCCATGTAAAATACTGGTATTCAGCTACATCCGGTTAGACTGGTAGCCGACCCCAAAATAGTTGGGAAAAAGCTAAGAAGTGTCTATTTGTAATGTCAAAATAACAGCTTTTTACTCAATGCATATGAAAGTATATACGGTATTACGGTACTTCTATGTTCTATGTTACAGGTTTAGTCTTTCAAGTGGACCATTGTGCTTGGCCATGGCGGTCGTCGGTTATTCCAACCAGCCCACCTCCCTCCAGAAGCTGATTAAGTCTCCTGGTCTGTTGAGAACATCTGTGTAAAATCTGGGTGTCCCGAGGATTTCTGACTTAATCTGGGTGACGCCTGTGCATGCAAAGAGCACATGCGCAACGGTTTCATCGGCCTCCATGCAAGCCTTGCACAGGGGACTGTCCGTTATGCCTATTGTGTGGAAGTATTTGTTTATGGGACCCGTCACCAAAAGCAGGCCTTTCCAGTCCAAGCGCAGTAAGCGTCTGGTTAGCTTGCCATCTAAAAAAAAAAAAATGTTTTATTGTTTGTCGGGCTAATGTGGTTGGACCGATTTCGAAGGGACCTACACTGGTCGATAGCTGACAAGGAGTAACTTAGGCTTATTTTGGGTTTACTTTTATTTTAGAAAAATAATGAGGGTACCTCGCAAAAAAAAAACCAAATTGTTTTCCGGTATGAACGCGAACGAAGTCGCGGGACCAGCTAGTTTTGGGTAAAAATAAAGACCTTTTACTTGTCTTGCGTGTGTATCTTTTGTATAAGCAAAGTGTTCCATCTAATTTAAGCGCTACCTATAGTTTAGCTCACACTGATCCACCAGCTTGATGAAGTATGAAATATTATCTGTTTCAAAGTTTACGTGGTGAAAATTTCGACATTTTGGAGAAAAGCCACGACATTTGCGGGATGCCAGACAGATGTTCGACAGGGGAAGAAATAAGTCCTTTATTTCTTTATTGTCTGCCTTCCTGGTAGGTAGTACCAGCAACAAAAAACCAAAACAACGAAAATTCTATCTTCAGCCCTATTTTGCATAACAGGAGTAGTCCTGTTATGCAAAATAGTGCTGAAGATAGAATTTTCGATTCATTTGTAAAGTCTGTAAGAGAGTTATACAGCATGCTTTTTTTTACCGGCTCCAAATTTTTACAAGGTGTTCGACTCATGAATATGAACAACTTTTACTATGGAAGTAACAGTAAGATCACGAAAAAAAAATCAGCTGTTTCATACATTTTGGTCAAGTAGGTATTGAACATTTGTATTAAACAGCTGATTTTGTTTTCGTGATTTCAGAGTTGGTCCCATAGTGAAAGTTGTTCATATTCATGAGTAGAACACCCTGTCAAAAATTGGAGCTTGTAAAAAAAAGCATCCAGTATCGTGTCGCGATTAGCGTTGAAAAAAGCAGGGGAAATTCCCGTTTCTTTCCCATTCCGTTGTTTTTTTTTTTTTCAATGTTTCATTCGGAACTACCACGTAAATTAATAAAACTATTTATACAACTGCCGGCTAGAATACGTTTCTTTTATATTTTTCGATTTTATTGAAAAAAAAAAAAAAACATGAAATATACAGCGTGTAACGGAAAGGGGGTATCAACCCTGAAGGAGGTGAATGTGCTCATGAAACTCAACAACTTTCCCCAAAGAACATAGGTCGAAATATGAAAAAAAAATTTGGCCCTCCCTTACAAAAACTGACTACCAGCTGATTGATTTACTATGGGAGGGCCAATTTTTTTTTCATATTTCGACCTATGTTCTTTGGGGAAAGTTGTTGAGTTTCATGAGCACATTCACCTCCTTCAGGGTTGATACCCCCCTTCCGTTACACGCTGTATACTGGCAAATTTTCTTGAAACTTTCGAATGAATCATTGAAAAAAACAACGGAATTGGAAAGAAACGGGAATTTTCCCTACTTTTTTCAACGCTAGTCGCGATTAGGTTATCACATTCATGTATTTTACAAATTCATTAAACCTTTTTCGTTTTAGTATTTAACAATATTAAACTTAATTTGTGATTATTTGGTAAAAACACCATAGTTTGTGTTGAATTGTTGATACCATCACCCCGTGCGTGTTTAGTGCCTTATTATCAAGGGTAGTTTATTTCGTGCCAATTTTACGACTTTTAGGTGTTTGACAAATTCAGTTTTAAATTTTTAGTAAAATTGTTTATTTTATTACTTTAACAGACTAATAACAACTTGTAACGATCGCTGTACTGTTTAGGGCCTATTTCACCAAAGTTCATATCTTTTATCCATGGAATGAAATTGACATCTGACAGTTCTAGTACGGGAAAACTGTCAAAATTCAAAATTTATTCTCAGGATAAGACTTATTCTAGGTTTAAAAGTTTGGTGGAATTCGCGCTTAGGCCTGATTTTACCAAAGTCAGATATCTTTTATCCGCGGAATAAAGTTGACATCTGACAGTTCTAGTGTGGAAAAACTGTCAAAAATTCAAAATTTATACTCAGTATAAGACTTATTCTTTGTTTAAAAGTTTGGTGGAAGGCGCCCTTAATGTGATAACATAATCGCTACTTAGTATTTCTAGTTTTTAGATTGAAAAATGTTTCTGGTAAACTATTGAATGTCTTAATGTTGGTGCATAGTTTAATTTATAATTATTTTCTATAGTTCCTGCCTTTTTACTTTACTTTACTTAAGTAGTCTTGTCTATGAAATATGTACAAGGATCGGGAGCTAGTCATGCCTAAAGTCAAAACTGTTCTAAATTACATAAAACACATCTTTTACAATAAGTTTTAATTTATTAACTGTCTTTAACGCGAGTAAACCCTATGTAATCGATATTAGCTGCATGCTCCTGTGTGTGGGGGCGGGAAACTCGGCATCCTGTCGCGAAGATGAATCCTTACCCACGCGACTACAACTGGGAGATTCACCCTAAAATGTTTACAACATTAATAATGCTGTTTATAAACATAAAGCGATTGAACTTTGAACCATATCCGTTTATAATAGGGGTGAGATTTAATTGGATGTTGCTTTTTGCACAGTAATGTTAAAGTTGTGTTATTGTATATTTTGGTGTTTTTTAATATCGGTGGCAGACACAAAGTCCTGTTTATGGCAATTTGTTTTCGTGGCGTCGCCGTCGTCGCCATATTAATAAATTTATGGGCAATTTTTCGGGTTAGCACGAAATTAATGTTATATTTTGGATTTTTCATTAGCCTTTGTTATAACAGAATGAAAATTTATTGAAGAAAATGTCGGCAAAGTGGCAATTGTTGGTGAATGAACGAATGTGTAATTTCAAAATTATAAGCTAATTTAAACACACAGATTCTTAACAGTTACATTAAGTAGTGTTCTAGCGACGCAGTAACACCTATTTTATTTCTAAGGGAAAACAAACAGGACGAGTAGTATATTAAAAACATAACCCTTCCTTGGCAGTCGGGTAAAAATAAAATTATAAAATAAAATAACTTGTAATCTGTGAAAAATGTGCCCAATACATTTTTCACAGATTACAAGTTAGATATTTACAAACTGGTGGCATACCTAGTCAGGGCAAAATTAATTATACTAACAACTATAAGACAAAGCCTCCAATAAAACAGAACACTTAAAAAAAAACCACATTAATTTGAACATTCCCCCATCTTGAAAATACTTCAAGCTACTCAATTTGACGTTTGACCCCTGTCCTCTATCAGCTTACACACGATTTAACGTTCGCCGCACAAGTGTATCGAGATCGGACCGCCACTAATCTACCGTGTGTGACCGTCCTTAGAAATTCAATTGAAAATTTCCGGATTTCTCTCGAACAGGGAATTCCTTTAAGTGATGTTTTTCAAATGGTTTCCGTTAGATTAGACACCGGTTGACTTGGCTCAGACTTGCTGGTGGAATTAAAGAGATGTTTTTAGTATCTAAGGGTTATTTTGATGATACTTAAGGAATAAACCTACATTATAAAATGTACTGAGGCAACGCACAATACTCGTAGTTCACTTAGAGGACTTAGTGCGGAAACCAATTCCAATAGCAATGAAAAATGGTAAAAAATCGTTCTTTGTGATTGTCTAAAATCCCTAATAGGGTGTGATTTTTCACTTTTTCACTTGTCTGTAGCTACTATAGTATCGTATATAGTATAAGTGTAATTTATAAAAGGAAAAATTAAAAAAAAAAAATTAATACTAATTACAACTTAAACGTGACTCACTTATTTAAGCTCAAATTCGAAAACTTTTCTTAGAAAACTTTTTTCGAAAACTTTTTTTAGAAACTTTAATTTCCAGTTAACTTTTTCTCGCTGACTTTAAAACTCGTCCTTGTGAGTCTTTCAAGACGGAGTTCCCCCAATAAAACTATTAGAATGTATGTCACGGCGGTCGACGAGCCACATTTCACCGACAACGAGGGGAGCGACATCGAGTGGATTTTAAAGTGTTTTCCACTGATACGGGATCTTGGGAGACGAGCTCTGAATCAAATGTTAGGTGAATTGAAAGTCAGTCGTAGGGGAAAATGTTTGGTATTTTCTTTAGGGCATGTGGTCCTTTCGTACCAAAGGTCCAGCGGGGTAATTGTGTACGTACTCGTACTAACAGTAGCAACGGCTTTTATTTTGACAGTTCAACAACATTCATTGTGCTGTTTACGTTTTTGAGCAGACAAATTTATCAAACATATAGAGCAATGAATTAGCAATACCCTTAATAATTATTGAGATTGCGCAATAGATTACGCAATTAGGGTACAGGAACTAGTATTCCTTTGCGTACTTTTACCTATTTATAGGTACAGACGCCAGCACATCAAGCTACTACAATCTGTCAAATTTCTTTAATAGATTTTCAAATTGATCGCTAAAGTATTAGGTTCAAAATTGATTGGGAAAATTTGACAGTTTCGAGTAGTTTTATGTGCTGGCATCTGTACCTACATGCCCTTGGAAATGCACTTAGTACGAGTAAGAAGTTTATGCCACGTTCTGAAAATAATTTCAACAAAAAACTTAAAAAAAAAAACTTTAATTTCGGAAGTCTGTGTCGTTGGTTCCGCATTTTCGTTTTTTGACACCGCCTCCTTCCGAAAAAGTTATTTTTTGTTTTTTTGTATTTTATGTTTTGTAAAATAGTTTTTATTTTCCAATTTTTAGTTGTACCTACCCCACACTTTATTTAACATTACTTGCTATGTAAATATTAGTGACAGAAAGTTATTAAAACATCATCAATAAACTAAGTGGAAAAAATCGTATTATTGAAGCTAACTCAAAAACTATCAAAGCAAAGTTAATAACATTTATATGGAGCCACCACTGAGGCATACCTTGTCCGTTTAAAATAATTTTGCCAATCGGCTTATAAATAAAAAGTTCAGGTAACTAACATTAAAAAAAAATATTCAGCCGAACTGAGAACCTACTCCTTTTTTGAAGTCGTTTAAAAAAAAAAAACAGTATGTACATCGAAATGCAAGCCCAATAGTCCAATCGTGCATTTGCTAATACAAACGATTCATAAAACCAATACGACTAAAGCATTGTATTGTCTATGTTTAAAAATAAAAAGGTTGTCTTCACAGTACAACGGCCAGAGACACTAGGACACAGGAGAGGCACTTTTGATCTCGCAAAAAGGTTGAAAACAGTCCTTTCCAATTTCACAGAGAGCCCCTACAAAAGATCACTCACGTTAACTATGAATCAACCAAAACAACCCACCAGTCCGAATGCGAAAAATTAAAAAGTAAAACATTCTCGAAACGGAAATAGGAATTGAATTTAAGTACATTTTAAACGAACCCCCGGCTTTGACTGGCCCAAATAATAGAATCCCGGTTCGAACGTGAATGCCTTTTTGATCTTTTTAGTGTTGCCCTGTGTTGCATCCCCTTAACGGTGGAGGCATTTGCACCGCGCGACTAAATGGATTATTTTCTTCGTGTGTTCTTTTTTCAAAAACAATTTCAACCTTTTTTGAGCGTTCCTTTATTTCGGCGGCCATTTTGTCTTGATCTGCCCCGTTTCTGTGCACGCAAGTTAATTGTCCAGTAAAGGGGATTCTGTTTGTTGGTTCAGGGTTCTTGTTACGATGGTGGGGTATCAAAAAGAGGAAACAAAACGTTGACAAGGACGGGGTGTGATTGGATTAAGGAGGGTTGACTTTATAGTCGCGACTCGGTGCAATTTGGAAATTGACTTTCGGAATCTGTTTATGTTGTGGTTCGATTCTTTTTGTTTGTAGCATTTGGTGTCAATTTTTTACCTCTATCGAATTTGCATTGCTATTTGGCGGTTTAGAATTGTGACGCTACGACCTCGTTTATTTGGTTTTATTTGCATCTGGAAGAAATTTTGTGGCCGTATTTATATTTATGTTGTGTTTGTTGTTTCTGTTTATCCCCTTAGGAATGGCTTTCCTTGAACATCAGAATAGGATGAATATTTTCTCGTCTATACCAGCGGGGTAATTGCGCAACACACTATCAGTAGCAATGGCTTTCATTTGACAATTTAACAACATTCATTGTCTTATTTCCGTTGTTGAGCAGACCTATTTTTCGAACATATGAAGCAATGGATTAGCAATATCCTTCAAAATGATTCAAACTATGATGGATATTGTGTTACGCAATTAGGGTGCTCGGTATCTTAGTTTCAAAATAGTACCTACCTACTTCATGACGGTGAATCACAGTAGGTATTCGTCAAAACAGAAGTGGTTTTTCCTTTATAATTCAAAATCTCCGAAAAACAAGACCTTCTCAATCTCGCGGATTGGTAACGAGGCGTGAGGGAGAACATTCATTTCGTTTACAATGTTTACTTTAGCTCCCTCCCGGTGACAGATCATTTGTCATAGACAATCGTGACGCAATGACGTTGCAAGATGGCAGCTGTAATTGCAATGCAGTGATAGAAGGGTGGTGAAGTATTGTTGGAGTTGATTTTGGAACGGATGTTTAGTGTATCTATAGTCATAATACATGTATACTTGTGTGTATATGGTGATAATAGCTCAAGACTACGAAAATACCTTCAAACGTAGGCTTCAGTTACGTTTGAAAGTACATACATCCTACGCCAGCATAGCTATTCACAAACATCTGACAAGTAATCGAATCTAAAATAACACATTTCGATAACCTGATTTGCCTTGCCCCCGACAGCAGACAGCTGTCGGAAGAATAGCGGTCGTCTATTTGTTTTAAACTCACAGAATTTTCGGATTTTGGACTTGTGAACAGCGTTTGGAGGACTCCTATGTTATAATTGATTGATTTTCGATGCCATGTTGTAGCGTATCTAGTGGTTGTGAATAGCTAAGCAGGTCAGTCGGCAAAGCAGCGCAATTCAAGAATTTTATGAGTTCAATTACATTAATAATAATAATAATCTTTATTATCAAAAAGCCACATACAATTTGTCCATCTCAGTCAAACATACAAACAATGGAGTACAGCGTTATGTATTATGAGACAGAATGAACGTATGTGTCAGTGCTAGTGTAAACTGTGTTACAGACACAGGCGCCTTCCTCTTACAGTTCATGACAATTTGCTGCACTTAGTTGGAGTTTTGGGTAGGCAAAAAAAAAAACCTTAGTTTAACATTAAGTACCTTAACACTTATTAAAATTTGTGTTAACAAGGAATGGGTGTGATGTGGGTGAATGTGTGGGTGTGTGGGTAACATTTTGGTAATCTCGGGGCAAGATTGAAAAATAATGAATGGTCCTATCCTAATCAATTTCCTCATCACAAACCAGGAACTCCCACTGGTCCTCCGGTACAAACACAACGGTACATTAAAAACTTTATTTCCATATATTCGGTGGGCAACAAGGCAACACCGAGACTACATTAGCACAACAAAGCGTACCGATCCGTCATACCATGACTACTGATATATTTTAATGGAGATGTACTTTTGATCAGATGGTGGACTGTTAAGGGTGGGGTATTGGATACGGTAGAAGCTTTATAGATTTTTGTAAAATAAAATATTTTTTTGGTACTTTTTTAAGGAATTGTTTTTGTGTTCCTAAATCGTCAATTGCGTCTACTGCCTTTAAGCGATTGAAATTGAAACTGAAAGGCAGTGTTCGCAATTGACGACTTAGCAGATGGAAGGATCCTCCATCTTCGTCTTGGTCTGCCGCGATGTCGTCTAGCATTGAATGGGACCTAATCAGTGGTTATTTTGGCCCACAGCTCATCTGACATGTGGCAGACACGTCATGACACCGAAAGGACTGGCCTGCAATAGCAGTAGACACCTGTGTGGAAAAAGGAAAGGGCTTTTTCTCAGCAGGGTGTCAATTCGGGCTAAATAGATACATAGAAGTCGTCAAGAGTTTTACCACTAAATAGTTGCGCCAAATCAGTTTAAATTAGTGCTTCAGGCTTTAAAACTACTACTCATGAATAAAAAAAAAGAATGTGGCTCACTTTGTACCGTTTTCTACGATTTTGCATTTTTGTCTATGTCCTCCAGCAGAAATGTTAGTTTATGACTATGTTTATCATTGTTCCTTTCTACATATGCAGCGCTAATATTTACGGATTCCTTTTGTGTTTTTCTCAACTAAAATCAAATCAGCATCAAATTTACCAACATAAACGAGAGTACAGTGAACGACGGACTCTATCAATCACTTACGGAAACCTATCAGGGCATATCCATTATGCAAGAGATAAGTTTGCACAATAACTTGTGGAAAACTTGCGGACCCTTGGAGAAAATATACTTATTGTAGGACGACATTACGTAACAATGTAGATTTTTCTGATAAATTGAAAAGGAATGATGGAACTTCTGCGAACATAGATTAGATTTTAACTATTCTGGAAAACAATATCTTGCCTATCCTTTGTATACATAGTTTTTCATATTATTTTTTACCGTTGTCAAATAAAAACTCATTCTTGCTGAATAACAGAATATTTTGACTCCTCATAAGCTTCATGTAAAATACTTATATTCAGCTGCACCAGGTTACACTGGAAGCTGACCCCAACATAGCTGGAAAAAGGCTAGATAACTTTTAATAAGTTTTCACATCTAATCGCAAGAACTGTCTACCATAATTCTTGCCAACTAAGAAGCTAAAGTTTTACGCGGTTTTCAGGAAAAATTGTATCAAAACTATGCCATCTAATATTCACACTCTTCACGCCCCTAAAGTTACAAAAAGAAAGCTTACAGTCACAAAATAAACTATTTAACACCAACCATCCTAACCCAAAATAGTCCAGCCATTTCTATTCACGACATGTCCTTCAAACACCAATCTTAAGGCCAAGCTAACTGCCAAACGGCTCAAAACATCTGTTGTACACGACTTCCCAACCCTCTAACCCCATCCAAATGGCATTACCATAACCTTTATGGTAAGGAAAAAATAATGGGCACTTGGAACAAAATGCCACTTCTAAGGGTCAATGTGGATTCTGTGCGTCCCCTCCGCGTGTGATGAAAAGCGACAATCTAAATGACGGGTGACATATACGTGGGTTTTGTGGATGGGATTCAGGAGTCGGTGGGATGGGTAGCTTTTTTGTGGGATGAATTTTGTTGCACTGAATGTATGGGTTTTTTCAAAGCTGAGTTATTAGTTGGATTGATTTTCTGTGTGTTTTCTTTCTTTATTTTTTTCTGTTGTTGGCAAAAAAGCTTTCTTAGGAGTGGAGAAAAGTCATTATTACCCTTTTACATTTCAGCACAACACAATATTCCGAAAATAAATGTAGAATCGAGAAATGTAAGATCAAGAATATGAGAACGAAAATATTATGAGCTATACAAGAGCAACTGACTTTTTTTTTTCTAGCCTACGCTGTCCCGCTCGTGGGCAAAGGCCTCCCTCCATTCCTTCCATCTTTTGCGAGCCCGCGCGTCCTCTTCCAGTTGAAATGGAACCTATCCAGCTCGTCCCGCCATCTCCTACGTGGTGGGTTAAATGTCTAATCCTCTCCGCAAATATTTTAACATCCGAAAAAAAACGCAATTGTTGAAAAAAACATGAAACGTTATTATACACAATTTCAACTGCAAAAAGTGACACAGAAAGTTAGTTAATCTTTCCGATCGTGTGTGACACAAAAGAAAAGGGTCTTGAGACCCTCTCTGAAGGATCTCAGACACGTCCGGGCGTTTTGGGAATTCTACGGACGAAGCTTGTCCGGTTAGGGAAGACTGAGCACGGTGGGAGAAATACTTGGTTCAACGCTTTGCAAATATGTACAGGCTAACTATTTTTATTTGATTTCTATAGTATATATGTATTTAATAACTATTTTAATCACACATTTAATAATTTAATTTAATAACTAACTTTAATAATGTAAACACTATTCAGCTATTTTAATTACTATTTTTGTCTGTCGTAAATATAAACGATGTATATTGCATAAAATCCAGAACCTACTGATTGGGAGAAGACACTGGCTCCTGTAACACAGGTATTGTTACCTAGCGTAGGAGTCAGGGCTTCACTTTGTTTGTACACATTTTTATGCCAATAAATTACCTATTATTATTTCTAGGTTAACTATTTTTGTTTTCTTTCAACGCATCACCTTTGTACCTATTTTTCTGTTCTGTTTTTTCTTGTCTGTTTATATATGTGTGTACACAAATGGTAAATAAAATAAATAAAAATCTTAAATTCAACATTCATTAATTGAAAGACGACGAACAGCCTGGCTGGGTCTAAAACCACGAAATTTGCGGCTTATTAGACGATTGTCTTAATTGAATTTAATCCCCCGAAAAGTGCGAATCGTCACTTTTAAATAATACTATTTTTTACGGAGTTAATTTATTTGTAGGCGAGACGATAACAACGTGTTATTATTCTTAACTGCATTGCATAAAATTCAAAAATAAATTAACTTTGTGTGAGTCGCCTATAGAAAAAATTATAAAATATAAAAGTGCCGATTCGTATGTTTCGGGCGACTAAATTCATGCGAATCGACTAATAAGTGAAATTTTCGTTGCAATAGAGTTCGTTATATTGCGGAAGTGAAAAATAAGGAAGGATTTTTGAAAAGCCACCTCCTATCAATCAATCAATCAACTCAGCCTATCGCAGTCCACTGCTGGACATAGGCCTCTCCCAGACTGCGCCACAACACCCTGTCCTCCGCCTTCCGCATCCAGTCTACCCTCAGCCACCTTCTTTAGGTCGTCACCCTATATGGGTTAAATGGCGGATGAAAGTTTGTTGGGAAGTTCGTCTTTTTTTTTCCATGGAAAATCCCGTCGGGCTTGTTTTTTCAATAACTTTCTTTCAGAAATGTCACTACAACCCACTAAATAAATATTTGGAGATCCTGGAATGATCTTTCTTCAGGAAGAAATAGACATGTTGCACTCACTGCAATAAGCTAAGTAAGCTCGTTAACTGAAGAAGAATGAGTTGATCAACGGGTAACAGCCCTGAACTAGCTGGGTTCGAACCCACGCGGGGGCGCTTTACTTTGTAAAAATAATTTCATCACCGCTGTTCTTAGAACGGTGAAGGAAAACATCGTATTATCTACCAACCAACCCGCACTGGGAAGAGCAGTCGGCACATTATGGGTTGCTTATCTGAGCTGATCGACAGCGAGCTTCAAAAAATTATTATTTAGTCTTGATATAATTGCGTTTGGCTACTGTCACATCCAACACTAAGCGATTCACCACCCTTGGTTGACTGGTAGAGAATGCCTAAGGCATTAAGTCCGCCTTTGTACCTTTTGTGCGAAAAGTTTAAATAAATAAATAAATAATTTCTATTAATGTTTGTGTAATAAAACATACATAGAATCGAATTTATAATTTTCAGAAATGATTGAACTGCAAAACACGAAAAAAGAAAGCAGACCGAATCGAACGAAACCTTGAATGAATCGAACCTAATCATTGCTTGGAGTATTTCCCCACCATCCGATTACTTTTACCGATCACATTAAGTTCCGCCAAACAATACCTTAGGTAGGTATCATCTGGTTATTAACAAACGTGCGTATCGCACATCCACCTGTGCATTAGCATACGAGATTAGTGCTCAAAACATCTAATTTCTTAATTATAGAGCAGAATCAAAGCTGAGATTTTCGAGAAAACCTGTTATTATTCTAATACAGAAGATTTTGGCGGTTTTTCTGTGTATTGCCATTAATGCATGATCTCTACGCATCGCGTTTTTACCGGATGTCCTATTAAAATAATCGTCGAATTTCAATAAACAACCATTTGTTGGTTGCTCGCTTTGTTTTTGTGGGATAGTGTGAGTGTGGTTGATACTTGCAACTTCAGAAATAATGAATTAAAAACGTTACATATAACCAGCTAACAAAGGGTTTATTATTGTAAGGGCTGATTGTTCCAACGCCAGATAACTTTATCAGAGGAATAATTTTGAAGTTTTGACAGTTTTTCCATAAAACGACATAAGCAACGACGACAATTTTTTTAGACAAATAAAAATTATCGGTTGATTGAAAAATAAACTCATGTCACTCGTATGTTGATAACGTTACTTCAACATGTTTGTTTTTTTTCTCACAATTCTCTCTAATTTGGTATATAGAGACTGTCTATTTTTGTACTTATAAAAGGTAAGATACTCCCGTACCTTTTCAGCACTTTATTTCAAAATGGGTTTTCTCTATTTTTTATCATTTCCAAGTAGGTAGGTATAGCACCCAATTTCTACTAGATATTACTACAGCGCATTTTATAAAAAGAAAATCCTATAAAAATCCCAAAAGCAACTTGCTCTGTCTCAATATTTCATTGAACAAGTATCAAAACCTCTCACTCCGTGCGGATGCGACCAAATTAAATGATTGCTGGCTACCTGTTTTACGCCCAAGGATATGTTTTATTTTGTCTGCCCGGGGATGCGTATCGCATGCTAAACCGCACTAAGCATCCCGAAGCATCCTAAAACGTACTGAACATTATATTTAAGAGTTATTAGCTCTTGGTTCGCCAGTGAATGGGAATAAGTGAAAGTATTGATTTATTATTGAAGAGGTTTTCCTTAGCGTGGTCAATCGGTTACGTGGTCCTTGAGTTTCAAATTTGATCGTAAAGGTACTACCTTTACGATGAAATTTTGAAACTCAAGGACCACGTAACCGATTAATTAAAGTGTTTGACATTATTTTTTGAAGTTAGATTGTGAAATGTGTGATGAAACCAGATTTACCTGAAGCATATGGGACACATAAAGAAAGAAAGAATCAAGTTAACAAGTGCACAGTTCGTGAAACACAAAATACAGATGCTGTCTGACGCTGATTTTCTAATGAACCTTCAGGGACAAGTGACACATAATATCGTATTTCAACGCATCTGTTAACATATAATAAACTCAACATACAGTTTAATCCGAGTCATTTTCCAGGTGGATCCTATTGCCCTAGGTATAAGTTACTTACCTATACTATACAAAATTTTCAACAGCTGTAAAAAAAAAAACGAAGAACCTGCAACTGGATCAACCAAAAAAAAAAAACTCTATGGATCTATGGATTAGAAAGACGACGGAAGAAGATTTTAATAAAAAGTCTTCAGATTTATGCCTTCAGCTAATTTACAAAACACTACAATCCTTTTACCACGAACACCGTAATGAAACCCTTTTTTCTTTTTTTATTAAAAATCAGTTCAAAGCTTTCCACTTCCCCACATCTAAAGGAATCGACTAAAACCACAGACCCTATTTAGTTAATTGAAAAAATACTAAAGCGTTGCCATCGAACGTGTATTTTATCTCACCCCTTTCCAAGGAGGTCAGGGCCTCCCTAGAGGCGTCCCGATTGGTATTCTTTATTAGGGAACTCGAACCCCCCTGCCTGGTTGGCACTCGCCTCAAGTAATTGGCGAAATATTGCCAAATATTTGTTACTGAGCAGTTACCGTTTGGAAGTGAATTAGGGAGTGTCTTCCCGTTTTTTTATGATTAGGTCGTTTTCGTGTATTATAATGGCAGTATCTGTTAGTGACTTCCACAGTTTTGACGAGATTTGTCGTCGAAACTGTAAATCTAAGTAATCTGATCTAAGTAAGTAGGTACCCAAATCTTTTAAATTTAAACAGACAAACCGTGAAAATGATTTTGTACCACACAAAATCGTTTTAAGTACTAGATTATTGTAAAGTCTTAATAAATAAAAAATAATAATAATCTCAAAGAAGCCATAACATAATTATGATTCTTTGGTTAGTTACTTTTTAAATGCTAAATTAGTAAAATTTTAACCCAGAGACTATACTGACAGGTGTAATGTCAAACTTCTATACTAAATAAAAAGACTTAAATGTCAGATTAGTCTCTGGGATTAAAAAACGAACTATAGTAATTTTAGTTCTAAAGATACCTGTCTAAGTATTTTCTCATTTAATATCCTAATGTATGTAATGTATAACACCGGAAAAAAAAACAAAACTGAAAACCAGAAACAGACAAACATTCTAAAAAAAACACACCTGTTTCCATAGGTAATTTGAAAAAGGCGCGTAAAAAGTAACGGCGAGCACAGTGTAGCTACCGAGTTGTACTGGTAGGTCGTACTCGTAAAAACAGCGACAAGCCCCATCGAGTCCCGAGGCGTCTCGACTTCGCTTTTCAAATATTAAAATTTAATCGCCCGGTTGTCGCGAGTCAAATTAGCCTCTCTTGAGGCAGGGACATAGAGTAAGAGGAGATCTGTGTCTCTTGAGAATGGACTCTTAGGTATAAAGGGGTGTTGAGTTAAATGTTTGATTTCCACAACGAGACTGATTGTGTCACCCCTCGTAAAATTTCTACATTTATATCTGTAATATTTATGACGTACATAATAGCAGCGTTTTACCTGAAATAAAACGCATATTAAAATACTTACCTCACTGGAAGCTTTATATGAGATGGCATTTCCGTTTCCCGTCGATTTCTTACCAGTTTTCGTACTTTTGTCCCCTCTATACTTCCGGCTCAGTGGCGCCACCTGGCGGGTGCGGGTAGTTTTTAGTTCTTGTAAAAGGTATCACGCCATTTTGTTCATTGTCTCATATAACCAGGCAGAAATAAAGTGAAAGCTTCCAGTGAGGTAAGTATTTTAATATGCGTTTTATTTCAGGTAAAACGCTGCTATTAAACTACTTGACCGTCACTGGAAGCTTTATATGAGATCTGTTTGTTATCGCCTGGTGACGCCACTTCGATGTATATATACTTGGAAGTATGTAGTATTATACTATAGGCCAATGTGATAAAGCATCAAATTAAACAAAAGTGTAATTAATAAGTATGCCTTTACTTAAATGGATAATTATGAAAAATCATACATTCTAATCATTAACAATCAATTCAAGAAAACAAATATTAATAATCGATTGGATTGAACAATTGTGTCACGTTTTGTGAATCAGTAGCAGTACTTCTCATTATTTCTCGTCTATAAAACTTCTGAAATGTATTGGCTGATCGCCAATTTCCACGAGCCAAGATTTCGTCGAGGGGATGATTTTGAAACCAGCTTTTGGAGGCTACAGCAGACCGGGTGCTACCTGGAGTGGCTGCAATGCCAGCTTCCCCAAACAAGGTCTTTACCCACCCTGCAATGACTGTACGTGAAGCAGGTTTAGCCACACCTCTTACCGTAATAAATAAATTAGTTGATTTTGCTGCATTACGTCTGTCGTTTAATAATGCTATAGTTCTCTCTATCCAGAATATAGGATCAAGATTAGAATTATCGGTATTTAGAAGCAATTTCCAGCCCGATTGCCTATAATTACTGCTGTCCGTTTTGGAGCCAAACCGAGGCCATAATATTATACCGATAGCAGATCTTATGCAATGATTAGGATCAATACTAAGCAGAGTTAGATCGTGTATTCGCCTACCAGAGCAAAGCAACAGTAAAATTGCAGTATGACGTGACGTTTGAAATAGGTTATTTGAATCAATTTTGTACTTAGTCAAAAATGAAATTAATTTATCAACATCCCAAACTGGAGGCTTAGTGACCTTTGGGTTTTTTAGGGCAATTGATTTTAAAACATGTCTTACTAGAACGTGTGAACTTAACCTACTTGAATTTTCAGCGCTACCTAGTGTAGATATTACTGATTTATGTAAAAGTATTGAATTATACGACAACTTATCAATTAAATATAAATCACATAAAAACTGCGCTAATTGTGAACCAGAGGGATTCATTAAGTCAAGGTTTTTATTACGACACCACGACGCCCAGCGCTTCCAGGCTACCTCATAGGTTTTTTGAGTCGATTTTCGCCAAGAATTTTTAAGCAGTGATAGTTGTTGAGCGTTCCATGTCTTTATCGTGTCGGACCACCCCCACATTTCCAAACTTCGAGGACTATGTTCTCGACCTTCGGTGGTGGGAGGCCCATCGACGTGTCTATTAGGTATCTCTGTAGGTTTCTCAGAGTTAATGGAGCTGCGAGCGCTCGGGCTTTGAGATCCGCACGCCAGAATACCCTCTCCCAACGAGGTACTACTATTAGGAATATTCCTGTCGACTGGTTTAAGTGAGACAGGACTTTGGGGACCAGGAATGGTGGTGGAAATATCCATGCGAGCTGGTAATTCCATGGGACACTGAAGGCATCGTGGAACAGAGCTTGAGGATCTTTTAGATCTAGAGACACATAATTGTACACTACGTGAGCAGTCGCCGAGGCAAATAGATCTATTATTGGGGTTCCCCATTTTGCGAACACTATTTCTACACAAGTCGGTAGTAAGTGCCATTCTGGAGGTTGGCGAAGGCGCGATAAGTGGTCCGCATGATTGTTGTATTTGCCTGGAATGTAGTGTATGCTGAAGTGTATCTGATGTTGATCTAACAAATACAGAATTCGATAGGTTATTTCCAACAGGGATAATGTCTTCGTACCTCCCTCCTTTCGTAGGTAAGTGACCGCAGTTCTGTTGTCGCTTTGAATGAGGAGCGAACTTTGATGAAGCCAATGAACTTGGTTCTGAAGAGCATATAAAATTGCTAGCATCTCTTTTTGATTGCAATGCAGCATTTTTTCTTCTTTCGACCAAGTTCCTGACAACGCCAAATTGTTCAGTTGTGCCCCCCACGCTTGATCCGATGCATCTGTAGCCAGAAAATTTATTGGAGGAGGGTACTGAAGAGGTGTTGACCTTTGACAATTTTGGGCCCACCAATTTAGTTCCTCTAAGACACCTTGTGGTAGTGGGTAGGTTTTTGGTGGCAGGACTGACAGTGAATTCATGAAAATTACTAACTGTCGATGATTGAGCCGACCCCGTGGGACAACAAAACTGGCAAAATTTAAAAGTCCTACTATTTTCTGCAACTCTTTCAGAGTTAAGTACTCTTGTACGAGAGCCTGATTTATCTTTGTGATGATGCCCTGAGCCTTTTCCTTTGGTAGGATTTTTTGATTTTCCCATGGTTTCCATAGTATCCCTAAATAAATTATACTCTTTTGAGGAGAAAGAACAGATTTTTGGAAATTGATTTGCCACCCCAGTTTTTGTAATATTTGTAAAGCTATTTTGACATGCTCGCGAAGCGTGTGAACATTCTGGTGTACTAGCAAATAATCGTCCAGGTATACCAGGATCCTCATGTTCCATTTTTCCCGCAATGTTTGGGCCATTCAGTTCGTGAGCATGGAAAAGGTTTTTGGAGCAGTGCTCAGACCGAATGGAAGACAAGTCATTTCTAACAACTCCTGGTTGTATATTAGGCGCAGAAAGCGTCTGTGCGATTTGTTTACGCTGACATGAAAATATGCTTGGGACAAATCTATTTTGCACATCCAGTCCTGAGTTTGTAGGAAATCCGGAATGCGGTACATATTTATTAAATGAAACGGCTCGGTCATCACATATTCGTTTAGCGATTTTAGATTGAATATAGGACGGGCAGATCCGTCGGATTTTGGAACCAGAAATAGAGGTGAAATGAAGCTTGGCGAGGGTAGCGCTTTCTTTAGAATTCCCTGCTGTTTCATATTGTCCACAATTGAAGACATTTCTTCTGAAACAGGAGTTTGGAAAGGCCCCTTCGTTATATCTGGATAGACAAGTGGGGGCTTTTGAAAGAAAGGTATACGATACCCTTGAATTAATTTTAGAACTATTTCTGTTGCTCCCATTTCCGCCCATTTTGTTTGGTAGTGTATCAACCGACCCGCCCGAAACTGTGTCATGTCATTGTTTATACCTTTTTCCCCTGGAACTTTTTGAGGAGTTTGCACGTCCTCGTGTACTTCCACGTTCGGGCCGCGAGCCTCGGTTTCGAAATGAACTTCTAGTATTGAAGTGATCACTTTGATTACTCGAAGAGTTACCTCTGAGAGAGTGATGTGTATGTTGGCACTGACCATGGTATTCACCCCGCGAGGGTGGGTTATGACAGGTATGCATATGCGATCCTGGTTCGTTAAATTGAGTTCCACGCGATGGAACTGTCGGTTTCCGTGCGCCTTGCCCCCGCGAGGGGCGGCTACTGGGCTGGTATGGCTTTTGTGAAGACCTTTCAGTTTTTGGGGGCCAAAAAGCCTTACGGACCCCGCCAGCCTTCTCTAGCGTAGAGGTAAAGGGCTCGGCATTAAATATGTAAGTACTTGAAGGAGGTATTTTATTGAGGAAAGCTTTCACTATTGGATCTCTAACTTGACTCGTTATAGATTCTCTACGCATTTCAATACATTCGGCTCTATGGCCGCAGGCTAATTGCAAAAGGTCTGAGGATACTTTATGAAATTCGCCCTTCTGAAATAATTCTTCAATTTTCCCATTTAAATCATCAAAACTGATACATTCTGTATTTTTTGCCCATGAAAGAAGATTACGAATACCTTCCTGCAATGATTGTCTTTGTTTTAATATGCAGTAGGTTAAGGCTGCATAGGATTTATCGGCATGTGCCAGATGACGTAAGGTATCATATGCTTTTACCTCCTCATTTGTTTCCAGGTCTATAAAGCCAGGAGTATGATTATACAATTTTTGGGTATCCGCGTATCTCACTTCTGACCAAGAAGTACTACCAAAACGCTGGATATCTACCAACTTCTTTAAAAAACTATCGGGGGTTTTTGGAACTAATGGTTCCTTAAGCTTGGTATCAATGTCAAAAGTGAAATCTAAACTCGTATTTTGATGTTCTTGATTTAAACAACCCTCGTCACTAATTTGTTCATAAAGTTGACCACTAATTTCAGAACAGACAGAGGCATTATCATAACAAGCTGTATCAATGTTACTTGTAGTATTAATTTGTTTGCGAAGCTCGCCTATTTCCTTAAAAAGCTTGTCCATCATATGACTGGAACGTCGAGAACGTTTCCTTTTATTATGGCGGCGGCGGCGGTGGTTTGACCGCGCTTTTTTGCTGCCCGGAGTAGACGTGCTTGAAGAGCTAACACTTGAAACACTACTGCTGCTGCTACTACTTCGGTCTCGTTTGCGATTCAGTCCACTCGGACCAGCCAGAGCCTCTGGCTGGGTATCAGCGTTGTGGTTATTATTGTCCATTACTGCAAACGAATTACGTTTGATTTGCAATGGATTTATAAGACTTACACGGTTACAATTCAAATATTGATTACGAAAATTTGGTAATATTCAAAGTAAAAAATTACAGTAGTGATCCGAACGGAAAACCCGTTAAAAACTTTGATCACGTACGAATTATTCAAAAAGTGTTACCTCTAAAAGAGGGTACTTACGGTTCAAGACTTATCCTCCTTGAAGGACACTACACTTTTTTACTTAATTTATAAAATATATATTCACTTAATATTCACTTTTACGTATTCTGCAACTGTCGAGGACGCAGTCACTGCGTCCAAGTTGCTTCGACGGAGAATAAAAAGCCAATGAACAAAATGGCGTGATACCTTTTACAAGAACTAAAAACTACCCGCACCCGCCAGGTGGCGCCACTGAGCCGGAAGTATAGAGGGGACAAAAGTACGAAAACTGGTAAGAAATCGACGGGAAACGGAAATGCCATCTCATATAAAGCTTCCAGTGACGGTCAAGTAGTTTAATAAAGAGTATTCTATTCTGATTCCAAAGGTTATGAGCTGCGATTTTGTGGTCCACTAATTAATTATGTGTTATCGTTGTTTATTCGATTTATTTTCAGTTTTCAATTTATTTGAACTTAATAGTTTGTACCGTAGCTGCAGTTTGTTGATATCACAACATTTTGTCTTAAAATATTTGATTTTAACACGTGGACTGACGGCTCTTATATACAGACACCGTCTCTCAATCTGCCTGTCAGTTCAAACTAGAAATATTCTTGTTTTAGTTAAGTAAGTCATTGGAATCGACACGAAAAGAAGAAGTTACCCCAGTAAGGAAAACACCGAATCAGCGATAGTGCCAGAATCATTGCTTTTTCACATTTGGTCGTTTTCTTCCCTGATGTCGCTTCTGCAAATTTTCTCCAACTACTCTTTTCCTCAATAGCGAGCAGTGATACGGACAACAATGTAATTGCCGAAGAGACGAAGAAAACAGTTATTAATAACATTCGCGAACAAAACGCTGGCTCTGAATGATTTAGAAGACATTCTCCTGTCGTGTATTAGCCATTCTAAGTTAATATTCGCTTTGATCCCCTCGGTGTCGTTGGATTTTATTTTCCGGAGTGACAGCCTCTTTTATCTATGTTTTGAATGAATTAACGCCCGTTCTTTGTTTAAGGAATTTGTGTAGGATTTCTTGCTTGTTGACTTGTCTTCTTAATATTAAGACATGTGTATTTTGCTTGTGATGTTTCGTCGTGTTTCTTGAGGGGTTAACAAATTGGTTCTGTGGTTAAGCGTGTTACTGTCTGGCCTTAGATACGCGAATTTGTCCTTGTTTGAAACAAAATCTTTGTATGGTTTACTACACAAAGATATTTCTATTGAGTTTAAAGGAGAATAATTTTACTATAATTACCTTGATGTATTTTTCAGATACTGGTATTGTTCATCAAAACTAAAAGCGTGTAGCGCAGAAAATTCTTTCAAATTATACAAAACTAATATTATTAAACTATTCATATTAGAAACCAGGTATTTATTTAAGGCAATTATAGAGAGAAACCGTTGCTAGCTTGCAGCCTACAGTCGTTCAGTAAACAATATCTTATTTCAACTATGTGAAAATACGAGTATTGCTGCATTTTCTTTAAGTGCAAGTACCGCTGACATTTGTAGTATACCTAAGTATCTGAACATTCAAGCATGCTAGTATACTTTCCTTCTTCAACAATTTACTTTGTAAAGGTACCTGAAATACGCTAAAGCCACATACAGTCAGACACCATACACAGACCGTACCACAGTCGACCATAGACAGTCATACAGTCATACAGTCAGATCACTGTAGTGATCTGACTGTTTGACATGAAAAATAGAAAAATAATAATAATAATACAAAGCTTTAAGGTGACACTATAGTCAGTCATTCTTCCATACTAACGTCGTCGTGTGGAGTTTAATAGTGTACATTAAAAATGATATCTATAAGGTCCCATTAAAATAGGTGGACAAAATTTTAGAAATCATTCAGACCTCCAAAATAAGGACAATGGTAAAACAATATATAAGAAAAACACATTAGGTACTTACAAGACAAATAATTAGCTAACGAAAACTACACTAATGTACCGGCAATTTATTATTTTAGGGTCAAAATAAAATCACTTTAGTCAGTGTTTTTTTTTCTTGGATATCTTTGGTTAGACTTACTGAGCACTGTGTTAAAATTTGTCCATCTATTTTAATGGGACCCTGTATTTATCTCGTCATTATCTAGCCCTGTTCGAACACATAATCTAAAAACAATATTCGTTTGAATGTTATGAGCGTTGAAACTTCGATATTTCAACACTAATTTTGATGCAGCTGTGGGAGTTAAGAAATAACTCCCAGTCTGTTAAAATGTAGTGTATTAAAATGCAAAAATTGTTGCGTACAAGGATAGATAATTTATTCAAAATTTTAAATAATTTCATTCTGAATAAATACATCTAGGATTTTCTTTCATAATATCCATACGTCCAAAGGTCTGTTCTTGAAAATTTAAGCGCTCGTTTTCGTTATAACTCATCGTCTATTTCATTAAATAAATAAAAACGAAATTAATAAATACTAAATAAATAAACCAAATCTTGTCTAAGTCAAATTCCCTTCAGGCTATTTGTTTAAGCAGTCTGCTTATTTAAAAACTATATTAATGAAACGTTGTGTGTTTATAATGCTACAATGACCACGATTGGACAACATATTGGTAATCGCATAATATAATAATCGCACTGATATAATATAATTAGTAATAAGATTTATTGTTCTCATGTAAGTGACGATTGTCATAATGGGAAATAAAGTTCTTTAAACCGATAATATACTTTATATACCCTTGATGACCTTATCCATCTTCGTCATGGTCATCGTCTTGTCTATCCTTGATGATTCGAGGACCTTCTACAATATTCTCACGTACCTATCCCAGATCAGTACTAAATATTCGGGAAAATTGTAGTAATTTACAATTTCTTGTGCAATATTTTTCCGCCAACCTGATACTAGTTATAATACCTTAACTATCTCATTTCAAGCACCTTTTGTTTTTAAATTCTTATGAGAAATAAAGTTCTTTAAACCCAAATTTCATTAATTCGCAAAAGTACCCAAAAATGGTTATAATTTTGCATTTATCTCTAAATCAACGAACTGAGTAGCTTTGATTGCAATTTGAATTTGAAGCTAACCATTTTTTGAAGATTTGTTGATATTTAGAAGTTGGGAAATATCAAACACTTAATAGTAATGATTAAAAGTTAAGTTGCAAAATTAAAACATCGTCGGAGTACACAATAAACAAAGTTGTATTTCAATTTTACTATGACATTAAGCAAACCAAAATTATTAATAATTATGGATTAATAATAATAAAAAATTAATTAAAAAAAATATTATTATTAATTTATTAATTATTAAATTATTAATTAATTATTATTATTATTATTAATTATTTTAAAAACATTCTCATCTTATGGGCTATCTAAAGAACTACCAAAATTTAAGAAAATATTGAGAGAAACCCGTCAATTGTTTGATAAAGTTGGCAAAGATGGAAAGTCATACTTACGAAAACATTAAACTAACGAACTGTTTACGTCGTAACACTTTTCTATTCAAGGTTTTATTGTAACTACGAACCTCTTCGCTCGATATCGTCTCGAATTATCAGCGATAGTTAGTCATGTGAGTTTTGTTAGTTAAACCCCAACACTTCTGCTTAGGCCGCCAGCTGCGAGTTAACATACAAATTTATTTCTAACCGATTTCTTTTCAACTACTTATCAGTTCGTCTGTATTTACAGGACGAATGTTTCAAGTCAGTGTGGATGACCAAATCCGAAACTATAGGTACCTAATATCGAATAATACTCGATCGGGATCGATTTTGATGAAAATGTAAATTACATTATTACATTTTTCTAAAGTCAATTGCTCTAGCCAGGCATCGAACTCGTTGAATTTGAAAAAAAAAAACAGCATGTGTTATTGCACCGTCCGATGGTATCATTAACACGGGGCTCCTATCAGAAACTTTTCAAATATGTAATATTTTCGGTGTTCTCTCGTCATGCCGCACCTACTCGGCTATCAACTTTTCGCCCTTCATATGCTTGCTCAAAAACCCTCTGGGCTCCTACCATATGGCTCCAACAAGGTTAGCCATTTTTCAACTGCGAACTTTATTCCGACTGAGATAAAGTTAACACAAAACTGACAAAATAGTAATGAACTAAGTTGTCTTAATATTGTAGATCAATATTTCAATCGCTGTTACGTTTTTATTACAATGGCTGGATAGTTTAAATCATGTCAAAAGAAAACATTGTTTTGTAATGAGATGGAAAAAGTTTACAAACCACCACATCTCCCGCTCCTCGCTACCGCTCATCGCTGCCCGCTCCGCTCACCACCAAGTCACAATGCCATCGATGTGACCCGGCCATGTCGCCGGTCGCCGTCTGTGGATCGATACAGCCTCCTGCACTTGAGCTTTTTGCTACCACTCCCCGCCCGCCCCCCGCACCCGCCCGCCCTAACCCCCCGCCCGGTCTTGGGCGGTGATATTATGTTGCTATTTTTACGTTTATTTTACTTTTATTTAGGTTGGGAGCCTGATTATGGAAAATTGTCGTGTCTATAGCTTTTAATGAAGAAGTGTGCTAAAAGTAGTAAGGATCGAAGCAGGTGGCGTTCTGTAGTTTCTGCCTATATCCTTGGGTAGAATGCGTGAGTTTATGAATGTGTATAATGTGTGTTTATGTGTGTGCTAAGTCCATTATATTTTAATAAAGAAGTGTTCGAAATCTCTACAGTTTGAAGTCTGAATGAACAGATAGTTCGGAAGTATTAATTGTTGTGGAGTGAAAATAGTGTTTCAATTTATAGGTTAGTTGTTTGAGTTTGTGTTTGTTTTAATTAGTCCTCAGTTCTAAGTAAGTGAGCAAGAATATTATACAGGCATTTTTTTGTTAGAACAGCCTTTGCTTCTGTAGAAGCTCTTCATGAAAAAAAAAATGCTGGAATCTACTATACCTGTCGATCGAAGATTTATGTGAAGAATTTTAGATACTGAATTCGAGTCCCAACTGAAATAATAATACTAAAAGTAAATCTTGATAATATTGTACGCTAGGAAAAATTTCTGGAAAAATCCGTCCTTACGAGAACAAATAAATTTAGCTAAGATTATCCACCCTATATGGAATGTTTGTGATGTATTGTACTGATGGCAAATAAACTGTATCCCTGCAGAATACATGGCAGCTGCAACGGAATTCTCAAGACTGTAGCACAGCAGATAGGATCTCTTCTCCGATATGGAGATCCTTTATTAAGCGAGCAATTTGAATTTGAATGTGTTCTATTTTGATTTGATTAATTTATTTTATTTTAATTTAAATGGGACTGTATGGATGGATCAATTAGTTATCTGAAATAAATGAATTTTATTATTTTTTTTTATATGTAGGAAAAATTTCTGATAAAATCCGTCCTTAAAAGATCCCATAGCTAAGATAATGTATCCTAGAAGTAGGAAAAATATCTGAAAAAATTCGTCCTTAATATGGTCATGTCATAATCGATAGATAATCTATCCTCTAAAGCCTTCTATCACATTAGATTCGGTACATAATCCCATACCCACCCCATGGAGGCTTTTTAAAGGCTCCACAGTGACAACGCGACGTTGTCTCTCTCTGCCACGCCCATTGGCGACAAAACCTTCAGCCACGCCTTACGCGACACTTTCCACCAATCAGGCGACAGACTGAAAAGTATTTTATGTCAACACTACGTACGTGGGAGGCTTTAGTGGCAGTAAAAAGTTTAAAGGCGTGGTGACTTGGCTAAAATAATGGCAAGTTTAATATAGCTTTGTGTGTAGGTTTGAGTATGTTGATATGTGTATAGCGAGGTACTCTATATTGATGTATTCTGTGGTAGAGAATAATGGGATAGTCTTCTTGCTTATGACTGAAAGTGTGCCGTGAGACTTCACTGCATAGAAACGTTTTCAATTGCGGTACGCTTGTTGGACTAAGGATCTCGCTGAAGATTCTGAATTGTCTTACTATTTTCTAGCATAGATAGTGGTAGTGTAGTTTTATTCTATTATCTATGTATGCTCAGGTTTATATAACCTACAGAGTTGTAACAGATAATAATTTGCAGATATCTTAATTAAACAAAAATAGTCTTTTGGTTTTTCCGTTTGGTTTTGTATTAATTTACTTACTACGATATTAAAATGCAGATTTGTTTGCAGAACAAGTGTTTTCTTCTATAGCAGTGCGATTCCCTAACAATCTCACCGTGAAAACTTAGGTGAAGTGAGCGTGGAGTGAGCTGTCAGTGTCATCCCACCTGATACTAGGGATTGACCAAGAATAAATTTACAGTCATAATCGAGATTTTAATAATATTTTTTATGCTAATTCTATTGATCATTTTATATAATTTCAAAGCTAGTATTTTATTTGTCAAAATATTACTATGTATTGGGGTTTTAATCTAGGAATAAAAAAGAAAAAACAACAAAATTGATATGCTGACTAAGTTTCTGTTTTGCTATTTTATTTTAAAACCCCTACCCTAGTTTTGAAATTATATAAAATGATCAATAGAATTAGCAAAATATTATTAAAATCTCGATTATGATTGTTAATGTTTGCTTGGTCAATCCCTAGCATCAGTGGGATGACACTGACAGCTCACTCCACGCAAATTCTCACGGTGAGATATTTACAGAATCGACCGGCTATCAGACCGGAATCACTACTTTTGTCAAACTTTATCATAGCATTCTGATGTTTTCTTATTATCTATTCAACCTTTTCTAAAAAAAACAGTAACTTAAATCAGCATACCATCTTCTATATCCCAAAAATATTACACAGCCTCATCCACCGTTTCTCCCTAAGCGGTATATAGCGATATAAAACCATAATGACGTATAAACGACAAGGCAAGGCGCATCTTGACCCCCCACAGCAGGGGAGGGGGGATGGGTGCCTTCCTTACTAACCTCGCCTTTGTTCAGTTCCCTGAAAAAGTATTGAAGCTTAACCGTTTCAGGTCAGGCTTTGTTTTGTGAAGGCGATTTTTTACGTGCGAAGTTGTAGTAGACTAAGTCTGGTTGGAGATAGTTTAACTACTATGATGTGAGTCGTTTTATTGATATTTTTAACGGACTTCAAAAAGAAGGAGGTTATCAATTCGGATGTTTCTATTTTTTTTTTATGTTCGGGCATAAACCGTCATGTATGGACGGATTTGCAAAATTCTATTTTTGTTCGATAGAGGTTTATTCCGAAATGGTCCCATTTCGTAAAGATCTGGTGATGAGTTTCGGGGACAGACAACGGAACTCTTCAATAAGTACCAGTAAAACAACCGCGATTGCTGCTATCGCATATGTATGCATTGTTTACGCAATCGCACAACATAACATCACGTCTGTACCCTATAAACGCAGATGCAGCTTCCTGTCACTGATATTTACAAAGTAAGTAGTGTTATATGAATTTGTTTGGGGTAGGTATAACTAAAAAGTGAAAAATAAAGTTTTTTTATAAAAAAAAAACAACCGACTTCCAAAGAAAAAACACTACGAAGTGAAAAATAACTAATTTTGGAAGTCGGTGTCTTTGGTTTCATTTTCGTTTATTGACACCGACTTCCAAAATTAAAGTTATTTTTGACTTTGTAGTGTTTTTTTTGGAAGTCGGTTATTTTTTTTTATAAAAATGTTTTATGTTATTGAGTCAATATAAGATATTTTTTGAAATAAATACCAAACAAATCTTAAGCGCTTTCACAATACCACTATATTTTTTTACCTTTGAAGGTGACTGTATTTGTTTGTGAAGGTTATCTATATCTCATCATCATCTGCCTAGCCTTTTCCCAACTATTTTGTGGTCAGCTACCAGTCTAATCGGATGCAGCTGGTATTTTACACGGAGCGACTGCCTATCTGTCCTCCACAACCCCGTTACGGGGTAATACGATACCCCTTAGTAAGACTGGTTGTCAGACTTTCGGGCTTCTGACTACCTGTAATGACTGTCAAAGATCCACGAATGACAGCTAGAACCAACGTTTACCGTGCTTTCCGAGCCACGGAGGGGTATCGATATGTAAAGATGACCCATCCACAGACCAACCGCGGCAAGCGTAGCTTAACCTGATCGATCGACCTGTGCAGCTGTTATTATTTAGCCATGGTTATCTACGTCTATCTATACTAATAATAAAGCTGAAGAGTTTGTTTGTTTGAATGCGCTAATCTCTGAAACTGCCGGTCGGATTTGAAAAAATATTTTTACGTTTATAGTCTGGTTTTTATGACAGGCTATACGTTGTTTTACATCACGCGAGGACCCTTAGAAGCCGAGAAAAATAAAAAAAGTGTGAAAGAACGCTGAGCGAAAAGGAAATACTAACGCGGGCTGGCGATGCGATGCGACGGGGTTGGGAGGGGGAACAAGAAATTTTACGCGAAGGAAGTCCCGAGCAAAAGCTAGTCACACCAATGCGAGTATTATAAAGGCGAAAGTTTGTGAGTGTGTGTTTGTATGTTTGTTACTTCTTCACGCTCAAACGGCTGGGCCAATTTTGATGGAATTCGGCACACAGATAGTTTGTAACCAGGATTAACACATATCATACTTTTTATCCCGATATTCCCACGACATCGAGACTTATGCGGATGAAACCGCGGGGTGCAGCTAGTTACAAAAAACGCTGGAATCTGGGTATAAAGTCACAAAATGTAATAATTTTCAAGTCAACATAAGAGTAGGCGGCACCTAAAAAAAATAATTCAAAATATGTGCCTATAAGGCCTAATTTTGCATAATTTACGAGCCGCTAAGTAAGTCCAACGACCATAATCAAGAAGTCCCAAAAATTAAAATATAAGCCCTCTTTACGCAGCACTCACAGTGTTATTAAGTAACATCTCAATTCAATGCGCCAATATTGTGTACTTAACCCTCCAACTGCGCGCGCTCACAACCATTCATTTATTTTCGCTCGGGGCCCATTCAACCACCTACACTTAATTTGTATATTTTTTACATTATGTAAGCAAGCTTTTTTTTGATAAAAGGATCCATTCAGCGGCGATACATTTATTAAAAAGTATACTTACGTGTTGGATCTTGAATACCGTCTGAGTGGGTCGTTTGTAGACAGGTCTCAATTAGAGTGCCGGGTCAAAAGAGCCCTTTCAGAATTTTTCGAATAGAGCTTTTTGTGTATGCGATGTCTCGGATGTTGTTACTTATGTCTACTTTCGAGCTGGCGAGCTTAAAAAATACGTGTCTATTTTTGCAGTAGTCTCCTATTTTTTAACACAAAAGGTGCGTATAAAGAAATTGTTTACTCTATTCGGTGGTCATTGTAGGTTCCTAAAGACCAGCGGGGTAATTGCGTAATACACTAACAACCGGTCGATTCTGTAAAAATCTTACCGTGAAATCATAGGTGAAGTGAGCTTGAAGTGAGCAGTCAATAGTGTTAATCCCTAGCATTAGTCTAATGAATCTCACTTCACCTAAGTTCTCACGGTGAGATTTTTATACATAGAATAGCTCTACAGTAGGAATGGCTTTCAATTTGATAGTTCATCAACATTAACTGCGTTCTTTACGTTGTTGAGCAGACACATTTATCGAACATAATAATTATGAAGGGGCCCGTGGCTAAATAAAAACAGTCACACAGGTCGATCGATCAGGTTAAGCTATGCTTGCCGCGGTTGGTCTGTGGATGGGTGACCATCTTTACATACCGATACCCCTCCGTGCTTCGGAAAGCACGTTAAGCCGTTGGTCCCGGCTGTCATTCGTGGATCTTTGACAGTCGTTACGGGTAGTCAGAAGCCCGAAAGTCTGACAACCAGTCTTACCTAGGGGTATCGTATAACCCAGTAACTGGGTTGTGGAGGTCAGGTAGGCAGTCGCTCCATGTAAAATACTGGTATTCAACTGCATCCGGTTAGACTGGAAGCCGACCCCAACATAGTTGGGAAAAGGCTAGGCAGATGATGAATAATTATGAAGCAATGGATTAGCAATGTACTTCAAAATAATTCAGATTGTATTTTATAGTATGTCACGCACACGCACACGCTTAGTGTGTGTGTGCGCTGAATTCCATTGCACTAATTCAGGGCTTACTCATACACAGACCCTCTGACATGACGCTTAGACATTGATGCCGGATTAGATTTATTTTATACATAGTTAATACTTAACTAGTTGTATTAAAGTGCCGAATCAAAAGAGCCCTTTCAGAATTTTTCGAATAGAGCTTTTTCGTGTGCTGTCTAGGATGTTGTTCAAAACACGTGTCTATTTTCAGTAGTCTCCTATTTTTTAAGTGAAAAGGTGCGTATAAAGACACTGTTTTCTCTGTTTTCATGATATTGGTAAATGTTATACTTGCATAAAGGCCTGAAAAAAAGATTGTTAATTCAAAGTTATGCTTTTAAACGGCTTCTATTTATTTATTTATTTTATTATTTATTTACTCCACAAAATTTAGGGAAAAACTGTTTTGTTTTGGTCCCACAATAAAAGTTGCTTAAAATTAAGAATACAATTACACATTAACAGGTTTTCATTTATTTCAATTCCATCTTGTATTATAATTAATTAGAAATTAAACAAGCATTGTTTAGCGGGTACATAAGCGTCGCGAACACGGCTTCAACACTAACGTGACTTTTGTCACCTTAAGAGGGATGCGCCAAGTAACTTTACATCATTAGAATCATCAATACAACTCTCCTCGAGTCAGAATTGGCCTCGAATGTCATGATTTAAAATAAATATCACCTTTGTACCTATTTTTCTGTACTTTTTTTCTTGTCTGTTTATATAATTATGTGTGTACATAAATGGTAAAATAAATAGTCATTCAATAGGGTAAAGGTGAACGCATACTTATCCGAGCCGAACGCGTCGAACGCATCGAACGAAACGAATTTTAGAATTCTGTATATGAAATCTTATGAAACCTCACTCACTTGTCCGCGACGAATCGTCCAAATCTGGAAGAACCCCAGAATTCCTTGACGAATTCTGATGACGTCATCAGATTTGGCGCGGCTTATTGAAGGCGGCTGACTCGACCGATGCGCTCGCATTCTATCAGTTGCGTACGACAGAGCAACGCGCGAGAACCACTTTTTCATTGTTTTGTCTTCGGCGCGGTCGATTCTTTCGGCGCGGTCGTTTCTTTCGCTGTGGATATGTGTGCGAGGCTTCCTTAACTTTGATTCATTCGACGCGTTCGGCTCGGATAAGTGTGCGTTCACCTTTATATGAACTTAGAGAGTTGTATTGATGATTTTTATGATTATAGTTCTATAAATAAATATTTTTTACGGCGAATCATATTTACATCAACGTACAACCTGATGATGAACCTGCTAATTCCAAAAAAAGTATGAAAATTTGAATTTTGCGGACGGCCCTGACCCTTTCGCCTTAAGTAAAATCAAGTAGGTATTTCGATATACTTAGCAACGAGAGGAGAAGAGAGAGAGAGAGGGCCTGATGGCTAAGCAATAACAGCCGCACGGGTCAATTGATCAGGTTAAGCTACGCTTGCCGCGGTTGGTCCGTGGATGGGTGACCATCTTCACATACCAAGACCCCTCCGTGCCTCGGAAAGCACGTTAAGCCGTTGGTCCCGGCTGTCATTCGTGGATCTTTGACAGTCGTTACGGGTCGTCAGAAGCTCGAGTCTGACAACCAGTCTTATCAAGGGGTATCGTATTACCCAGTAACTGGGTTGTGGAGGTCAGATAGGCAATCACTCCACGTAAAATACTGGTATTCAGCTGCATCCGGTTAGACTGGAAGCCGACCCTAACATAGTTGGGAAAAGGCTAGGCATATGATAATAGCAACGAGACCTACCACTTTCAGTTGTAACTTTCATTTTCAATTCAGCGTGGAAATGAAGTACCTACTTACTGATTTCGGTTACAAGTAAGACATTATGCACGGCCATAAAGCTTGGTCCTACAGCCCATGATAGCTAGACACTGGCCGCAATTGGCTCTTCGCAGAAAACATTGTGACCTGATGGCTCGAGGCACGCGTCTACATTAAAATGATTGGGTGTGACAAATGGATAGTCACGGTGAAGGAGAAATATCGTTATTTTACTCTGTTATGGAAACTAGGTATGAAAAGGAACCATTTTGAAACGAAATAATATTTTTGAAAGGGCAAATTGATAAAAGTCTTTCCTTATTATAGTTTTATGAATTTCTATTCTCGTAAGCTTTTTAAATGATTATGTCTTTTTTTCGGATGGGAAATTATGTGTTCCTTCAGTTGCCTGTGCCAAGGGTCACGGTAACTCTTTCGAACAACCCGCGACCCTGGCAGGATTCACCCCACAGAACCCATCCACAGGCCAACCACGGCAAGCGTAGCTTAACCTGGTCTATCGACCTGTGCGGCTGTTATTATTTAGCCATGGGCACCCCACATCAAGGTACTACAATCTGTCAAATTTCTTTAATAGATTTACAACTTTATCGCTACAGCATAAGGTTCAAAGTTCATTGGGAAAATTTGACAGTTTCGGGTAGCTTGATGTGCTGGCCTCTGTACTAAATTAAATGTTTAACTAAACACACAAATAAACATAAAGAATGCTTTTGTTTTTTGGTCGTTTTACTGAATTAAAAATAAAAGTAATTATTTCAAAATCAAAATCACAAGTCATTTATTCAAACTAGGCTGAGAATCAGCACTTTTCGAACGTCAAAATTACAAAAGACAGTCCCCCAAAACGCCCACCCCTCACCACTTCCTAGTGCTTTCGCTGGGAAGAAGAAGTGGCGCAACAAACTCCCCAGCAGCACAGCTGTCTGTTCAGTTAGAAAATACTTGACTGAATACAATACAAGGTATGTAAAGCAATTAACAATACAATACAAAGTACACCAAATTAAATTATTTGCTATATGTCAGCTAGACGCGCCAATATACCAACAAACACAATTCCCAATTAATTATTTTTGTTGTTACACAAATACTGCAACAAAACAATTTCCATAATGAAAGAGTTACATAAAGATGCAGATCGATAGCAAAACCTCCTCTTAACATTGCTTGCTAATTGCCTAAGAAAAATTAATTCTCGAAAAGGGTTCCCTGTCCCGAACGACGCCCAAAGGACCACCATTAAGGTTCAGTACGAAAGAGTGAGCGCACACTCAAATAATTGAACATCGCACACAAAAATATGTAAATGAGTTTTCGCTCCGTGAAAATTAACTTTTTCATCATGAATTATGTCCTTGATGTTGTCTTCGAGACGTCTTTTGGGAGTTTTTCGAGATTTTACAGCTTTCTACGTGAAGGGTTGAAGGTAATTTGAGCGCGAGGGTCGAAAAAACCCCCGCAGTTTGAAAGGGTTAAGTGTTTTCGAGTTCTAAATAAATATTGAGTTTTCTGAATGAAGTTTTGTCGTAAAGGTGATTTAGAAACAAATGAAGTGCTGTTTGTTTTTGTTAAGGTTTCCTGATAGCTTCATTTTGGAGATAGACATTTAAACGCTTCAAAATAAAAGCTATATTAGAATCGACGATTTAGATTAAATATTTGGAAGATTCAATTGTAAAGTGGAATACTAAGCACCTTTATGTTTTTGTGAGTGACGAGATCTTTGACAGTGGCTACGGGTAGTCAGAAGCCCATTCTGACAACCGGTCCCACCAAGGGGTATCGTGTTACTCAGTAACTGGGTTGTGGAGTTCAGATAGGCAGTCACTTCACGTAAAATACTGTTGCTGCATCTGGTTACAATGGAAGCCGACCATAAAAAAAAACATCTTTGGGAAAAGGCAGGCAGAATGTTTTGTTTTAATGAGGCTTAAAGTGAATTATTGTGTTATACTCACGCACTAACCGATATCATTGTCATCATTCACCTAAGAAGGAACTTTAATGATGATAATCACTACATAGTATAAAACAAAGTCGCTTCTCTGTCTGTCTGTCCCTATATATGCTTAGATCTTTAAAACTAAGCAACGGATTTTGATGCGGTTTTTTTTAATAGATAGAGTGATTCAAGAGAAAGGTTTATATGTATAATACATGCATAATATAGTAGAGAAACACTGATAATTTTAGAGGTTTTTAATGTAATGTCGTAAATAAACACATTTTTTTGCGCTTACATTGTAAACGCTGGCTGAACCCGTCGAGATAGATCAAAATAATGTACTACAGTATTGTACACCTTAAAAAGATCTACAAAAAAGTCTACGATAGTATATGTCTATCTCTTAGGGATAACCCACAATAACCATTTTTTATCCTATACTTTATACGAGAAGTAATGGCTCTAAAATTATCAGTGTTTCTCCATTGCACCCGTGCGAAGCCGGGGCGGGTCGCTAGTGATTATGAAAAGTACTTTTTACGTCAAAATTAAGTGATGTTTTAAAACTAGATGAGTTCGGTGTTTCCTAACTGACTACGTTATTTGATGAACCTATATTTATTTATGTAAATAGATCTTCTAGAACACTTTTACACGTCAGTTCTTGAAACAAGATGGCGCCGGCTTTTATTTCGGCTTCGTGTCTTGTTACTTGTAATGTCAACGTTAACCTCAAAATAAACGTCAATTATGAATACCTATCTTAATTGGCTATCATGTTCTCACGCTGACTCAGCTCATAATTATTTGAATGCATACAATAAAACGGTGCTTGAAAATTACAATACTTGCAAAGCACACAGGTTAGCTTAACGTCTCCATCTCCCGTGTGGGTGTTTTACGGATTACTGACAGTGGCTGTCCTATAATGAACGCAAATATTATTAGGCTTGTCACACATGGGTTGGAAGAATGGACAAGTGACTTGTATGTGTGGTGCAACCTGTAAATATAAGTTGTTTAAGTTACGAAATGTTTAGAAGTTGAACATTGTTTTCATCAAAACTACTTCCAAAATGATCAACAAATATGAGCCTCCTTTTAAAGTACTGTAGCCATTTTCTTATCAAAACTACAAGTCATCTTCTGCAAGAAACAGAAAATGAAACAAAAATATTTTAATACTAAAGTTTTGAGTCCATTGTAGACGTACTTTGCATAAATGGCCAATAATTGTAGATCAGCGACAGAAGATCGACAGGCGATAGCTCGCAAATAGTATCGTTCATTCAATACGTTTAACATGGCGGCGAATGAATGAATGAATGAACGAATGAATGGATGATTGAGTTGTTAGCACTCGCAGATTGTAGGCTTGTTTATTTATAGTTATTTTCCATTGTCTGCTGAAGATGATGGGAAATTAGCTTTTAAAAGATTCAGATATTGGAACATGGATAAATTTTACAGGCTTACAAAAGGTAATCTGGAGAGTATATATAAGTGATATGATAGCTGCCAAGCTGTGTTCTAGTCTGAAGAATAAAACCAGTTGCTGGTAGAATTAGTAGATCCTAAGTTACGCTAGTTAATTATGCTGAGCGATGTCCGTTTTGCGTGGATGTGACGCATATTTTCCCCAACTTGTTATTTTGTTGCATTTGTGTTCTTTTTCTGCGTCATAATTACCGCAAATAAACATATTTTCTTTCTTTCTTAAGAGACAGTGAAACCTGGTTAAGTGGGCCCTGGATATGTCAAAAACCTCTGTTATTGGTAATTACACTGAGGTCCCAACACTTTTACATTGAAATACCTCTGTTACTGGGAATTTTCAAAGCTCTTTAACTGAGATTAGATTTCATAGATTTTTCGATTTTTCGCTCTATAATTGGGACTTCGTAGCTCAATAATCCGTATAAGTGAGACTATTTATCAGGCTTAGACACGCTTGTTTACTAACAGTCTAATTTCTTCCATACTTGCATTGTTTATCAGTACTATCTAAGGGTTTGTTTTTCCTCTATAAATAAGACAACTGATGTTAACCTGCCTATTTGGGAAACTGGGTAAATGAGAAGCCTCTATAAATGAGAAAAAATCTTGATCCCTTGAGATCCCAGTTAACCAGGTTTCACTGTAATTCAGTTTTGTGTTATATGAATCATCGGCAAAACCTGTGACGTTGCAGGTATCTAGCTTACATAGATCATTGACCTGTTTCAATGCACTGTAGATACTTACTTTGCGTTTATCTAATTGTATAATAAGGTCCATATTATTCTATAATTTTATAGTAATAACTAGCCTTTGCCTGCGACTTCGTTACCGTGAAATTTCTTATTCCCCTGACCCACCCCGTGGCATCGCATCGCCTGCCCGCGCTATTACCTACTTCGTTTTCGTAATAGCATTCGTTGTGACTTTTTCGTTTTGCTCGGCTGCCTGCCTCCTCACGCTAGGCCGGCGTGATGCCTTCATCAAGAGTTATAACCGACAAAAATATTTTTTCAAATCCTACTGGTAGTCCGAGAGATTAGCGCATTCAACAAACAAACACACAAACTCTTCAGTTGTATTATTAGGATATATACAACGTGTAACGTTAAATGCGCAAAACCTCAGACACCCCAACTGATTTTTAATTCAATTGACCTATTTCAGAGTGACAATAAGTCATAAATTTTTTTTTAAAGGTATTTTGTATATTATATTTTTATATTATTATACTACCTACAATATTTGTCTCTCCTTCCCTTTTCAATCCATCCAAAGGTTGTCTTTAAAAGATCGCTCTTAGCGATAAGACCGCCCATTGTGTCACCCTTTGTAAAATTTCTATATTTATGTCTGTAATCTATATGCTGTACATAATAAAGAGTATTCTATTCTATTTTGTGCTGTTTTAGTTTTGCTGGCCATTCTGATCGTTTCTTGCGTCTGCGACGACGCTTTATCGAGGGAGGAGTCGTCACCGGGCCGCTGCGCCGCGCTGACATCGGCTTGCTTGACCTATTAATAAATAGACACGGCAACGTTTTTAATGAAGATTTTTTGAAAAATGTGACCGATATTAAAAAGTGGTTCAATTAATTCTGCTCGTTATTCTGATCAAACTATTTTCAGGTTTTGCGCATTTAACGTTACACGTTGTATATAGATGAGAGGCATTTTAGAATAGAATATAGAATAGAATAGAATACTCCTTATTATGTACACCATATAAATTACAGACATAAATATCGAAATTTTACAAATGGTGACACAATGAGCGGTCTTATCGCTAAGAGAGATCTTTTAAAGACAACCTTTGGATGGATTGAAAAGGGGAAGGAGGCATTAATACTGTAAGTAGTCTGTGGTGTGGTGTGTAGTGTGTCATTTACATAATACAATGAATATATATACATAAATTATATTACACTAATCTAAATAAATATAATTATACAAGGTGTAACTTAAATAACGCACAACCTCTTAAGGGGTCATTGTACTCATCATTATGAACAACTTTTACTATGGGACCAAACCGAAAATCGCGAAAAAAAATCAGCTGTTCCCTACATTTTGACGAGTTATGCAAACATAAATGTAGGGAACAGCTGATTTTTTTTTCGCGATTTCCGGTTTGGTCCCATAGTAAAAGTTGTTCATAATGATAAGTACAATGACCCCTTAAGAGGTTGTGCGTTATTTAAGTTACACCTTGTATAATAATAGACATGAAACAGGAGCAAAGAAAATATAATGATGATGTTTAAAGAGAGAGGAAGAGCTTTTTTATTATAATTTTAAAAGTGGACAAAGATTGAACTCAACTTTATTCAACTGTAGTTTTAAGCCATGAAAAGTGACTATTACATAGTTTTGGTTAGTAGGGCAAACTGTAGCTGTGAAACTGATAACAGCCTTGGCTAACGTGTTAGTTTTAGTTTAAAACGCCACGGAGGGCACTTTCCTACCCCGACGTGAAAATGTATCGGCACACACACTTCAATTGTAATCCGGATACAACAATGAGCTATGAAGGGAAAATGGACAAGTGGAAATTATTTAAATAAATAAATAAGAAAAAGTGTTTTGAATATATCAAAACATTTCATAATATCAAAAGTTTTCATAAAATAAGTTGCAATGGTATAAATACTGACTTTGCACTTGACAATATGGGTAGTGTTATATTGATTTATGAGACAATAAGAAAAAAAGAAAACAAAGAAAATACGTTTATTTGCGGCAAACAACACACAAAAAAAAAAACAAGTTGGTATAATTTTAATAATTTCTTGAGTAATTAAAAGCAATTGGCATAGATTGTGAATGGAGTAAAACGAGTAAAACTATGCGTATATGTCTGTGAGGGAAAATATGCAATGGAGTTCACTGTTCTATGGTGAATTTTTTTACAACATAACTGACAATATAAAATTGTATAAAATAACGTAATATTTTTTCATTTATTTTTTTAATGTCTGTATGTCAATTAATATAATTGGTGTGGTACTGTTTTAATTAACTGTAAATAAACAAATAATGGAAGATTTGATACTACTCTTCTGAATGCTATTAGTGAAGTGGTTGGATCTTTCATGCTAAGGAAACTTATTTTAATCATTTTATAACATTTGTAAAACGGTAATACTCAAATGTTTGTTTCGGGATTAAGTACTTGATAGACAGTCCTACGGCTTATGTATTTGAACTCATTTCTGTTACTTGGCCATTGTCAGAATTTCTACTCCAAAAATCTGACATAATATCGTAGATAGAAAATTCTTCTCAAAATAAAAAAGCACATTTCCACAATTTCGTGGCTCCGTCCCCCGTCAACATGGTAGTTGGTTCAGCCGAGTATTATGCTCGCTCACCGGAAATAATTACAAACATGTAGTAACGGGGTTAAAAGTGTTGCCGCGTTGTTCACAACTTTGACGTCAGCTACCTACTTCTGTGGAAGTGTGGACTAATAGAGGACCCGAGCTTGTATAAGTATAAGTACGTATTTACTGTTTTTTTATAGGTTATACCAAGACAGTATGGGTAAGTGCAAATCTATATAGCTATTGGAAAACCTTCTTTATGGTTTTTACCGATTTGCTCCATTTTTGACGAATAATTTAATATAGAATTAGCATAAAAAATATTATTAAGATCTCGATTATGATTGTACATGTATGCTTGGTCAATCCCTAGTATCAGATGGGATGACATTGACAGCTCACTCCACGCTCACTTCACCTAAGTTTTCACGGTGAGATGGTTACAGAATCGCACAACTGCCGGTCGATTAGCCGGTCTGTTAGAATCTCACCGTGAGAAGTTAGGTGAAGTGAGCCGTCATTCCATCTGATATTAGGGATTGACACTAATGACTGTAGTGCTATTCTGTAAAAATCTCACCTTGAGAACTCGGGTTAAGTTAGCTTAAAGTGAGCTGTCGTTAGTGTCAATCCCTAGCATCAGATGGAAGGACAGCTCACTTCACCTAACTTCTCGCGGTGAGATTCTAACAGAATCGACCGGCTGTTCACTTTAAGCTCACTTCACCCCAGTTATCACGGTGAGATTTTTGCAGAATAGCACTACTGAATTTGCCTACAGCTGAAGCCAGTTCATCAAACTGTAGGTATAGTCATTTCCTAGAAGTTGTGTGTATACCTCATGATTTCCTAGTACCTAGTTGTAGTATTAATATTACACAATATTACTATAGTATTCCAGTGAACTCTAGTTAAGGCTACGACCTTAACAATGTGTGAACTACCAACTTGAAGTCAGGGGTGACTGAATAAGGCATGTGGTTCATTCCCACGAAGTTAAGGTAACCATCTCGAAATTTGAAAAGTCCGGAAAATTTTACTTTTTTCACACTTATTTCTTTTTTCTGAAATCATTTAACTTTTTTCGTTAAAAAAAAAATCCCCTTTAGTTAAAAATAAAAGGCCGCACAAAGTCCGGATAGGGGAATAAAAAGTAATTTATAAGTAAAACATTTATTTTCTCCATAATGAAAATTTTGTTCGTATAATACATAAATGTGTATACAAAAATAGTCGGACATGTCCGGACAAAACCGGACGGATGGTAACCCTACACGTAGTGGACGGCGGTCTTAATAGCTTTATCAACTTTCCCTATTATGAATGCACATGACGCTCTTGTTTCAGTTAAAAATGTATTGACAGGGTAAGGAGTCTACCGAAAACTGCCCCTCATCATGGACACAGAGGTTGTGTGTTCGAGCCTTCCTGTGTGAACTCGACCGTCAAAACATAGATTTTCTACTGCCAGTGCCTTCAAGGCGCGAGGACATTCAGACCTTATGCTTACAACTCCTCAGTGATCTAGTATCTAGGCTATGGACAGAATCTGGCAGACATACGTTCTTCCTCAGAGTTCCTCAACCGCCACTTCCCCGAAGGCCTGCCACTGGCGCAGTCTGAAGATGAAGATGGTGAAGAAAATCAGATAACTGAGTGAGTTGTGTGTAGATGTAAGGGTTGCTGGACGCTCGGGTGAGCGAAAGTTCACCTTTTGCCTAACCAGTTTTATGGGTGAACCAAACGTTTCCGGAAAGAAATCTTTTGTGCAAAGAATTTAGTTCATTTATTTCTCTAAACCTATGCTGAGATATTTGCGGTTGCAAGGTTCCATTGCCTGTGGCAGTTCAAAGATCAGTTTCCCCATAGGGTTTATTGCAAATTCAAGGCCATTTTTGAACATTTTCCTATCAACCTAAAATGAATCTTTTTGCTATAGGCTCAGGACACATTCTAATTTATTTTGGCCAGAGGGCGCACTTGTCGGTTGAGGGGCAATTTCCTACGCAAACTCGGTAGACTCCTTTCTTGATTGAACTATGGCCCTGCGGGGTGGTTGCGAAACACGCTAACAGTAGCGATGGCTTTCACTTTGACAGTTCAACAACATTTATTGCGTTATTTAGGTTGTTGAGCAGACAAATTTTTCGAACACATGAAGCAATGGAATAGCAATATCCTTCAAAGTTGTTAATATTGTGATTGAAAGTGTGTAGGTTAGTTTTTCCAGTACTTTTTCTAACGAATTACTAGGTATTTTGGTTAGCTACATTTCTTAATTACTGCACCGGTTGCCTCCGGAAAAATGCCTGTTTTTAACTTTTTGATTATTTTTTTCTCAGTCTCCAAGCTATTATTGATAGGCCCGCGTCGAAGATACCTAAGATACCTATTATTTCTTTTTGTTCTGCCGTCACACCCACACGCAAACAGAAACCGTGAAATCAGCACATGATTATAGAAGCGTAAAAGTTTTTCGTCGGTAATAAAAAAAAAAAGAAGTTGTTTAATAACAAAGTGAAATATCTATGCGGTCAAAATGTATGGAACAGCTTTTTTTTTTTTTAATAACCGAAGAAACATTTCAACGCTCCACAGTGTTGAAATTTGTTACAGAATCAGGTACTGAATCCATGGTGCGTGTCGATGTTCCAGCCACAATGTATTAGCAAAGTATTGTTACACTTCTCCAATACCCCTTCATCGCATTCAATTAAACAGTCGATTCTCAACTTGGTCCATCATCGTCCACTGTGTACACGGCCACGAAAACCAACTAACATCTAAACTATAATGAGTATTTGTCGCTCGGCCATTAGACACTCATTCCTTCCCGGGGCCCCTGGGAATGCCTCACATGGTTTATTCAGAACTCGCCTGGGTCCCCTCCTAGTCTTTACTGCTAATTTAGTAGCACGTAGTTAAGAAGTGTTGTTTATTTTGTGTTTTATGGTGGTCGAAGGCTTTTGTTTTGTCCTTGGGAAATTGAAAGCGTGTAGGATGTTAAAGAAAAACGAGAAAATTAGTCCCACAGAAAGCTAAGAGAGAGAGAGCTTTTCGATATGGACTGTACTCGCTCGCTGCAGAGTGGTTCGAACGTCATTACACGTATATAGATTCTACTACATATAAAATTCTCGGTTATAATCATCGGTGGATTAGAATCGACCGATGATTATGGCCGAGAATTTTAATAATTAATTATTTAATTATTATTATAATTTTATTTTAATAATTTTACCGGTTTTTTTCGTGAGCGAATAAATAATTATTTATTCGGTCACGTAAAATTTCGAAAAATTCATACTTACCCCATTTTCATCTTTAAGAATAGTGTGACTTAAAAAAAAAATCTATCTAATCCTACTGTATTTGGAATCCACGAAACAACAACATTGTCTCTTCCAATTATTTTCATAAGTTATCAATTCATCATAAAATGTCTTTTTGAGACATTCCACCGAAGTTTTCTTTAGTCATATTTTCTTTCTTCCTCTAGTCGTTTAAAATACCTATGTATATAGGAATATATCTTATTAAACATTAGACTGAAAAATCAAACTCCGTGATTTCCATTAGGCAGTATAAATGATATTTATGTTTACTCAATCCTTGTCAAAGGATTTGCGAACCGGTCAGTGTTTGCGTCCGCTTGATCACCGGCTTGCCTCGGGCGCAGCCAATCAGAATCAATCGTTGATATACACCATTATTATTTTATTTACGAGTTAGATTTTGGTACTGAAACTGTGATGGTAATGTGAACCCAGAACATTTAGATTAAGTGTAATTTTTTTAAATTTTAGTTCAGTTTTAATAATAATACCTACGTATCTAGCTTTTAAATTAAAAAGAAAATGGAAAATTCCAAAGAAAGGGAAATGATAAATGATAAATGATTTATTTTCTGTAAGTAGGTTTGTACAAACACTTTTACATGTCAATCATATTTTTTTTTTAATTAGATGAGGTCGTCGTTTTCTATCTGACTACTCTGAGAAGAAAGGCCGAAACAAACTCAGAGGTCGCAGTCTCTTTTAAAGTCCAGACATAATCTTGGTCAGATCATGAGAAGACCATGTAAAGAACCACACAGATTGAGCGGACCTATCCAGTCAGTGTCACTCCAAATAAAATAGCTCTTCGTTTACCAAGAAATACATACGTATAATATTTTAATGCACTTTTGTAAGAAGAAAATTGCCCCCATATTTCCTTGTGTTGTCACACTCTGGATAACTCATGACACCTTGACACGAATGATGTATGTCGCGAATCATAATGAACAGGAAAATCCACGTGAAATTGTATAGGGTTGCACAAATAGTGTTGTAACTTTTTTTGAAGGTTTTACGGAAAAGTGAAAGAATTGGCATAGGAATAAAAAGGAATTGGTAAGAAGATCATTTCAATTAAATTGCATTTTAAGTGCACTTACTACTACATATAATAAACATTGAACGTTGTATACTTAATTAATCGTTTAAAAAAAAGACTATTCAAAATTCCTGTACCTAAGGATATCTTAGGTACCTACAGGAATTTTTTATAGTCTTTTTTTTATTTCTTTGTAATGTGAATTGAACTTTCAGTAATTATCAGCTGAAAGAAAGCTTTCTAGAAATAATACCAACATCGTATTGAAATAAAAAAAAAAAATCCGAGTTACAATCCTTTACCAACCCTCTACCAAAAATATTCACAAATTCAGATATGCGTGGCATAAGTAACTGCCCCCCAGAGTGGCATATACCTCGCATGCATAATACAGCCTCTGCTTGCCCACCAGAGCGCGCACCGTGAATATATTCCGCTTCTTACCTCAGCCAAATCGTTCGTGAATTTGTTTCTAACATATAAATTATATGACTTCGCACGATGTGTTATGAATATTGTATGAGAGGCAAATTGATATTATGCCCTCGTCTGTTACACATTGGCTTTTATGCCTTTTTTCGCCCAAAATTGGTTTTTTATGCCTCAATATGAGTTGTGACCAAAATGTGTAAATTGGGAGCGTAATGAGTTTGGGATAGGTGTCTTGTATGTGTAAGCTCTGGTGATGGTTTCATGTGAGTGTGTGTGTGGGTAATTTTGGTGGATTAGCGCGTTGGAGCCATTCAAGTATTACGTAAATACTACAGGTTTGGTCTTTGCTTTGCTTATTTTAGATGACATGGGCGATAGGGGTCTGGATGGTAATTACGTCAGCAGTATTTATTTTTTTACTTTTTCGGATTTTCCACAAAATTTAGTCAATTTTGGTTTGAACACATATTATTATGGCAACCCTACTTGTGTAGCTATGCTTGAGAACGGAACGCATTTTCAGGGAAATTAATCGAAAATTAAACAAATATAACAGTTATAAGAGCAACAGGCTCATAAATCAATAAAGAAACCAGAACACATTGCAAAATGCATGTATCTACCAATGTTTACGTATGCATCGGAGGGGGGGGGGGGGGGGCTTAATTTTGCTGACTAGGGGGGGGGGGGATTGGAAAAATCTGCTTACTTAATACTTGAACGGCCCCATTGGGATGTGATAATTGCATGATGGAAGGTGGGCCATTGTCTGTGGGGAGGTATACCGCATATGCACATGAGATCTGATCTATCCGTGAACCGCCATCTGTGGAGATTGTCGGTCCCACCTTCCATCCCGCGCCGTGTGACCTGTCACCTGTGCAATGATCTTATGATGATGTGATGATCATATGACAGCGTCAATGCGAGGAGTTCGCGCAGCAGAATTTTGGGCCACAAATATTTTTACTTTTTGCTATCGATACACGGAGAGAAAAATCTTAGAATAATTACTGTGCTGTCTCATAATCTGAGTGGCAATGGAAAAATTATCATGCTAGCACGGTAAAAATTTCTATGCTGCACAATAAAATTTATTGGACTAATAGTGAATTTTTCCCAATCTCCCTTAGAAAATTTTCTGTAGATGTCACTTGCAATCACTTTATAGTGACGAGCAAGGTAATTTTTCTAAAAATGTTCTCTCCGTGTACGCTAAGAAGAAGATTATGAATGATAACATTTCTTAAGTGTTTGACATAATTATGTAGTGCTTATGCGGTTAAGAAGTCCAATGTAAGGGGATGTATAAGGCCCTTTGTACACACACGTTTTTCTTGCCGTGAAAAAGTAGGGTTTATTTGCAATGTGTAGGCACGGTCGTCAGTGTTGTATGGATCACAATGGAAGCTTGTTGACAGTCGTGTTTTTTCTACGGTGCGGTTTGCACGCCGTACTGTAAAGAACAGCAGTGATCTGCGTAGTGGATTACGACCCCCTCTCACAGAGGGGAGGCCTGTGTCCCAGCAATAGAAACACTATGGGCTCATTATGATATGATGACCGTAAAGGAACCCTGCCGTGTACAAATGTCAGATCATCTACGAACATTTCTGATTTCAGTTTACAGTAGTGAAAAGTTTACTTTATGAACATAAAATAAGACCGATTTCTCTTTTTAGCCAAGGTGCTCGTTGCCTACCTACTTATACTAGGTGTAACTTAAATAACGCACAATCTCTTAAGGGGTCATTGTACTCATCATTATGAACAACTTTTACTATGGCACCAAACCCGAAATTGTGAAAAAAAAAAACAGCTGTTCCCTACATTTATGTTCGCATAACTCGTCAAAATGTAGGGAACAGCTGATTATTTTTCGCGATATCAGGTTTGGTCACTGGGTTGTGGAGGTCAGACATGCAGTCACTCCATGTAAAATATTGGTATTCAGCTGCATCCGGTTCGACTGGAAGCCGACCCCAACATAGTTGGGAAAAGGCTAGGCAGATGATGATGAGGTTTGGTCCCATAGTAAAAGTTGTTCATAATGATGAGTACAGTGACCCCTTAAGAGATTGTGCGATATATAAGTTACACCTTGTATAAAAATATTCTAGGTAAATTAGATAAGACTATTTTTAAACCAAACTATGTCTTAGCATTCCAAATACAAAATAGAACGGTACGATCCCTTGAGAGCGTCCGCTAATTCGGCTCTGCGTCGGCCGAAGCCGAGGCCGAACATAAATAAAGGCCGAATCGCCACAGTGACCACAAAACCGATAGTTTAAGAATATTCCCGCGTATAAATTAAACAGTACTCGCTGCCGCGCAGATTTCCCTAATGGTTGACTGTGGTGTAGAAGGGAGGCGTGATCTTGATACTTTATAGTTTTGTAAGCGAAACTACCCAACTAAAACTATACTAAACTTATCATTTTACTATACACTGATGATTTTTCATGTATATGTTGAATTCAGGTAACAAATACCCTGTTTAGGGTACCATTATAGTGTTAATTTTAACTTAGCGCCGGCCGTCTTGATGGTAAAGTCCCTTCTAGTCTATAGGTGAAACGTTAAAAGCAGCTGTTTAAGAGCTAAGACAGCAGTAAACACAATCTCTTCTCTTTATATCGTATTAGAGCAGTATTCATTATTGGATAGAGCTTGAAGGTTACATACAGGGTGGGCCAGAAAGAAATGCACTTTTGAAAATTCTATAATAAAACAATGCTTACGTTTTAAGTGTAATGTTTATTTTAAATTACAGACAATTAATGGTATTCTACGTTTTAAAAATGAAATCATCCGGATGCCGTCCGTTGCGGCGACGGCACGCTTCCAATCTTGCTTGTAAATTTTGGAACACTTTAATTAGAATTCCAGGCGAAGAAACTTCCTGGTTTCCTGATTCCAGAACTGCACGAATCGCGTGGTTAAAATAATAACACATGGTTCCAACAGGACGGTGCCACTTGCCATACAAATAACGCGACACTGGAGGTTGTGCAAGAAATGTTTCCTCAAAAATTAATTTCGAGGAGGGGTGATACGAGTATTGCTTGGCCTCCAAGGAGCCCTGACTTGACTGCAGCGGATTTATTCTTATGGAGATATCTAAAAAGTAAAGTGTACTCTAATAATCCGTCAACTCTGTCCGAATTGAAGGCGAATATCCAAGAAGGATTCCGGTCAATCTCACCGGGAATTCTCACTAAAGTGTTCCAAAATTTACAAGCAAGATTGGAAGAGTGCCGTCGCGACAACGGACGGCATCTGAACGATTTGATTTTTAAAACGTAAAATTACTTTAATTTCCTGTAATTTAAAATAAATATTATACTTAAAAACGTTAGCATTGCATTATTATTGAGTTTTCAAAAGTGCATTCTCACTAAAGTGTTCCCAAATATACAAGCAATATTCGAAGTGTGTCGTCGCCGCAACGGACGACATCGGCACTATCATAAGCATTGTTTTATTATAGAATTTTCAAAAGTGAATTTCTTTCTGGCTCTCCCTGTATAAAAAGCGATAAACCAATTCCACGTTATCTACAACCCCATATCCATACAAGTATCAAAACCATAAGCCCCAGTGTACACGACACGATACATCCGGGGAGCGGTCGGGCCAGTAAAGACAAGACGCATGGCCGGCACCAGACAGCGGCCTTACACCAGGGATACACAGCTACAGATACCAGCTGTGGTACGTGTATCTAGATTTCTTTAAAGTTTTATGTGTTAATGTCGGCTTGGAGTGCTACAAGGCTGATTTTTGGAATGTTAGGGTAATGATTTTGTTTGGTTTTGTCATGCAGTGTACCTACTCAACACCGTATGAAGAATGAGAACGTGTGTCAACGATTGACATTGTTTTTGACATTGCCTTAACACTGACCCATATATTCATAAAAAATGCTTAAAGTTTATTAGTGATTAGCGACTGTTTAACCTTACATTTTTGACGTTCACACGTCACTTAACTTTATTCATTGTTTATAAGTAAACCCCTGAAAGTGCAGAAGTAAGTTAGATTGTAGAAAGTTGAAAAAAAAAGCAGGTTGATCTCAGGAAAAATTATGGTATTTCTTGAGAGTAAGTAAAATGAGAATCCTGAATGAAATTTAACACTTTGAAAATAACGTAGGTAACTATAAAATCTTGAAAGTGTTAACGTTGTCTTGAACACAGCCAATTTCCATTTTTAACATCACAAAGAATACACAAACTATAAAAAAAACGAACGACGACATAAACGTCATAATTTCTAATTAATAAATGCATTTTAATATCCGGAAAAAATATTAAAAAACCAACTAAACAACCCTCTAATAGCTGGGTGGCCAACACACCATCTTCCATTTACCAAATTGAGTGAAATATGCATCCCCAAACACGGGAGAGACATTAAAAAAACGCATACGAAACTTTTAATATTCTAATAAGACTTTGATTTAATTTCCTTTTATCATTATTTATGTTACGGATCCGCAGTGTAAAGGCGATAAGTCTGTTATTATTATATTTTTCGGCGAATATTTTTTTTCGCTCCCCTCTAGTTTGACCCTTTGCGTTTCCGAGGGTTGATTTTGTCACAGATTACAAAAGTTATCTCAGTTTTGTTGTCACGCTGTGGCTTTTCTTTTTAATTGATTCGAAATTATTTCAGTCTATGGCGACAGTTGTTACGTAAGTTTAACTGATTGTAAAACTTATCCATTTCAAAATAGCGTTTAATATTCTTTAAACACACATTTCTCTGTATTTCGTGGTGACAAGCATAACAAGGGCTTTAACAACTTGTTGATCGGTTTTGTTGCTACATGTCCGACTATTATGAACACGTCACCGTACAATGGCAGTGAATTGGAACTTTCAGTCACAATGCTTTTGTAGGGAAATATAAGGGAAAAGGGGCGCTGATCCTTTCAGGAAATGCGTAATAAAAAGGTTGAAAGTTACATTTGTATTTTCCTTCTGTATAAAAAGAGGAAAGGGTCTTTTATATCCCCGTTTTAGCTTGGGTTTTTGACAGGGTTGCTTAGCCAAAAGAGAACGGTCATTCGGCTAATATGGAGTGACCAAGGGTTGATCTTTCAATTGTCAGATAACTTTTATCTGAGTAATAAATATTGAGGTTTGACAGTTTTCCTCAAACTTTATTCTTCACATAAAAGTTGTCGGAAAAGTTATTGAAAAATCAGCCCCAGATAATATTCTCTTACAAAACTTACCGTACCCAAGGGTTCTGTTTTAGGTAAGGTTTTAGGTATATTTAAGTACTGTCTTATGACATGTTTTGGCATAGCATGTAGACAGGGAAGAAACATGTGTCTTTTAGCGGTTAGGTATCACTCTAGGCAGAAATCATGGTATTCGATGCAAGTTTTGAACAGGTAAGCGTGCTTTGAGATTAATAGGTCCAAATTCAGCACCACAATGCTATTCTCACTGACATTAAAAAAAAAATAAAAATAAAACAACATTCACCAAAAGCAAAATATCCATATTTCCGTAATCAATTAGCCGTTTTAATTTAATCGTCCCTAGGTGCCCTTAATCCGGCTTAGTCACGGTATTACGACGTTTTCGAAGAAATTACGTCATAACTGCTGTGTTCAGAACGCATTAGTGGGCAAGATGGCAAGTAAAAATATTTAGGGGGTCAAGTGATGCGAGAATAGCGGGTTTATAAGCGGAGTGTGCAGCGAGTTTGCAGCGTTTATGATATTCATAATCTGGTGAAGTGCCAAAATGGGAATCTTTTTTATTGTGGATTTAGCAACTGTGTTTAAAGAGAAACAGAATTTCAAAGCAAAATAAAATTGTGCGTTTAGAAGTTCAAACCAGCAGGACCCCCAAAGAGAAACACAACATGTTCTGGAGAACAGCTCATTGTTTCAAGTCTCTGACCGCCAATTTTAGTATCAGCACGACCAAGGACACTGTCATCACTTATTTTGACTGTAGACAGTAAAAACATGTGACCGCTCCGGTTTCAACAGATTTCACTTAATGTCAGCGGTGTCCCGCTACCTTTTTCTAACTTGGAGCACTTTCAAATCCGATAGTCAACGAGGGTGATACCCTTAATGTGTTTGCATAATGTTCGTCATTAAAACATCTATTTCGAGTCAGTGGATACCACCCTTAAACGACGTTTTTTTGCCTTTTGTTTTTCGAGAAACGGAAATAATTGTTGGTATAATGTTGGGTTTGGTAAATGACTAATGAATTTCAAGAAAGTACAGAAGCGTGATATTTTTAGTGTTTGAAAATGAACATTTTTCCTTTTGACAACGATGTGGACGAATTTTCTGATGCCCTGTGATTCTATCGTTTTTTATATACATACTTGGACATATTATTAAATAAAAGATGTTAGCTTTTAAATTATGTAAATATTTAATGACTTATTAAAACGTTTATGAAATAAGTCAGAGTGTCGTAAAAGGTTTTCCAAAGATTATCACAGTTTAGATTGATTTATTTTCAGTTCCTGTAGATCAAGAACGATACACGTTTTAAACACAATGATTATTGAAGTAAAACATATAACAAGTATTACATTCTATTAATAAAGCGGCTTGTGGCTCAGTAATAACAGCCACACGGTACGATCTATCATATTCAGCTACGCTCGCCGCGGTCAGTCGGTGGATGGGTGACCATCTTCACATACCAAGACCCCTACGTGCCTCGGAAACCACGTTAAGCCGTTGGTCCCGGCTGTCATTCGTGGATCTTTGACATTCGTTACGGGTCGTCAGTAGCCCGAAAGTCTGCCAGTCTTACCAGGGGGTATCGTATTACCCAGTAGCTGGGTCGTGGAGGTCAGATAGGCAGTCGCTCCATGTAAAATACTGGTATTTATCTGCATCCGGTTAGACTGGAAGCCGACCCCAACATAGTTGGGAAAAGGCGAGGCAGATGATGATCACTTTCTATTACTAAATTTACGTTGTTGCTGTGCTGTCGTTTAGTTTTAGAAGAAAATTCAAAGTACCTTATAAAGTACGAAACTGAATACTTTCCCTGCTTATACTAAACTAAAATTATACTATAGCATACAGGATGTCCCTGGAAGTATGGATCAAATTGAATAGGGGCGTGGGCAAGATCATTTCCAAACGTTTTTACCCTGAGAAAGTCAAAATTGAATAACATTTTTGCCAGCACGTAGCGTTTGCAGTAAATGTTTTTTCTTATTGAACACATGTTTTCTAGCTGCCTAAAAATATTACCACAAGAAAGCTCCACCCTTCTACAACGTCCTGAAAAAAAAAATTGATTTGATAGCTCTGATATTTTTTTTAATGATTTTTTCTTTGAGCACTATGCGAAGTGATTGAAAAAAAAAAAAAAACAAAAATTGATAATAATTATTTAACCGTAAAAAAATTCACCGACATTCTCAGGGTTAAAAAGTGCGGAAATGACCTTGCCCACGCCCTTATTCGATTTGATCCATACTTCCTTGGACACCATGTATAGTGTATACTTTTACTATATAGTGAAAACTAAAAGCCGTTCGCTTAACATCTAATGATTGAAGACTTGAGTCAAAGACTCAAAGTTTCGCAAATAAAATGAGTTAACGACTCAGTTAATGAGTGTGTCGACTCGAAATGAAAAGTCAAAATGTCGCGAGTAAGTGCGACAAAATAAATGATGACAGCGACTTGCGCTTTTGCTTAACGACAACCTTTTAATGAACTTGGGGTGGGTTGTGTAGTGCTAGATATGTTATGTAAAATGTGTTTTAGCCCTTAAATGCATGATTTATTATATCGTATCGCAAAAAAATGCTATTGTATAGGTATTTATCTATATAAAATAAATATAATTATATACAGCGTGTAACAGAAGGGGGGTATCAACCCTGAAGGAGGTGAATGTGCTCATGAAACTCAACAACTTTCCCCAAAGAACATAGGTCGAAATATGAAAAAAAAAAATTGGGCCTCCCTTACAAAACAGACTACCAGCTGATTGATTTACTATGGGAGGGCCAAATTTTTTTTTCATATTTCGACCTATGTTCTTTGGGGAAAGTTGTTGAGTTTCATGAGCACATTCACCTCCTTCAGGGTTGATACCCCCCTTCTGTTACACGCTGTATATTATAATTATATAATAATATTAATATTCATAGAGGAAATATATTGTTTTCACAAAATGAGGTGCGTTCAGAAACTCACAGCTATCACATTCTTAAAAAAATTAAATGACGTACTTTGTTGCCATATGGCAACATTATGCATTTAAGGGTTAACGCAAATGCTATATTGAAAGTCAACTCAACTGATCAGCAACAAGGGAATTTCCTTATCCTCTCTTCTTATTGAATTCCGTTATTATACATTTCTGTCAGGTTTTCAATGATATCAGAGACGCCTATGCCAGTTTCCGTTTTTCACGCAACTGAGAAAATGTCATAAGTATTATTTTAAGCTGTAATCTGCACCTTAATTGCGTAACACATTATTACTCTCAATTTGAATCATTTTGAAGCATATTGCTAATCCATTGCTCCATATGTTCGAAAAATGTGTCTGCTCAACAACTTAAATAACGCAATGAATGTTGTTGAACTGTCAAAATGAAACCCATTGCTACTAATAGCGTGTTACGCAATTAGCGTGCTGGTATTTTAGGGAGAGCCCTAAGCCTATTTAGTCTATTGCTCCTCATAAACATAAGAATGCCTCGTAATAATAATACCTATGCATGAAGAGATAAGTATCATGTATTATTTATATAAGTATTTCAGCCGTGCGATTCTGTAACCATCTCACCGTGAACGCTTGGGTGAAGTGAGCGTGGAGTGAGCTGTCATTCGCTAGGGATTAACACTATTAAGTGCTCACTTCACTCATTATTTCACGGTGAGATTTTTACAGAATCGACCGGAAGGTATTGTTTTCTATTTTCCATAAAGCAGACGCTTTCCACGAAAAACAACGTATCTAGCTTAGCTCTCGCTGGATCCGCACCTACTTTCGCGTCTCCAACACTTACGACATGCAACCTTTTAAAAGGCAAAAGCAGAAACCATAAATTTTCACGCCGTCGGCACATCCAACACAGTCATTGTGGAGGGTGGTAATTTGTTGCATTACAGATGAATTATAATTAGGTATGCTAAACTTGCGTTTAGCAAGAGGGTTTGAAAATACAGAGAAATGGAGAGGTGCACTTAGTTTTTGCGCTTTAAAAGTTTGATGTTGTTTATTACATTATAAAATGGTTGAAGGGAAAACTGAATATTGTATGTAGCTGTTCTTGTTATTAAGGGGCCCGTGGCTAAATAATAACAGCCGCACAGGTCGATCGATAAGGTTAAGCTGCGCTTGCCGCGGTTGGTCTGTGGATGGGTGACCATCTTTACATACCAAGACCCCCTCCGTGCCTCGGAAGGCACGTTAAGCTGTTGGTCCCGGCTGTCATTCGTGGATCTTAGACAGTCGGTAGTCAGAAGCCCGAAAGTTTGACATCCGGTCTTACCAAGGGGTATCGTATTACCCAGTAACTGGGTTGTGGAGGTCAGATAGGCAGTCGCTCCAGGTAAAATACTGGTATTCAGCTGCATCCGGTTAGATTGGAAGCTGACTCCAACGTAGTTGGGAAAAGGCTAGTCAGATGATGATGTTTTTCTTATTGCATGAAAGGAATGGCACATGGTACGAACCAACTACATACGTATCTAAATAATAAGCCTATAATAAACCCACTGCTGGGACACAGGTCGTCTCTTCTAGAGTGACTGGGGTGTACCTAATCTACCACGCGTGCCCGGTGCGGGTTGGTAGATGTCACGTCTTCGAATTTTTGGTTCTAGGACATTCCGGTTTCCTCATAATGTTTTCCTTCACCTTTTTGAGAGCAGTGATAATAATAATAATAATAATAACCCCACCGCCGTATCTCTACGTTGACGTCGTGGTGGGGCTTGCGCGCTCCGAACTCTAGGCCTGTGCCGGAAGAGTTTACTTTGCCGGAACAGGTCTAGGGTGTGGAGCCAGAACAAGAGAGATACAGAAATCCGGAGGGAAGCATGTGGCGAGCTGTTGGGCAGTGGCGACCCCATGGACCCTATCTCCCGGGAGTAGTCTTGTTCCTCACCTCTGGCTTGCCTTAATTGGCCGGCTGGAGTGAACGCTGACGAGGAACAGAGCTCCCAACTCTTTCTTGCCTTTATTGGCCGGTTTGAGTGGAGATTCGCAAGAGCAAACGGGCTCGGGGCAAGGAAGTATTCCAGTAAGTGCTCGTAGGGATCTTGACCATCTTCCGGGCTCTGGGATTGTTCTGAAAGCCGTGGAATACCTCTCCTCAAGCACCTCAGGACATGTTGCCCCCTTGTCGCTACGTCACTATGTGCTAGCGACAGTTTTACGGGGGCCCATTATTGAGTGTGCAAGTCACCCCGTGCCATTTTTATCCGTGTGTATATAAAACATTGATCAGGCAGGGACCATAGTTCTTCCATAGTTCTTGGTAACTAACCCACTTTAGCCACCCAAACCCATAATCGAACTTTTTAATTTTCCATATTCTGCAATAGTTCTACACCAACCGGGGGTTGTCCTTGGGTAGACTTGCATAGTGCATACAGGGATAATCGTCGGATGGTGCCGCATTTCATTACAATCTCCTAAGGGGCCTCTGCGAGTTGGCTTCGGCCCCTCGTACGCCTTTCAAAGGACCAGGACCTCATGGTCCCGAGATATGTAAAAATATAATAATAAAATAACACGATACACATACTTAAAAATCACAAAATAGGCAGAATAATAATAACATAATAGTAATAAAGATAAAATAAAATAAAATAAATGCACGTACAGCTATCTAACCAACCTGTATGTGCAGTCTCACCCATCGACTAAGCATCGGGCAGTCCCACCGGTCACTCAATGCTCTCAACACGATGACGAAATTATTATTATTGGTGATGACGGAATTATTTACGTAAAGTAAAGCCCTTTCCTGGGTTTGGGTCCATTACCACTGGGAAACCACTCCTCAGCACAGCAGCGCTTCAGCACACCAGCCCGCGCGATGTGTCCTCTATCAACGCGCACTGGGCCCGCGTAGTGGATTACGGCCCACTCCCTCTCACCGAGAAGAGGTCTGTGTCCCAGCAGTGGGAACATAATAGAGTTATTATTATGCTATGCTAAAGTCATTACTCATAGAAAAAAGTTATTACAATAGTAAGTTCTGAATTTAGAAAAGATATAGGTACAAAATATTTTTATACAACGTGTAACGTTAAATGCGCAAAACCTGAAAATAGTTTGATCAGAATAACGACCAGAATTAATTGAAACACTTTTTAATATAGGTCACATTTTTCAAAAAATCTTCATTACAAACGTTGCCGTGTCTATTTATTAATAGGTCAAGCAAGCCAATGTCAGCGCGGCGCAGCGGCCCGGTGACGACTCCTCCCTCGGTAAAGCGTCGTCGCAGACGAAAGAAAGGATCAGAATGGCCAGTAAAACTAAAACAGCACATAAAACCTTTACAATTCTTTTAATAACTTATTTTGTCTCTTAAATAGGGTAATTGAATTAAAAATCAGTTGGGGTGTCTGAGGTTTTGCGCATTTAACGTTACACGTTGTATGTTATAAATTAATATACTAATAAGTATAAAGTTAGATCATAAATAGTGCATGGCCTAGGCTTAGTCCGTAACTTTGCGTACATTGATGCCGATTCTGTTTTCACCCACTAAACTAAATTTAAGTACAGTGCATCTTTTTCTTTCTATTTCATTAAGAAAAGGACAGAAGATAAATATTACTTTAGTCCTGTCCAATTAGTCAGCGCCTGACGTAAATTGACGTATTTTTAGTAGGCAATTTTTTAATCACGTGTAAACTTGTCTATGGAGTATCTTAATTTGACAGGACTAAACTAATATTTATCTTCTGTACTTTTCTTAGTGAAATGGAAAGAAAAAGGTGCACTGAACTTAAATTTAGTTTAGTTTGTGAACAAGAGAATCGGCGCCATTGTGCAATAAATGAAAAATATTGAAACGAGTCATTGTTATACACTATTAAAGTAAAAGTAATCAAAGACCTGAAACTTGCCCAAAGTTACACAAAAAAAGTCATTACATCAACCCTGAAAAACAGAGCCACAAACCACAAGACAAGTGGACATACCGCGTGCATCGCGTGCGCGGGTGTGCGCTCGCGGGTTATTGCGCAAGCACCGCGCTGCTTCGCTGAACAAGCGGGCCTCGCCTGAATCACTTCCTCTGTGTGTACATACGTCCTCGCCTTGCCGAGGGTTTACTCCACTTGGGGCAGATTGGTTTGATTTGCTGTGAAATTATAAATATTTTTGTTTTAGTAACTATGTATAAGAAGCTTTGCCAATCAAATTGATTGATCTGCTACGTCATGCATCTGCCGCAATATACGTTAAGTGGGCTTGTAAAATCTGCGACGGAAATGATGGAAGTTTAAAGTGTAACAATGTTTACAGTGGCCTCCAAAAGTTAGTTGACATTTTTCCACTTCAGCTCTGACACACCACATTATGATTTAAAATTCTAGTGATCCAAGTGTTTGAACTGTTATAACGTTTTTATTGACATAATATCATAAAAAAATAATCAATAATCCCTTAGAAGTATCCGATATTTTTTGAAATGTACTTTTGAAAATTCTATAATAAAACAATGCTTACGTTTTGAAGTGTGATGTTTATTTTAAATTACAGAAAATTAAAGGAATTTTATGTTTTAATAATCAAATCGTCCAGATGCCGTCCATTGCGGCGACGGCACTCTTCCAATCTTGATTGTTAATTTTGGAACACTTTACTGAGAATTCCCGGTGAAGAAACTTTCTGGTTTCCTAACTCCGACACTACAAGAATCGCGTGGTTACAATAACAACACATGGTTCCAACAGGACGGTGGCATTTGTCATACAAGTAACGCGACACTGGAGGTTGTGCAAGAAATGTTAACCCCTGACTTAACTCCAGCGGATTTCTTCATATGGGGATATCTAAAGAGTAAAGAGTACTCTAATAATCCGTCAACCCTGTCCGAATTGAAGGCGAATATCCAAGAAGAAATCGTGTCAATCTCGCCAGGAATTTTCACTTAAGTGTTCTAAAATTTACAAGTAAGATTGGAAGAGTGCCGTCGCCGCAACGGACGGCATCTGGACGATTTGATTTTTAAAACTTAGAATTCCATTAATTGTCTGTAATTTAAAATAAACAATGCACTTAAAAACGTAAGCATTGTTTTATTATAGAATTTTCAAAAGTGCATTTTTTTTGGCTCATCCTGTATCCCTATTGAAAACAGTACCAATTACACAGCTCCAAGTAGAACCTATCAACAACGCGACGAAATCCGCGATGTATCATTGCTTTTACTTGTAGCATCCGCAGGGGCGTTACACGGCTCAACTCCCGCGCCACACACCGAATTACTTAATAAATTATAGTACTTCTAACTAACATTTCGACCACCTAACTCAATTACAACCTTAACACATTCTGTTTAAGGTTTAATTTATTCAAGTATTGTTTTCCAGTTTTTAAGTAAGTTAGGCGGATTGTCCTGTCATTATATTTGGAGGTCCTGATGGCTAAGGATACGATTTCGTTTGGCACCGTTTTTCCTCCGTTAATTTCGTAATACCTGCTGATATACTTGGGTGATATATTATTTCCTTTGGCGGCGGATTTTGTCAGGGCTTTTGTATATACGTAGGTAGTGATGAATTGTGTGAATGACGATTAAATGTAGCTAATTGTGTTGGTAATTATGTAGATTCCGTGCTGTTGAAAACTGAATTAAGACGTTTTTAGTTCATGCTTGTTTTGCGAGAACACCTCTATGCATATTGATAAAATACGTAAATAGAGACTAATTTGCACTGCCAATACTGATTTGCTGGCAAGTATTCGACATATTGCATCACCTCATAATCACTTCTACCGAGACCTAGTATCCGTATGCCAGCAACTTTCCAGACCGTCACTTGAAACTTTTTCAAAGTTGTGCTTCATATCTCAGCGTGTTGTTTTTTTTTTTATAGGCGGAGAACATCGAAAGAGTAAGTATTAGAGGAGGTTCCATGTAGAGCTAAGAGAAGCTGAATGATGAAGCAGCAATAAGTCAGTGACTAGGCCGTCAGACTAGCAAGCGCCTGACACTTTGTGCTGGTGAGGTGAATCCACTCCTGTCACAAGTATATTTGTCACAGTTGAAAAGATTGAACCGAACGAAGTGGAAGAACATGATACATAAAGCTATGAAGGTCACGACCTCCAGTAATGGAGTACACGACCAAGAAGAAGGCAGAGAAGGCATTGACAGGAAAATGGAAATTTTGCATCATAGAAACAGCTCTTGACATCTCCAATCAACTTCAAATAGCCTAATATCGTGTAGGTACCAATGCTATACCGATTACTCATATTCTTTGTTCGAACAACCAAGTCAAGGATATATCCTCGCGTGTTAACACGATAACAACGCTCTGATTGTCAAGTAGTACGGATTTCGGCGTCGGCCATCTTGAGAACTCGTGTTTTACGTTAGAATTATGAATTTATGAAGCTGTTAGCATAATGCGTGTTTTTAATTGACGTTTGTTGAGATTTTAAGAGGTTATTTATGATAATGTGGGTTTGGGTGCGGTAAGTTAATAACAAACTTAGTAGGTACGTTTGGATCAGCAGAATCTGATTTAACTGTAAGCTGAACTGATGGTCGGCAACATTTTAATTTATTTTGTATTTTGGAGGTGCCATTTGCGACCGCCATCTGATCTGCGCCACCAAAGCTGAACCGGGATATGCCCATTTGGAAGCACCCAAGACTGTCTTTTAACCCATTTGGAAAGATGTAAGCCTCAGTCTTGGGAAACGACTCCTGTCTGTTTTCGGTTGTCCTTATTATAAAAAAGAGAATCCATTCATATTCGATAGTTGCCGAAATTGCCATGGTTCGAAAAACATGCTAACTAAATGAAAATATGTCGAAAAAATCAATCCATCAATCAACCCATGGGAGAGGTACTTAGATAATAGAGAAACTTAGCCTTGAACTGGCTGATTAATCTAAATTGATACCTAGTTATTCAGGTTACCTACCTATGGTACAGACGCCAGCACATTAAGCTACCCGAAACTGTCAGATTTTCCCAATCAACTTTAAACTTTAGCGATAAAGTTGCTAATCTATTAAAGAAATTTGACAGATTGTAGTAGCTTGATGTGCTGGCGTCTGTACAAACAACAGTGAAATCCACAAGAACAGACGATTGATTAGACCGTCAATTTAAAATTTACTCAAACCAAAGATCACCGAAGATAAATACACAAAATTGCTCATAAATACACAAAAGTATACACATCATTACAACCTGCCAGTTACAGGCGGAAATATCAAATATTTTCATATTTTCACGCAGTTCCAACGTTTTTCATACGACCTTCACAGTTTCCACGAGATTAATAAATACATCGAAGGAAACATCGATTTAATGACAATAAACACGATATTGTTAATACTTAAAGATGGATAAAAACAGATACTTGTTATAATTTCCGTTTGTTCAGCCGGATGTGTGGATGCAGCACGCGATCCGTGCCCACTAGCCGTGGGCAACGAAAGTGTTATGTATTGGTATTGCTTACATGTTTACTGAAGACACTTCCATGCTAGAACGGTTGAGGAAAGGAAATATAAATCTGTTTCGTTGCCTTGAACGGCCGAAGTTTGAAGAGGAGAAACCGATCAGAGGGGCAATACTCGTAATTTTAAAAACGTTAGCAGTCTGATCTCAGTCTGTCGAAAATACCTCTAATTTCCCTACATTATTGACAAATTTTTTGACATTGATTGTCGCTGAGATGAGATTGCGACATGAATTTGAACGTATTCTAAGTACGAGAATTGGCTTTCAGATCGTTTTGAATTCGTGCGAGTAAAATCAGTTTGTATCAACAAACGGATTCTGACGAAATGGGATGTAATAGATTCATGCATCAGCCAGTGCGACTGATGTGCTCCTGATCAGATAATATCCCATCCACTTGAGTGTCACAAATGTTTGTCCGAATCTAAACAATGCCTTTAACGCCGCAATAAACGTGGCCACCTTCAGGGCCCTATCAAATATTCTAGATGTACCGTCGATACGGAAAGACGAAGAATTTCGTTTGATTCTACTAGCAATATTTTAAGGTGTGAAAAGCAGATAGCTATAAATTAGTCATACTGTTTCAATTATGAAATTCGAGTCACATTTTCTTGGGAATCTCCACACGATAGCATGAGCTATGAGAAAACAGGTCATGCCATGGCAACTTTTAGGGCTAAAAGTGGGGTTTACAAAACCAGGACACTATTTAATATAACTGGCAATGTGACATGTGTCAAAAAATGACATAATCTCACATTTTCACGACCGATGTTCAATAAAGTAGAAAACTATGAGAGAAAAACTTACAATATTGTCAGATTGTCAAATTGTCTATAAAAAAAAAAAATCTTTTATTAACAGACTACATGGCCCACATTGTGTTAATAAAAATCTTTAAAAGCTATGTTAGTATCTAATTAAAAAGAGGTAATAAAATAATAATAAAATAAATTATGTTCCAGCCATAGATAAATTCATCAAGCCCCATGTGAAACATGTAGCTTGATAAATCTACCTATGGTAGGTCCATCCAGCCTTTCAGCAAACACCCTTAAGATGCCGTTGTTGCTTCCTCTCACTCTGCGTATCATCGACGCCACCTTCTTACGCATTATAGCAAAATAGTCGTCGGTGTGGACATCGGCGAACATACCTGACGCACTACAGTAGGGTGGAAGCCTCAACAACACCCTAAAGGTATTATTATATTGTATTCGCAGGGCATTACCTGCTTTTTGGGTATGATTAGCCCAAAGGCTGCAGGTGTAAAATGTTTGGCAATAAGCCTTGAACAATGTGATTTTTACTGGTACTGAGCAACCAGCAAACCTTCGAGCCACCATATTTCCCCTCACAGCCAATGCCCTGCGCTCCCTTTCCATGTCTGTGTCGTCTTTGAGGTCACTAGATGCAATTGGTACTTCAGTATTGTCACTGGTGGAAGGTCTTCTACAGCACCAACAATGTCCTTGAAAGTGACTAAAGACGTCATCAGACAGCGACGACTAAACAGCACACCGACCACGTCAATCAATACGCTAAGCATAATTATGCCATCCAAACAACCAGCATTTCACTGAAATCCCAACCTTCAAGTTGTTCTGCTAGACATACAGAATAATCGTCTCAAGATTCCAATCCACTCGACCTATGTGCGTCACGGGCCACAAAAAAGTATACAGTATGTCGGCACGTGTCTATAATTTTGTTTGCCAGTTTTGTACAGGGCGATACTTCGTACAGTGTCGTGTGCAAGTGTAGCCAGAAATATTTTTAATCCAAACAAAATACGGCGCTCTTCAAAATAAATATGTCGGTCGGATCGAGTTAGGAGGGTTGTACATTATTCTGGCCGGTCGTGTAATTGGTATCTAGTACTTAGTTGGCTGATGCTGATATAAAATTAATTGAGGATAATAAATAAGTACTTAAGTAAATATTTACATTTTTTAGTGTCACACCCAAAATGGCCCAGTTTTGAACATATATCTACTGTGGTTACCAAAATATGATCTTTCAGGATTCAGCAAGAGAAAACGTACACAGATTATTTCAGTTTCTAGGAAAGGGACAGAATTGAAGGAATTGCCAAAATGAGAACTTACTACCTGATACACCACAGTTTACTTAGTCAAAAAAACATTTGAAAAAATAAACGACGAAGCACTTGAAGAATTTAGTTCCAAAAATCATAACAGATGGCGCTACTCGTAGCTTACCACACCGCCGAAGGTGTAGTCAAACATTGTGCAGATTCACTTTTATTTTGATGTTCAGCTCAAAAACAAATTACTAACTTGTATAATTGTGGCAGTCGCTTAGCATTTTAATGGGATGCGTCTAATTAAAATTTAGTGAATAGAGAAGGTAGAGTATGTACCTGCCTCATAAAAATAGTTTTTTTAATGACGTTTTACTGAAGGTTTTTGTTGAGTTCGGGTTCTTAAATATGAACATTAATAAAATTAAGGTAAGGAAACAAATTATATGAGATTTATGATGGTCGCTATTTTCGGTAGGAGTTTCATAATGAAAAAAATACATCGAAAAAGGGTACCTACCTAATATAAATAATTTCACAAAAGATCTGAGTTTTTAAGCCAGTTTTTTTATTTGATCTTGAAAGTATTAACTTTTACCAACGACACTCGAACCTACTGTGAAGTCCTCTCAAGACGATATAAAAATCAACGTTGACCAGAGGCGGATCACTTAGGACAAAAAGAGATCTTGTTTATGTTACGTACCGCGAAACTGAGAGCATAATATGGGTGACTGTACGCAGGTACCAGTTATAAGAGAACAGCGGGTTAAGAAATCCAGCGGCGATGCTATGCTATAAGCGGTAGCGATTTGTGGAATAGGCCGAGGTGATGAATTAACTTGCTGTCTTGTTAGTTTCGTCACTTATTGCCTTAGCAATATTCTGTGTGTATCGCATGACATTTATAAACTGCTTATAAGGATGCTTTCTTTCGTTACCGATTTGGCCGAAACGGATCTTATATATGCTACGCACTTTGTATGTAATTGACTTAATTGTGTTGCAAGTTAGAAGCTGTTATAGGGTTTTGTAGCGGCTCCATGTTTTAAAGTAAAGGAGTAATTTAATAAGTAGGTATAAAATAAATAGTAAGTATCTAACTGTGACTGCAGTGGGATAACACTGTGCTTGCACAATTAAAAAATAAGAGGAAACTAAATTGAATTCTTATTAGCATTCGATCAGCTTGGTTGTCTTATAAGTTTGTAACCCTTGTGGCGGGTGTTTTAATACCTACTGTAAAGGTGTGGAGTTTACGGGGTTTGTGTAGAATATTAGCGTTCAGTTAGGCTTGTCTGTTATGCCTTTCACCAACCAATAAAAGAGCTTTTGATTTTTTAACCCTTGTGGCGGGAGTTGTAAATAGATACCTACTATAAAGGTTCACGGGGTGGGTGTAGAATATATGCGTTATGAAATGAAATGAAAATGTTTATTCTGTAAACAGGATATGGGAATCACTTTTACACGTCATATTATAAATAAAAATAAGCTAGATGTGATCGGCGTTTTCTATCTGACTGAGAAGAAAGGCCGAAACAAACTCAGAGTTACAGTCTGTTTTAAAACACAGACATAATCTTGATTAGATCAGATGCCTGAAATGATCTTTTAAGGAAAGTACCAGTAAGTCAGTGCAAGCATTTGTCAGTAATCGTGTGGCTCAACTCAGAACTTGAGGATTATTTTAGGCTTGTCGCTTGTGCCTTACTCCACATAGTAAAAGAGCTTTGTTTACACGTGAACCGCGGAACGATACTCGATTGTAACTGTTTCCGAGATGGAGAATAATCGAGCAAGCGTGATACGACATCGAACAGATGAAGGAGCACATCTGACGGTTATCTCGAGTTCAAGAGAGGGATTATACCTATTCCGGCTTAACTTACGATTGGAGGAGTGTTTGATTATTTTTAAAAGAATGTTTCGAATTAGAAATGGGGAGGACATTGAGATAAGTAGATCGCTGCGTAGAGAAGATTTATTTTTGTGATTTTGTTGTGAACAATTAAGCTGTTTGAACAATTATTAAATTCAACTCAGCCTGTCGCAGTTCACTGCCGGACATAGGTCTGTCCCATGCTGCGCCTCAGTAGTACCATGTCCTCTGCCAAATCCGCCAATCATTAAAATAAACTACTTAAAATTGGACACATCTTATAGAATAATTCTAGTAGGTAATGCACGATTCTAACTCGAATGCAGACATACAATACTGATTGGATTCTGCTAGTGAATAGGTAGGAGATAAGTTTTTAATAATACCTACCTTCCGAATAACTCTATTAAAATCATAATACACTACCGAAAACCATTCACTCAATCTGTTTGATGGTCAAACTCAAAACAATAGATGTACGTACCTAGGTTTGATTTGTATAAAACCTATAAAACCTTCAACATCAAACAAAAAAAAAAAAACTTAAAGAAAAATCCGTTATTTTCTTACAACCGCCATGCTTTGTTTTTTAACACGTTCCAAAACGTTTTTAAATATAGAACATTGATTTATTGACACGCGTGATCCGAAGTTGAGGGATTTCATTGATGTGGTGTTTAGTTCGTTACTGGAAATATAGATGGCGTTAGTAGTATGTAAACTCAGGCGCAAGTGATAAAGCTACGAATTTTGTAATAGATATTTATTTTGAAGTAGGCAAGCAATCGTATTTGTTTCAAGTATGAAGATTTAAATGAGCTAATTATTATATGTATTATTATTAAAATAATAAGTTTCTTTAATTAATAAAAAGTGTCTAACAGATCTCTGTGAGTTGGTTTTGACCTCGTACGCCTTCCAAAGGTCCCGAGATAAATATCAGATAAAATTAAAACTAAGCAGACATCTAATCAGAAAATAAATACCAACATTATTAATTGTAAGTAAAATATATCAAGGGGAATAAAAATATAAAAAAAATAATTGGTAGATTTACATACCTATATCTATATAGTGCTCTAAATCTGCACTAAAAACCTCTAGGTAGGTAATTATTTAGTTACAAACTAAACGGCGCTAGGTTTCCAGGTCTTTCGGTAGATTTTTTTTGTACCTACGTAGGTACTTATACCGCCTTTAGCAGCGAATGTTTCCTCTGTAGGTAATTACCTACCAACCTTGTATTATACTATATCCTTCGTATGCATTTTTTTCCTTTTTAGGGTTCCGTAGTCAACAAGGAACCCTAATAATTTCGCCATGTCCGTCTGTCCATCTGTCCGTCCGTCCGTCCGCAGTATAGCTCTTAGTACTAGAAAGCTATAATTTGTAGGGTTTTAAATACCTAATCTTCAATACGTTCCTAAGTGTAAAACGGTGTTGCAAATCCAATAAGTAACCTAATCACGACTTTGATCTCCGAAGGGTAAAACAGATTTATTCCTATAGTACCTACATTTCGTCAATTACCTATGTTTATGGCAATTAGTACTTACTTATAATTTCACTAACTTCAAAAAACTCTAACTTTTCCCCTTAACTAATAAACGTATCATATCAGATGAATAGTTACACACCGATTTCTCTCTTTTTTTTTTTAATTTAAAAACGTTGCCCCACACTAGGAATTTCTCCTGTATTGTGGGTGCTTTTACAAACATTTAAACTCACATACACAAACAGCCAGACCCGGAACAACTACTTGCAGGTGATACAAATATTTGTTCCGTGCGGGAATCGAACCCGCGACACGCAGCGCAGCAGTCAATAGCTTAACCACTGCGCCAACCGTGCCTTTTAGTCGTCAGTAATTTGACTTTCGAAAGAAGAAGACAAATCGTTGTATAAATATACAGACACTATACAACGTTTATTACGTAAGGGGGTAAATATTTAAACTTAACCTAACCTAAGCGCTCTGCATGCACACTGAGCACCAATGAAAAAGTGACGTCAAGTAACCACTTATTCTAAATAAAATTAAACCCACTAGGGTTTTATTAAAATTTCACATACCTACTTACCTACTAAGAGTATGCCGAAACGAATCGAAAGAGCCTATAGAATAATTGTATACCTTTTTATTGAATATAAACAAAATTTTAAAAGTCAGCGCTTTTCGAACATCAAAAAAGTCTACTGGAACATTGGAAAAAAAAAAACGTTAAAAAACTGACTAAAATATTTTCATACTTAATCGTTTCTCGTAACTTTAAACAAATAAAAAATAAAAGCTGTACCTTTGTACACAATACTTATATTATATTGCCGTATCTGTAGGTATCTGTTTTACTGTGTGGACATAAATAACAATAAAAAATAAAAAAATAAACTTTATAATATTTCTGATTGTAAATATTACGATATCTTACGTAAAAATAAATATTGTAATACTTTAATAGAAGTTTCAGCGCTCTGCAGATTACTCCATTCAAGAGTTCATGATGGAGCTTCCAAGAAACGCTTTTCGCTCTAATTGCACCTTGTTTATATTTCAACGAAACAGGTACAGCCGATGAGTTTGTTTTTGTGGATTTTAAGTTCGTTGAAAACAAAAAATGATCCTGTTTTTTTTCGGTATTTAATAGTACAATTATGCGAGGAGTAGGTACTGTTACGGTTTTTTGATTTGTTTATGAATGTCGGAGATCAAAATGAAGTTAATTCTAAGATTTCTTGTTCGTTCCTTCACGAAGAGCAAAGCGGCCGACATCTCTATAATTAAACACGGAACCGAGTCGGTATGCAATCGTTCGTGTATGGTTATGTGCAATAGTGGCGTATGTGCCTCGTTACGTAACATGCGATGCTTTAGTTCTCCAGTGTTTACAGTGGCGGAGTGCGCGAGTGTCGCGAGTCGCGTGTCCCCACCGCATCGATCCGCTCCGCCCAGCGCTGGCCCCTCCCACCTGCGGCACCCCCCCCGTGCCCCCGACACCCGCACGCCCGCCGCGCCTCCTCACACCCCCGCACCGCTGGCCTTTGTCGCTTGCCGCCCGCGCTCGGTCACCTGTGTCGCACGTCCTCAGTCGCAAAGCGGCCGCGACGCGCGCCACCCGCTTCGCACTACGCGCGCATATTATGACAGTGACGTGATGGAACCCAAAGAGTACGGTGCGGTTCCCGGCCTACCCGCCGGCCTGGACTATTTTATGATGCCTCGAGTGACTCAACCTGCGCCTCAGTTCGATTTCCGCAAGCTCGGCGCCAGCTTCAGCGGCCGAGATGACGACAAGAGTGACGAACGACGATCGCCCGAGTACCCGCCGGACAGGCGCGACCCGCCGCCGGCCCCGTGGCCTCTCGGCCTCGGCGTCCAGTTCGTCAACCCCGCGACTGGCAAGAAGAGAGTTCAGTGCAACGTCTGCCTCAAGACTTTCTGCGATAAAGGCGCGTTAAAAATTCATTTTTCGGCGGTGCATCTGCGAGAGATGCACAAGTGTACAGTGGAAGGATGCACCATGATGTTCAGTTCGCGACGGTCGAGAAACCGACACAGTGCTAACCCGAACCCGAAGCTGCATTCGCCGCACGTGAGACGCAAAATATCGGCACACGACGGTCGGTCGTCACAGCCGTTCCCGCTGCTGCCTGCTCTGGCGCGGCTACCCATACCTCCTCCCGGGCTGCTGCCACCTGAGCTGGCAGCTCGCCTGCCACCTTCACTCAGCGGGCCTCCGGGACCACTTCCTCCGCGTGTGCCCCTCGACGACCTCCGCAACTTCAGTGAAATTGAGAAAATGTACAGAAAGCTTCCACATTCGGATGAATATCATCACCGCAGTGCTCTAGATCTTGCCAAACCTCATATTATGCACGAAGAAGAGTCCAATAATTATAGTGAAATTAATGATGATATCTCCGATGATGACCATAAGGATAAGTCTGACGAACGGACTACATCTCCGGTTGTAGAAAGATTGAACTACGAGGATGAACCTGAAGATTTAAGTGTGAATAAAAACAGAGACGATACCAAACCCGTTGTTGCGAAATCTGATAGTGTAAACAGCCGCGCTGACCCCACCGCCTCGGACGATAAGACTTCATCTCACGTTCCTAACAAACGTAAGAGGAAGAGCGGCAACCCTACCCGGTGTTCTCAAAACAATGAATACAACGTGTCCGATGAAGAATATAATGCGGATTTATTTAGAAACCTGTCAACTCCCAGCTCGAGTCGTGCTGAGGAGGAACCCTTATCGCTCAAGAAACAAAAGCCTGAAAGCACGGAGTCATTTCAGAACGGTGAGGAAGCTACTGTGGACTCGGAATCGGTGACGCGTGTTAAGGCTGAGAGTGAGTCGGACGATGAGTCGAGTGCCCCCAGCGTTGTTCGTGAAGGACTGAGATTACGTTCCGATCTGTATACCCCGAGCGACAGCGGGAGTGACTTGCATGCATTGGAAGAGCGCTTAGCGAGGGCGCGATCCCCGTCAGCCAGCAGTGACAGGACAGATGACAGGTCAGATATCAACGACCTAGAAATCCCCATAGACGACGAGAACCCCGACCGATGTACCGCTTGCGGAAAAGTATTTCAGAACCACTTCACGCTGCGCATGCATTACAGAAACGATCATTTGAAATTGCTTCACCCGTGCGAGGTGAACGGTTGTGACGCCGCCTTCCCTTCTCGGCGGAGTCGAGACAGACACAGTTCGAATGTTGACCTGCATCGGCGGCTGCTGTCCACCGGCTCACCGGAACAGAAACCAGCATTCGAAGTCAATGCAGAACTCCTAAATAAATTATATGCAGATATAAAAGGGCTCGCATCAACGCTAGAGAGCCTGCGATACGGTGGCAACGAGGAAGCATCTCAGCTTCCCAGCTACGTGACTGAAACTATGAAATTCTACAGTCGGAATTTGACTGCGCTGCAATCGGGGCTGTTTCCACAGTTCGGTGAGCGGGGGTTTTTTCCGTCCCCTTTTTTGATGGGTAACGGAGTGCCGCAGGCAGGTGGCGGCCCGTACGGAGCGCCAGCGGGGGCACAGTCTGCGCGGGAGTCGCTGTCGCCGCTGTCAGCGTCGTCCCCGCCGGTGATCTCGCCCGGCCGGCTGGACGCGGCGCACGCGCGACCCCGGGATGACGCGAACCTGCTTTTTCGCGAGACCTCCGAGTCGTTCAAGAAGATGACCTCGCTGTGCGAGCGGCAGGAGCAACTGTATCAGCACCACGTGCCGGTGTCATGACGCTCCCGCCACCCGCGCTCGCCCTGATGATACCTCTCGTCTTGAAGCGACACAGACTCTGTATATTTAATTGTTAATAATTTTAATTGTGTTAATTTTATTTCGTATTTCGTTTTTGTATTTTCTTGTGATATTTAGACAAATATATCGTAATTATTGATCCCACGAACTGTAAGTTAATAGGGATAGCAGCTTGGGTGTTGAGTTGGCGTTTGTGAAGCGAAGTGCAATACAGACTCGAATATTATAAATATTAATGGACTCCGCGTACGACATGATATCGTGTAAAGTATTCGTAATTGATGTTGAAAGTAAACGTTATATGATCAGCTTCATTTATTGTTCTGCCGCAATAAACTCTTTGAGGAAAAAATGTTCGAATTGTTTTTATTTGTGTGGCGAGTGTGCCGAATTATTGACGAGATAATCTGGTTCCGCTTGTAATAGCAATGGCGTCGGTTGTGGGGAGCTACTCAACTAGAAACATAATAAGCATCTGCTTACACAGTTTTTGTACCCTTTTCACGATAACAATGCTCGGGTTTTAAGTAAAAGTTGCCTTTGAAGCTTGATTGGATAATTGACTAACCGAGGCTTTTACTCATTCTTGAGCTTTTAACTTGAATAAATGGTGATTTGGAAATCCGTTAACTCGAATACAATAACAATATGATAATGTTAGCATTCAATTTGTAGCTATGAATAAATCAATAAACTAGTTTGTATAATGGCGTACATCTAAATTCACAGTAGCTGTATGAATAAATTAATGATTACATTTAAACTTTTAATATTGTTTTATGTTATTATTTATTACGGAGAAAGTAATTATGTATCGTTAGATGACCATTTGGAATATCTGAAAGAATTATTTAAATGATGTTACTGACTTCATGATTAGAAGAAAGATTTTATTATTTTATTACCAAGTTTATTGTGCTGAGAAATATTTCGTGTCAAATAATTTGCAATCTCTTTTTAAAACTAAAAGTGGACGAGCGGTGCTTTTAATGTTCTAAAATGCGCAATATACATATAATTAAAATAAAATGTATACCTATAAATAACGACTTATACCTAGTTAATAATTAAATAAAAATGTAACATCCTAATTTAACTAAAACTATTTGACACACTAAAACATGGCGTCGAAAATTCATTCGCATCGCTGTCGATGTCTGTCATCTGAAATTAGTTTGAAATGCAACAAACATTTAAAACTACTACTGATTTTTGTAACAAAACAAAAAAGTTTTAACCATAGTCTAGTTAATCAACTGATTGTCTATCCATTAGAAATGTTTAAAATCTCGGGAAAAATCCACCAAATACCTGAGGACAACGTGGATCTATTAACACAATGTGTCCAAATATAAAGCCTTACAGAAACCAAATACAGTCAAGTAGGTGGGGAGCTTTGTTATGGTGTATCAGCTTATCTATTCTGTTGAAATCGTGAAAACTTAGGTGAAGTAAGCTGTCAATGATGCCAATCCCTAGCATCAGAATGACAGCTCACTTCAAGCGTAAAGAATAAATAAGAACCAACAACTAACCTGCAGAATGCTAGTAACGAAAGGCGTGCTACGGTGAGCTACGGAGACTACCCGGCATTATTGGTAGGTATTAAAGAAGGAGTCGTCGAAACAACCACTAACGCTTGGTAAAATAGGTATGTATGGGAATCAAAAATTCGCTTCTAAAGCTACTAGCACTACTTCTATCTTAGTAGTTTTTAGCTTATCAGATAACTATGTAAAATCCAAATCGCATAATAAAATCCCTTTACAAACCTTACCCTACATCATCATCATTTCAGCCAGGAATCACCCATGGGTATAGGCCTCCCTATTTTTCTGCCACACTCCCCAGTTCCGTGGGTCCCTCATCCATGTGTTTCCACCGACTTTGACGATATCATCAACGCAACGCGCTTTTGGACGGCCCTGGATTCTTTGGCCTAACCGTGCCACCATTCGGCGACAGCTTTACTCCATCGGCCATCTCCTTGTCTACTTAGATGTCCTGCCCAACTCCACTAAAGACGCACCACCCTGTCCCCGACGTCACAGACTTTCGACTCTGTATTTTTTTTTGAAAAAGAAATATATATTTTTTATATATTTTACATATTTTTTATAATCTATATTTTTTTAATCTTGAGATTAAAGAAAAATGTAAGTATATAAAAAATTTATAATGACTTTAATCACCTGTACATCGGTGTGTGAACATCACTAATTGTTACACGAGCCTCCATGATTTAATAATAAGGGCCACGCGGACGCAACAAATATTAATTATTTAGGGTTCCCTAACAAGGGTCCGTGATGCGGATGGGTTGCGTGCACGGTTATATGATATGGATGCAACAGAAATTAGGGAATAAGTGTTATTGATAATTATGGGAGTTTTGTTTGGATAATATCCAGGTGGTTTGAGTAGGAAATTGTTGTTCGGTATTATTCTGAAAACTGTTTAGGTTACTGGCGAAGTGTAGTCGAAAGCGCTACTGCTTATCATGACAAAGAAAGAAAGAATGAATTTATTTCTCATCACAAATGTTGTTGTGGACAGGAAGTACTTAATCTAAAAAATATAGGCTTAACATTTGTGAGAGACCTGATGAGGTCCTGGGTTCGATTCCCAGTTCTGACAGTGTTGTTGGGTTTTTGCATAAGGAATTGTTCAATATTAGCCCGGAGTCTGGATTTGTGCCCGGTTGATAGCTATTCAGACTATTGCCATCAACCGGGCACAAATAGCAACAAGGGCAATAGGGGGCGCCCTATTACATGAGACTTAAATATAACTGATGGAATATGGGTGGGGTACACCTCTGCCTAACCTTTCTGGAAATAACAGGCGTCATGATAAGTTGATGTGAACTCGTTGTTTTGCCCTTGATTAATGCTTATAACCATAATAGCGGGCTCTAAGTTCACAGTATATTTATTTAGTTTTAACTTATTACTTTCTGAGAAAAAGTCTTGATCTGAGCTTGCAAGATTCTTATTGGTGAATAAACTAAGCAGAAACCTAATAATAAGTAGGTACAAAACGAACTGCCTATACGGAACCCTCGACATTGACTTCATACTTAAAATTTGACTCCGTAGTATTTTCTCCGCTAGTTCATTTGTGTAAAGTCTAAACGATTTTGTAAGTCTTTCAAATTTATTTAAAATTAAATAGATGCCTAACTGAACTATTTTAACGTATTCCGTATTGATGAATAACGTACAGCCAGTCGATTCTGTAAAAATCTCACCGTGAAAACTTGCGTGGAGTGAGCTGTCAGTGTCATCCCACTGATGCTAGGGATTGACCAAGCAAACATTTACAATCTATAATCGAGATTTTTATAATATTTTTTATGCTAATTCTATTGATCATTTTAAACATTTTCTAAGTAGTATTTTAGTTGTCAAAACATTAGGTACTATTTTGTGGGGTTTTAAAATAAAATATCAAAGCAGAAACTTAGTCAGAATATTAAATTTTCTTTTTTTTCCCGAGGTTAAAACTCACAAAATAGTAATGTTTTGACAACTAAAATACTAGCTTTGAAATTATATAAAATGATCAATGGAATTAGCATAAAGATTTTATTAAATCTCAATATTACTTAGTCAATCACTAGTATCAGGTAGGATGACACTGACAGCTCACTGCACGCTCACTTCACTTAAGTTTTCACGGTGAGATGGTTACAGAATCGAACTGCAGTTCTTAAGACGTTTCAGTTTTTTTACGTCCTTCAAATGGGTAGGTAGGTATATACATATAGGCACCTACTTTAACTGAATTTAACGTAGGTACAATTTTAAGGTTGTACTAAATTCAAATAAATCTGTTTATGATATATATTTATTTAAATTTACAATAAGCACATTTTTTGCGTGTTTTGCGAAATAATCAACAGGTTTTTTTTTTACTTTTCAAGATAAAATTCTAAATCTAGTTTTGTTTTTTCTAATAATGGAGAACTATTTTCATATAAGAAGGATAGTATATGAGTATATGAGTGTCTGTACACTCATATACTTGGAAATTACCTGCGCCAGTTACGTATCGTAACAGAATTATTCAGAGAGCGCCAATAGATAGCGCCACGGGCATGTTAGGTACGGAACGTCGAACATTGAAAATATACGTTCATCTGTGCTTTATCCATTACAGAAATGTACTAGTCATTTCTGTGTATTATAACAATAATTAAAACGGTCTGCAATGTAGTCTAAAAAGTGGGTAGGTATGTATAGATCAGAAAAGACTGTGGGGAGCAGGGGTGGTTTGTCTATGACTGACTACAATGTTCTTATCAAAATCATAAAAACTGCGTTTCTGGATTTCAATTATGGTGCTAATGGGTATACAGGAACTGATGGACGCTAGTGATGGCGCCAAACACGTAGACGAATTCTGGGCCGACTTCATTTAGACTGCCATCGAATAAGAATAGGTATAGTTGATTTTTTTAAATGAAATTTATTGAAATTGTTTATTCTGTAAATAGGATATCAGAACCATAGTGGTTCTGATATCCTATTTACAGAATAAACATATGTATAATGTATAATGTGTGAAATTGTTTATTCTGTAAATAGGATATCAGAACCATAGTGGTTCTGATATCCTATTTACAGAATAAACAATTTCACACATTACACGTCAATTAAATGAAAAAAAAAAGGTACATAAATGATTCGACTATTTCCTACGGCTGACTACCCCTGGTAAGACCTGTGATACGTATTGTACAGATAATAACGGATTTGGTGCTTAAGTGCGACCTTTATAAATAATTTCAAGACAAAAATTAATATATTTAAAGAATATCAGAGAAAAAACAGTAGGTAGGCGTCAGATTTGGCTGACAAGCCAATAGACAAGAATAAAAAATGTACAAATATGTTCTAGGAATAATTATTGAAGTAATACTCATATACAACGTGTAACGTTAAATGCGCAAAACCTGAAAATAGTTTGATCAGAATAACGAGCAGAATTAATTGAACCACTTTTTAATATAGGTCAAATTTTTCAAAAAACCTTCATTAAAAACGTTGCCGTGTCTATTTATTAATAGGTCAAGCAAGCCAATGTCAGCGCGGCGCAGCGGCCCGGTGACGACTCCTCCCTCGATAAAGCGTCGTCGCAGACGCAAGAAACGATCAGAATGGCCAGTAAAACTAAAACAGCACATAAACCCTTTACAACTTTTTTAATGACTTATTTTCTCTGTGAAATAGGTCAATTGAATTAAAAATCAGTTGGGGTGTCTGAGGTTTTGCGCATTTAACGTTACACGTTGTATATGAATGTGGTTTTCCATACATTTCTCATCCCGGTACTGAGAGCTCGTGAACTGTCACAGTATCTACTTGGAATCAGTTACTAAAACTCAGGAGTTACGTTCATTGAAGACAGAACAACAAGAAATAATAAACGTGTAAAAAGTACCCTAATTACAGCATACTGAAGTCCTTTCTCAAAAATTAAAAGCTACATGAGACATTATCTTCTCAATCAACATACTCGTAGTCACAGCACATTCCCTCCCAAAATCTCCCAAATTGTCATCCCATACAAACAGTAGATATTAAATTCCCCGGTTCATAACTAAACAGAGGTTAGACGGAGGGTTGAACCGCACAGTTTGTCAAACCCTAATTAATAAACTAACCGTTAACTGTGCACAAACAAACTTAACTCGCCCCGCGGCGGTGTCTGTCTATTGCTGATTACTCTAACTACTGTATTAAGATCAAGAGTTGTTAGTTTTATGTACGGTAACTTTGTGTGATTGTGGTTTAGATTGGAAATTCGCAACTGCTTAACTCAACTTACATTTGGGAAAAAACTCCTAGTTATACTCCGTTGCTTTAGGTAGAAAAGGTAAATAAAAAAAAAATCACGTGATTCATGGGTGCTAAACATTTTGTTATAAATTTTAAAATATTTTTATTTATTGAACAGGACTACAAGCACGAATACCGAAATTTCACCAGAGCCTATTCCCACGCACTTTTAACGAAGCTATTTTATAATATAATTAGGCATTTTGAAGATGAAAACGTCAAAAGTTACCTTTAGTTAATTTATTATCATCATTTCAGCCGAAAGACGTCCACTGCTGGACACAGGCCTCCCCCAAGCACCTCCACTTCGACCGGTTCTGTGCTTCTCGCATCCAACGGGTTCCTGCGGCCTTCACAAGGTCGTCGGTCCACCTTGTGGGAGGCCTTCCAACGCTACGTCTTCCGATACGCGGTCGCCATTCCAGAACCTTTCGGCCCCATCGGTCATCTGTTCTGCGAGCAATGTGCCCTGCCCACTGCCACTTCAGTTTGACAATTCCTCGGGCTGTGTCGGCTACCTCGGTTCTCCTGCAGATCTCTTCATTTCTGATTCGATCACGCAGGGAAACTCTAAGCGTAGTCCTCTCCATTGCCCTTTGGGTGACTTTTAGCCTTCTAATAAGGCCCACTGTGAGCGACCACGTTTCAGTGCCATAGGTCATCACTGGCAACACGCACTGGTTAAAGACTTTCGTTCTGAGACACTGTGGTATGTAGGACGAGGAGATGTTGCGTAGCTTCCCGAACGCTGCCCAGCCGAGTCGGATAGTTTAGTTAATTACCTAAATAAAATAAAGGCTAGGCCGTATTTTGGCCACAGCGGCCAATCTCGACGGAGACTAGCCTTCGGTGCGGGAGATATTATATTTAGTGCACAAGTGTGCGCGCAGAGACAGGTGCACACCCTCTTCCCTCACTCTCATAGTCCGATGGGACGGCAATCCGACACGACCGGAGAGAGATCTGACGCAGGACCAACGGCTGAACGTGCTTTCCGAGGCACGGGGGTATCACACCGCCAACTTCCGAACTCCGGGTTGTTACTATGAAATTCGTAATGGAAAAATTTATTAACACTGCCCGACCCGGGAATCGAACCCAGGACCCCACGCTCAGCGCTCAGCAGACGCGCTTGCGACCACGAGACCAACGGGGCAGTTAATTGGGCTAATTTCTTAAACCGATGTATGGTAATTGCGTAACACACTATCAGTAGCAACGGGTTTCATTTTGACAGTTCAACAACATTCATTGCGTTATTTACGTTGTTTAGCAGACAGGTTTTTTGAACATATGGAGCAATGGGTTAGCAATATGCTTCAAAATGATTCAAATTGAGAGTAATAGTGGGTTACGCAATTAGGGTGCTGGTATTGTTAGTTATTATAATACTCAATAGTTTATTGCATCGTTCCACAATGTGTAATTGTGTACTTAGGTGATAACTTAAAATTGTATGTGCTCATTGGCGCCGATTCACAAACTAAACTAAATTTAAGTTCAGTGCATCTTTTTCTTTCTATTTCATTAAGAAAAGGACAGAAGATAAATATTAGTTTAGTCCTGTCAAATTAAGATACTCCATAGTGAAGTTTAGAAGTGATTAAAAAATGAACAAGATAACAATATGTCTACTGTGGCATTACCGGATATAAAGGCAATCCCGTCAGTTGGCGATCATCGCCAGGACGGTGTTGGCGCTGCCCCGCACTCTGCGCACCAGAGACGCGCACCGCTTGCGCATCGTCGCGCAACGGATTAGCAATATCCTTCAAAATTATTCAGTTTAAGATTTATAGAGAGTTCTGAAGTTATTCAAGGTCTAATCATGGAAGATAAGTGTTTGTAAACCCATCCAAGAAAAACCAAACGTTTTGGAGAATACGTAAATTAATAATAACCAAAATCCCAAAGTATTAGGCACAGCGTACCTACAACATAGCTTCAAAGATAATCCCTCATTCGCAGATTACTGTATTAAGGCACACAGTTTCTTAATTAACGTTTTGACAAAATGTACAAAGACGGTGTGCCCCGGGGTAAAGATCTTAAGGATTTGTGCAGGGTGAAGGGGGGTAAAAATTAGTAGCGGGGTAATTGTGCAGGGTAAATTTAAGTGGTGGAGGAATGTGCTTTTTGGATGATGACGTAAATATTATGGTAGAGGTAGGTATGTAGGTACCTTAGACTGGTTATAAAAGGTATTGATATTGTGACATAGGTAGGTATGTAAGTATGGTTGTAAGAATGATGAACCTTAGCAGGCCCTTACTTCATCACTACATAGTTTAAAACAAAGTCGCTTCCCTGTCTGTCTGTCCCTATATATGCTTAGATCTTTAAAACTACGCAACGAATTTTGATGCGGTTTTTTTTAATAGATAGAGTGATTAAAGAGGAAGGTTTATATTTATAACACATGCATAATCTAGTAGAGAAACACTGATAATTTTAGAGGTTTCTAATGTAATGTCGTAAATAAACACATTTTTTTGCGCTTACCTACATTGTAAACGCTGGCTGAACCCGTCGAGATAGATCAAAATAATGTAGTACAGTATTGTACACCTTAAAAAGATCTACAAAAAAGTCCTCGATGGTATATGTATATCTCTTAGGGATAACCCACAATAACCATTTTTTATCCTATACTTTTTACGAGAAATAATGGCTCTAAAATTATCAGTGTTTCTCCATTGCACCCGTGCGAAGCCGGGGCGGGTCGCTAGTCTATAAAATATTGTATATCAACATTGAAGTCGCCTATGGCCAGCAGTGACAGGCTGGGATCATACGTGATTTTATAGAGAAAAAATAATCGTAAAGGACCACGTTCAAGTATCCAGTCATTCAACTCAAGCATCAACAGTTATTAAGAAATCTTTGTGTACCTAATTCATAAATCCCGGAAAATGATATCCCGCGAAATATTCTGAAGAAACCAAATGCCTGGAGCGTGACTTTAATCTGGCCTGTCTCTTTCAAATGTTTCGTCCTTCAAGTGAGAATATATAATGATTCTTTTAATCTCTTTAGGAATTCTTAAAGGAGTTCAAACAGATAATAATTATTAGCTCAGCAACGCTCCGGGGCTGTTACTTGTACTCGTAGGTACTATATATATATTTTATAATAGGGAATTTTGTTTTCTTAGTTATTTTTCTTTGTAGCCTTGTAGGTACTTTTAAAGCAGTTTTGTAGAGTTTTTACGCTAATAAAGTTGAATGAGTTAATTGTCCAACTTTGAGTAGATGCATCGGTGGTCTTGTATTTATTTTTTATTAATTGACTCTAAACAAACAAAAATCCTTACAGGCTAGACCCAATGGGATATTGCAGCACACTTAAAATTTAAATAGTTCCACTGTTTTTACCATATCAAATTCTATAGGTAGCTGTTCTTGTAAATCCACCCAAAGCGCAACAGAATATGTCCAAGTCATCAGCAATGAGGTTGAGAGTGCGGTGCGCGCTCGTGAGCGGCGTCTCGCGCAGCAAGTTAGTTCGCGCGCACGATTCCGCCAGCAACCGCGGCTGATGACGACAACCCACATACCCGTCTGGCACGACTAGCTCCAACCTTCGCCAGTCTTAATGTCCCTGCCAGAATCCCGCGTTATACCCGTCCATTGCTCAAAGCCCTACGATACCAAACGAACTTGGGTAAACATTCACCGGTTCCCAGGATGACCCAGCAGTACAATGCCTTTTCATGTACATCGGGGGACATAGACATCTTTTCAAATACTATGGATAAATATAGGTCACTAATTGATACCCAGTTAAATGATATGTAAGTGTTGAACTACCTGCTTATTGATGTATTGTTTGCTATTTTCATTTGTAAGTATAATTTTTCTACTATGTTTCTTTACTTTTTAGTCTTTTTTTTCCATTTAAATTATTATCTAATTTAGGCATCCGATACTGTGTTTGTTTTCTTTGCATGATGTGGTCTCCTATAATTGAGGGAGCACATGGATTTTTGTTCTTGTCCTTTATAATATAGCATGTAAGGTGTATTCTTTGTTGGAGATCCTAACAAACTAAAAAAAAATCTGGCAACTCACACTCGTGACTTATATCTGGTAGTCGAAGGCACTACTGCTACACTTGGGAGTGATTTCTAACTGAACAGACAGCTGTGCTGCTGGTGAGTTAGTTGCGCCAATTCATCCCAGCTAAAGCACTAGGGAATGTCTACGGGCGGGCGTTTTTGGGGGATTGTCTTATGTAATTTTGACGTTCGAAAATTGCTGATTCTTAGTCAAGTTTGAATAAACGCCCTTTGATTTTTTGAGGGTCTGGATAGTAGCCGAAATATAGGTTTGGACTAGAGTAAAGTGGCACTTGGCTGTCCTCCTATTACAGAATCTATACACCTCTGTCTACCTCATCGAGAATTGTAGGCGTGATGTTTTGATATGCTGATTTGTAATTTAAATTTTAAGGTTTAGAGTTGTACAAGTCTTTTTCCAAGATTTCCATATCGACATTTTGAAAAGTGGTCGCCCTTTTCACTCACTCACGCTAGAAATGACGGGTCATGCCATTTTCACTTTCAAATGATACGCGTTTCACTTGTCGCGGTGCCCTTATGATGTGAATTCGATTTCACCGCGATCTCTATGGGAGTGAGGTGACTGCTGAATATTTTTGAGAAGCGAATCATTTTGTGCCTAAATCTATTTTTGTTTTATGTCAGAGTTGTATTTGTAGGCTTGACTCTAGAAAAAATAACTTTTGTTCGAACGTATGTTTTCGGCAATGTAGTTTTTGAATGAGCCAGAGAAGACATAAGCTCGACTTTGAAGGAATCTAAAACTACATATTATTGAAGATTGTTTCAAAAAGTACCCAGTCAATAATAAGTAATTTCAGTAATTTTCGGTTTCAGGAAAGAGTTACATTGAAATAATATTCTTATTCTTTGAACTTAGAACTCAATGTAGAAGGTCATAATTTCTAGAAGGGGCTTGAAACAATTTTGATCCGGAAAAGTAACTCTAACCGTTCAATTAACTAAGTTGATTTTAACTTCACTATAGTTCGACAATGGGACGATACGAAACAATAAACACTTCCAGCCATTCTTTCCACGTACCTGATCTATGAACTCGCATAGGGAGGGGATGCGTTGAATAATTCACGTATTTGTGATCAAAGACAATTGAGCCGTCAAGTGTTGGGTTCGGGACTGCCAACCGTCACACGTCTCGTCATGCTTTTTATGTTGGCAGCACTGTCAGCTTCAGATTTACATGTTCTGGGTCACAGTTGCTATTGAATTTTTCCATGGAAATTGTTGATAGTGTGTTTTACATATCGTCACTCGCCGAAGCTATCTTTTGCAGTTCCATATTATGATGTTAGATAGACCTAGGGGTTTATGGCTAAGTAATAACAGCTACACGGGCCGATCGATGAGGTTAAGCTAAGCTTGGCTAGGTCGGGCACTTGATGGGTGGTGGAAGGCGGAGTATGCAAAGATACCAATTTTTGCATGCTCCGTGCCACGGATAGCATATTAAACCCTTTTAGGTGTCTCAGCTGTCATTTGTGAATCTTTGGCAGTCGTTACGGGTTGTCAGAAGGCATAATAGTTTGACAAATAGTCTTACCAAGGGGTAGTCAGAGGAAGTCGCTCTATGTAAAATACTGGTATTCAGCTGCACCCGGTTAGACTGGAAGCTGATCCAACATAATTGAAGCCAGGATTATGTTACATAACAACTTAAAACCACGATTGAATATTGATTTCATGTGAGAATATCAATACAAAAAAAAAACTCTTCTAAGCTACCGGAAAAGTTCTTGAAAATAACAAAGTCATGAAGGTAAATATAGATACCTGCAAAAAACAAATAATCGGTACTTGTTTGACCGACTGTAGTGATCAATCAAACATTTTTGTGAATTTGTCTGACAGTTCATATTAGTGAATATTAATTACCGTGGTCGTGTCAAATTAAATGTCGAGGTGAGTTAGGCACTCATCCAGTGTGAGTTTAGTTCTGGTATGGGCATCTGGTCAACAGTAGGGATGGGACTACGATGAACATTTCAGTTATACTAGGTGTAACCCAAACGAAAGCGATGATTATCAAAATTATCATTATAAACAAAATATGCACCAGATAAAACGCAACGCTTAGAAACTTTGTATAGGGCAATTGTTTCAATCAATAGTTAAAAAAACAAAAGTTGACTTTTGTAATTTATAATTACAATAACAAGCTTTTGTTTTTAAAATCATCGTTTTTAATTTTGGGACTTTTGAACAAAACCTAAATATAATTGCACTAATGGAACTAACCAAATACTTACATATTTTGGGACTGTTCCTACTTAGAAGGAATAAGATGTAGAAGATATAAGCTTAGCGGTGCAAATTAGCCTTTACCAGGAGTGGTCATCGTATGACTTAGTGGTTCAGCAGAAAATCAAATCTAAAGTCATTTATAATTAGGCTGGGAATCAGCACTTTTCGAACGTCAAAAGCTTGAATATCATCAGGCTCGTGCCAGAATATAGCAGTTTGTCGCGGATGTGGTACGACAGCCGCACTCCTGATGTCATCTGGTATCAGAAGACAGCCGCCACGCAACCACCGACGTTACACTCCGCTAGATTGACAGTCACCAGCCAGTGTCACTCTTATCCGAAATTTTCGGTAATTCCAGTAACTTCGTAACCAAACTAGCTTAAAATATCGATAGCCAGAAGCTTGGTACATCCCTAGTTAGGTAGGTACTCATGGGTAGATTTGGCTACGGTGTCTATTTGTCACGGCGAGTTTCCTGATGCTTGCGATTAGAAGTGGTTCCTCAAGGTGAAATGATATAAAAATGATGTAATGTGTGCTAAAATCATTGACTAATTAATTACCGTTTAGTGAGGAGTATTAAGGTTAGACAAAAGATCATGATGTGTGTGAATTTTAAGAAAATGTTTGTGTTTTCCTGAATGTAAGCATATTCAGCTTATAATATTCCCACTGCTGGGACACAGGTCTCCTCTCTGTAGGAGGGAGTGGGCCGTAATCCACCACGCGGGCCCAGTGCGGATTGGTCACATATATATCTTCGAATATCAAAATACAATCTAACACTAAAATGTATACATGTATTATGTACAACAATTTAAAGGGAAAAAGGGAAGAGCTCCCTGGGTATTCAAAAATTCGTCCGCAAAGCTGTCAGTGGGAAAAGTGCCCAAAAGGCTGGCAGCGCCACCACGTTTTGGATGGCAATAATAAGTACCGACCTAGTTAGATTTTATTTAGAGGAAAGCACGTTTTCCTTTTCATTCTTTATTCTTGCTTGGAATTAATACGTTTTAGGACAAACAAACGCCTTAAAGCTTTGCTACCTAGAGTATAATCAAGATTATGAGACTTTTTAAACGAATTTTTTATGATCTTGGGACTGCCAAAAAAACTGCATTTTTGCAATTAGGTTAAATTTGTCGTTTATTGAATAAGAATAAGAATCATTTTTTTTAATGTTTATAGTCGATCTAATTTGAAAATTCACCACATTCACCATCATTTATCAACGTTACACTAAAACAAAACGTCATCAACAAACGTCACATTTTGGCACAACTTTTTACGATTCCCAAAAAACAATTGAAAGTTTCGCGCACCGTGAGAATCCCTTACTATCAGTTCTCGCAAATCGACAGCTGATATAGGCTTTTATCTGAACGTGGCTTGTCAATTACCTAGACGTTATCGGGCGAGTTGCTTGCGACTATACTCGCACTTTCCACGGGCTGCATCGTGAGAACTGTGATATGGAACTGTGGTATGGTGTGGGTATTACGCATACGAGTGTGTATTGTTTCTTTACATTTTTTGAGGAACTTGGAGTATTTTAAAAACAAAATTTTTGATAACTTTTGCAATTAAATTCCTTAACGCGGCTTGTAGTAGATGTTACTGATAGGAATCGTCACGTAAGGAAAAAGCGTTTTGCCCCCTTCATGCGACTTTCTCTCTCCCTCTCTCTCTCTCTTTCTATTATATACGAGTCTGTGTGTGCAATATTGCGCAAGAAACTTCGTTTCAGAAGGGGGTCCCCCGACCGCACACTTTAAAAAAAATGGTTTTTCCTTTGTCTTTATCACGAATCATGATAGCAAAGTAGGTATGATACGTAATCAACAATAAACAGTGTTTTTAAATACCATATAGAGATGTCAATAATGTGAGGTTTTCGGAAGCTTTTTTGGGACCGCTGAGAAAGTTTTTTAAACGATTTCAAAAAAGTGAAGTAAAAAAAAAAATTTTACAAAAATAAAACCGAACCGAAAAAAAAATAATATCGCAAAAAACAATAAAACCGCCCATTGTATGTTTTGTAGTGTTAAATCTATTTTTTACATGTATATATATTCTGGTTTACAATAAAGGATATATTGTAAACCATTACCATATGTATTATTTACTTACTAAATACTTTAAAAAAAAATACAAAGAAAAAAATCATTAAATTAAGAAAGTAGTGGACTTTTTGTAGAATCTAAATTTCCTCTCAAACATTTGCCAACGAAGTGGTCGTCTCCCAGCCTAAATATATTAAATGCAGTTGCAATAACCATGTTAGTCAACAATTAACCCTAATCGTAATTAGTCGCAGCTCACCGGATCAATCAGTCAAAATTGACCCTTACATCCTTCAATTAGAACTCAATTTGCTTTTACAATCAACCATAATTTTTGCACTACCTTTACATCCAAATTTTCGTGGTATCCCGAACTTAGCTATACTTAGGTATTGTAGCCCTCTTCCTCTCTCCTAATCTTGCTGTGCCCGACAGGGTCCATATTGATACTATTACCTTGTATGTCATCTTTGTAATACATATGGAATGTAATAAAGTATTGAGTATTGAGTATTGCCTAAGAGTTTCTATAATTGTCTTAGAAATTAAAGAAGGAAGTTTTATTGTGAAACTATAGAAGTCGAATTCCTGTTCAAGTCATAATTTGAGGATATAAAGATTTTCCAGCTAATATTTTTGCTGTTAACATAAATTAATTAGTGTTAAATAGGTGTTTACAAGCGGGAGATATAGAAATCAAAGGGATGGTCTAATTACGACAGTCATAATTACCAGTAATTATCTAATCAGAATAATGTATACTATTAATACATTATGATTTTTCCGCAATTTACAGCAAAAAACAAAAACATAAATTGTAAGTAATGTATAAGTACTTACACTCGGTTTCTGAATTGAGAATTTGAAGATTCTTCGGTAAAATTAATTTTTTGTTTTTTGCAAAAGCGTATGAATTTTAAATTTCGCGGGATGCATTGAAGTAATCACCTTAGGTAATGGTACAGTTTCACAAGTTGTCAGTTTCTAGACTTTGACAAGTTCTGAACATCAAATTCTCAATTCATAAACCGGGTATTAGAGCTCATTTTCTCGGCATAATATACCACATATTATGTGAACTCTAGAAGTCTGTCAAAGTGTCAATGTACCAATAACGTTTAAAAAAAAGTAACAAATTGTTACCTACATTGAGAAATATGGCTTTACCTACAACATTTCAGTACTGAACTCTGCATCTCCATAAAGGGTGACCGCCAAAATCAGCCCCAGAAAAATCACCATAAAATGCAGATAACCATAAAACCACGCTATAGAGCAAGGGGTGAATGCGATAAATCCCATAAACGTGGCGTTAGTAAGCATGGGGTTGTAAGACGAGTGTTAGGATATTATTATTATGGTGTTTTCATGGATCGAGTCAAGTTAAGTGGTGATAGATTCAGTTTTCAGTAGTTGAATGTTGTTTTATTCAGGACTTCTTCTTCTTAGTCGTGTCGATGACACGACAGTTATTTGAATTTTGTTGGGCCAAAACTTCGCCAGTTCCACGGAATCGTCGATGGCAGCATTGAGGTATTTTATGGAGCACAAAGGGCAGGATAGGAGGTTCGCCATAGTTTTCGCCACACCTCCACATCCACACTTTGCTGTCGTACTGTCGAGATGCTCCCATTTTCCGAGGTTGTATTTGCATAAGGGCTAATTCACTAAGACTAGTGAATCACTTACTATAAATTAATGGTTTAGCAATTGTTACTCATATGCAGCTTTGAAAAGTGCTCTAAATATGACGTAAAATAGTTATTGCAGAAGTTATATTCCAGATAAAAGAAGCTGTGTTAGAAGAACATTACGATTTTTGGCAGATTTTTAATCATTTGTTTAATACAGGGACCGCAGCACTTTATATGGACAAGAAAATAATTAAGAAGTAATTGAGACTATTATTTCCCAAAAACAGAGAAGAACCTGCAACCTCATCCAATCCCAGTTAATGAAGCGTCAACCAAACAGAGAACATTACACGTATTTCCTGCAACACATCCTGTTTAACAATACGAAACAAAACAGACAGACGGACCTACATTCTATACACAAACAGGGTTGTCGCTTGTCACATTACCGCCCCGCCTGAAGGGTATTCACATGCAAAATTCAACGAACATTAGAGGCAACCCTAACACGCGGAAGTGATATTTTTGACATGTGCACCACAGAGTATAAATTTCTATGCTTTTTACTGAATTGGTGTCGTCACATTATTTGAAGGTTTGAAAGACACGCGAGGGTGACGGAGGGGAGTTCTATTGAGGGTATTGTTCGTTGAATGAGGTAAAGCATTCGATCAGTGACATGGTGAGGGGGTGATAGTCGACTGTAAACGGTCTTTAGCAAAATCGTTTGGTTGATTATTTCAGATTCCGTCCAACGTGGGCACCAAATGCGAGACAAACATTAATTTAGTCTAATAATAATAATATCATGCATTGCGTCCCATTAAAAATACGTTATTAGACTTGAGAAATCAGATAGTGTACCCTACTGATAAATGCTGCAAAAGCTGCAAGCAATGTTGTAAGTATTATATAAATTATACTCCCTAAGCACGAAGTCTGTAGTTTCGACAGAAGTTACGGGCGTTTCGTACTCCGTCTCACTTACGGACATAAGGAATGAATGACAACAGGATTTGACAGTTGTGTGATCAGTTTTGCCCGTGCGAAATTTTTATTTGTATTTTGTTTTGGCGGATCAACTATACTTTTGGACCGGCCCGTATCTTAGTTGACGAACATTGAGAGTAGCTCCTTGTTATCAACTGTGCTTTCCTCGTAGGACACTAGACAATAGGTTATCACGTACCTATTTGTAATTTGTACATCCTAATATTAGTCTTAGCTAATATTTAGTCAGCTATCACACACCATTGTGTCTGAAATATCAATAAACAAACCCGACTCTAAAATTACATGACATTGTCGAAGAATGACTGACTATATTATTGGCACGAGAATGCACCGGCGAATATTTTTGTGTGATCGTCGACATGACGGTGGCGCAGCAGCCAAAAATAATAGCAATACAATGGTTATGATATTTTAGAGTCTAGCTATTCAGATCGACAGGTGACGATAGTGTCAGAGTTAGGTTGGAACGGATAGATTGTGAGATATGAACGGGCTAAGTAGCCTATGTATGTGTATGTATGGATTCACTTAAGGGAAACAAAAAAATTAAGTTTATTTATTAATAATCATATTGTACACGAATAGATTGAACGGCGACCCAAAAAGTAAGCATTTGCCTGTTCCTCGGGGGGAGGATAAAATCAGGAATGAAATTATCCGGAAAAGAACCGGAGTAACCGACATAGCTTGCAGAGTGAGCAAACTGAAGTGGCAGTGGGCTGGCCATGTCTGTCGAAGGGAGCAGACGAGTCCTGGAGTGGAGACCGCGTATCGGCAAGCGTAGTGTGGGACGCCCCCCAGCTAGATGGACGGACCACCTAAAGAAGGTAGCTGGGGTAGACTGGATGAGGAAGGCGGAGGACAGGGTGTTGTGGTGCAGCCTGGGAGAGGCCTATGTCCAGCAGTGGACTGCGATAGGCTGAGTTGATTGGGGGTCGGAAGTGCGACAATTTCAGGGTGAGGTAGGTAGTGATTATTGCATGACAGGAAAACATAAACTAAAATCAATTATAATAAAACATTTAAAATACAAATTGCCGTCAGCCTGAGAAAGGTAATTAAAATAATGTTTGGTGGCTAGGCTTCCCATTTTAGCCAAGAATTAAGAATTGTTGTGAATATTGAATGTATGTTACTTAATTTAGTTCAACAGATGGGTTTTTGGGGGCGATCTTTTGTAACTTTTGACGTTCAAAATGTGCCGATTATCAGCCTACTTAATATAAATGTGTTTGTGTTCAGTAGGTAAATGTTTTGACTAGGTTTTAATATAAGTCTTCAGTAAAATTGGATACGTGGAACTGCTTGATTGAATTTAATTTTTCTTAACTAAAATTAAGCTTTTATAGTGTTGCTAAAAGGAGAAGAGGCCTTTGGCAGCGGGACAAAATAAAGGCTAAGGAAAAAAGAATTATAGCTAAAAGCAAAAAAAAAAAAAACTTGAATTTAAAATGTCGTTAGAGGGGAGCCATCAGTTTATCCTTTCAAGGGATGTGCTAAAAATCTGTCATTATTTTTGCGAAGAAATGGCTATAGACATTTTAAAAAGTATTAAATCGATACTACCATTCTCACCTACCAACAATCTCGTTACGGCAAATAAAATTGAATATAAAGCCACCATATCACGGCATCAATCAATTTCGAAGCAAGTTGGTCCTTTGTCGCGCACTACCTATCTGTCGCAATCTGTCACGGTTGCGCTTGCGCCGCGAAGCATCGTGATCGTTACATAGATAAACATCTCTATTTTTCTGTCTCGTGACTTGGGGTCTTTATATTTTTTATTTTTACTTTTTATTTTTTATTTCGGCGCGTGCGTGTCGCTTGTTTGAGTAATCAAATATCTGTTAAGTGACTTTCTTTTGAAAGTAAGATGTGTCTTGTAGGATGCGATAGCAGGAGTATTTTGTTTCTAAAATAGTTTTATAGGTATTTAATGGTCTGTTGTTAGTGACTCGTCTGTTTATGTGTATGTATGGCATTTTATTTTGTATTAACTTTTTTTATACTCTGTTTTTGTTTTGGATCATTATGGTCTGCAATAAAGATTTTTATTTATTCCTGTTTTACCGACTTCGATTATATCTCTGTAAATATGATTGGAAAAGTATTTCACAAAAATTGCGTTTCATTTTTAACCGACTTAAAAAAAGGAATAGGTTATACATTCGACGGGTTATTTTTAGTTTACCTGGTGGATAGTACCTATTATTCAGACAACGTAAATACAGGCCCTGAGTCACTCAAGGCCAGGGTTTTAAAAATTAATCTCAGATTAAATATCTGTTATAAAATGCCAATAATTTTTTTTGTTAATTTAAAGTTCAAAATTTAAAAGACTACTAATTTCCAGTTAAACACACCAAACCACCAATTCTGAACTCCATTAAAACCCAACATCACACTTAGCCACTATTAATAACCTAACAAATCTCTATACAAAGCCCACCGCATGTCTTAACCTAAATTTAAAATAGTTTTTGAAAAATCCATACAAAAACACACATTGCGCACTTGTTTACGGGACAAACTCTATGGCGATATAGGGGGGGAGGGAGCGGTGAAAGGGGGGGGTGGTATCGGGCACACCACAGTCGCAACAGAAATAGAGTTTGACGTTTGTATCCGCGGTGGCGCCTGTTCATTGTCAACATTTACAGAGTAGTGTGAGCAACAGAGAGAGGTGTTGAGTTTGGTTGACTGTGAACTTTTTTGGGTAGTACGGTTCTGATACTTCTTTTTCATTTTTGTTGGTTATTTTTCTATCAGATTTTCTGAAGTTATTTTCATCAAGTTCGTCGAATTGAATTAAGAAGCTTTGCCCAGCACATCAAGCTACCCGGAACGGTCAAATTTTCCCAATCAATTTTGAATCTTATGCTTCTAGGATAAAGTTGAAAATCTATTAAAGAAATTTGACAGACTGTAGTAGCTTGATGTACTGGCGTGTTCACAGCAGACGCTAATTTTTTTACAGAAAAAAAAAATACGACCAATCAGAAGTTAAACAAAAGCTTCGGTTATTTTCTAGAAAGGACGATCATTAAGTTTACATTTCCGTAATATTAGGTACTTACAAGTTACTGCTGTGAGGCTAAAATATTTGAATAACATAAACTTTATTAACATTACAAATCTATGGTTAAAATAAACATATTGAACGATCTTCTCGATTAAAAACCAATATCTCAATAGTCACAACCTCTGAACATTCCCCCTACTCTGCCCACCTAAGGAGGGCGCGTTAAAATTGAAAATAAATTCAATATCAATTTGAGCACGAGCCAAGTGCTGTATCGCGTTTGTGTCGATACGTGACGTTTATGTGCCCACTCGACACCGACAGGCTAGGGTTACCTACTTTATTATATATTATACTATATGTAATAACTTCAGGCATAGCTACGCTTGCAGCGGTTGATTTGTGGATAGGTAATCTTTACATACCGAGACACCTCCATCTCTCGGAAAGCACTTTAAGTCATTAGTCCCGGTTGTCATTCGTGGAACTTTGACAGTCGTTACAGGTCGTCTGAAGCTCGAAAGTCTGACAACCAGTCTTACCAAGGGGTGTTGTATTACCCAGTAACTGGGTTGTAGAGGTCAGATAAGCAGTCGCTGAATGTAAAATACTGGTATTCAGCTGTAAGCGGTGCTGGAAGGCGACCCCAAAATAGCTGGGAAAAGGCTAGACTCAGGTTGGATTCAGATGATGACTTATTAGTACAGGCTAGGTAGGGCGACGATCTTCATAGAGCGGCTGGTAGCAGCTGACTGAGAGTTGCAGAGAACCGAGCTGAATGGCGTGCAATGGGAGAAGCCTATGACCAGGGGTGGACTGCTGTGTGTGTGTGTGTGTTTGTGTGCTGCTGTATGGCATTGGTACAGGCTGGTAATTTGTCTAAAAGATTGGTCCCAGCCGTAGGTACCTAGATGTCGTAAAATGAAAAGCTTGTTAACTTCTTCTTCAACATAAGAACCTTGAAACATATTGCAACTCTTAACCTGCAGGCACAATGTCAGTATTACTCGTACTAGGTAATAATAAAAAAAGTTACTAAAACACATTTCTCGCAAAAGTTTTCTTGAAAGAGTCATTAGTCTGTGACCATTAATGCCCAGAAATCTCGTTTATCTTTTCCTGCCAACCCTGTCACCCATGTCGGTTTAATTTTAATAGGAATTCACAGTTTATCTATCGTCGTACATTCTTTAACTAAAACGGATATTAAAATTTATTGGAATTCATTTGGATTTAGACACCAACTATCAAAATAATGTAATTGACTAAGAAGATGACGATGGTCGTGGTCTTATATAAATTTATTTGATGACGAAAATATGGAGCAACGTTTATATAATAATAACACTATAGTTTACACGGTTTTCATACGAGTACTCCAGCTGAAAGTTGTTAATTTATTGTTTATTTACGTAGAATTATGCATAAAAAAAATTTACAAAAAATCTGTCACGTCTGGTTTAAGAAATATTTATTTACTTAACTGGATTACTTAGGTACATAATTTTGGTATTATACTAAAAAAAATAAAAAAAAATTTTGGCTTCGTTTTATATTTATTTGAATCAGTTTCTCTTATAATAGACCAAAAGTAATCCCCTAACATGTTTTAATCCACTTTTTCCTTGATGTCGTTCTTCAAAAACCTTTAAATCTTGGTGGAAACGTTCCCCTTGTTCGTCACTCATACTTCCTAAGTTTTCAGGGAAAAAACTCAGATGTGAGTGGCAAAAAATGAATCTTCAATGACATGTTTACTCCCATCTGTTGAAAATTTTTATTGTAATATTGCGCAATAATTTACTTACGACTACTTCAAGCGATGCAAACTGACAAGTTCATGCAAGAATCAATTAGTCGTCCAGAGAGCTTCTTAATGTGCGACAATAATAAATTAATTTGATGTATTTATATTATTGAATAATTTTAAAATAAATGTTATGTTTTTTAAATTAATTATGCAACAACCCCAAAAATAACTGTCATTTGAAGCGAACGAATAAACAATAAACTGTCGTCAGCACGTAGATCAGTTGAAAAAAAAAAAAAAACATTTGACTGCAGGAAGAAATTTTGACGTCATTTAATATGTTTGTTAACACTTTTAGGTTTAAAGAATTTGGAATTTGAATTTTTTTTTTTTGGTAGTTAAACATAACATAACAAACATTAACATTTTTTTTTTTAGTTGTTTTTTTTAAGATTTCTTTCGTGGTATAAAAAAAAACTGAACATTTGTAAAGTAGTGTAATCAGCCTGTACTCGTATTATCCCACCGCAGGGTAAAGCTCCCTTTCCTTTTTGCATTCAAATTCGATCCTGAGCCAATATGGACCAATCCATCCCGTAAGCGTCAATCAAGTTCATTCCGTCATCTACGCCTGGGTTTTTCGAATGGGAGCAATTTTTGAGGCGATGGTGACTTACGCAAGCAGATATTTTTGGAATCAAAGACTATGAACTAAGTTTAAGGCAAAATATTAATTTATATGACTGGAATACTACAGATTTGTAATGAATTTCTACGCCATCGATGTAATGACTGACATAAAAATTTTATTACTCACTGAAAGTCTGTTGTTAGTGATCTTCAGTCTTCACATCAGCTAAAAGTTTGCAATATTCATGTTTCTATATAGTATTAAATGATTACGTCACATTTTCACAACGCAGGATGAAAAACTTGCCTTCAGTATTCTTAGTCAAAACAATAAATACCTCCACAGACAGGAAGAAAATATGAGATCTATTCATAGTATCATAAAGTAATTTTAAGTTGTTTTTACGTTGAAATGTTGTCATTTCAACGTAAAAACAATTTAATATTACTTTTAAAATGAAATACATAATTAAATGAATATCTATACAACCCTAATAACACGCTTAGTTGAAGATCGATGCGTATTGGAAGATGTGGGAGCAGATTTTATTTATAAGAATGTATCAGAGACGTTCGGATTGACACAGCGTTCAGACTAACTTCATGTCTCAATTTAAACGTATGGAAATAAATATCTGCGAAGGAATGTTTTTCTTGTAGGTATTAAATTATTTGTTGGGTTAAACCGAATCTTATCAGGAGGTGATGAAACAGGCTATAGGTAGGTACGGACATACTTTAAGACACTGGAGTGTAGTAGGTACACATTTAAATGAACTCACAACAAACAAGAATATGAACATTTTGTATATTTTGTAGTGTTCGATTTATTTTTTGTTATGTATTTTTGTAGCGTACAACAAAGTATCATACTAATATTATAAACGCGAAAGTTTGTGACGATGGATGGTTGGATATGTGTTACTCTTTCATGCAAAAATTACTCCACGGATTTAGATGAAATTGGGTACATAGATAGTTTATAACCAGGATTAACACATAGAACACTTTATCCCGATATAAACTTATGCGGGTGAAAACGCGGGGCGGGGGGAATAACTTTTACTAAAGAATCAACCTTGCAATATAAAGATAATAATAAAAAATGTCCAACAAAGTACAATACCTAACTACGCGATCAAAATGTATTGGAAATAAACGTGGCTACTATGCCAAAATACTTCTTAGCATGGACAAGTACTGGGCATGGTTTTACTTACCTACTAGCTCAACTCTCACTCATCTGCCTAGCCTTTTCCCAACTAAGTTGGGGTCGGCTTCCAGTCTAACCGGATACAGCTGAATTACAGTATTTTACGTGGAGCGACTGTCTATCTGACCTCCACAACCCAGTTACTGGGTAATACGATACCCCTTGGTAAGACTGGTTGTCAGAATTTCGGGTTTCCGACTACCCGTAACGACTGTCAAAGATCCACGAATGCCAGCCGGGACGAACGGCTTAACGTGCTTTCCGAGGCACGGAAGTATAAAAAACTGTACACTTATTATTCAATGATTCCTACAAACTACATCATGAAGTAAATTCCTGACACTTAAACCGGATGCACACACTTCGAGTAAGCCACAATTAATGCGTCCAATATAAACATTAAACTGTTTTAAATCTCATGAAACACTTTGTTCCCGGAATACGGTACACTGTACAGTCAACCGTAGGACAGTATTAAACTTGAACTACGAAAACCACTCTTATTGTTACGGAATAAAGGCGCTGTCAGTCAATTGTTACCAAAGACGTGTGGAATACTGTAGCCAACAAAATGTCCTGTGTTGTTGTTTTAAGATGATTAACGATAATTGCTGGCAGTATCAAGGTTTCTGTGTGTTGAATCAAGATTGTTTATGTGGTGAGTTTTCATTGCGATTATGTTATGCTTTCAGAGGGGTAAATCCCGCATTTTTAATAAAAGTTGTTTTCTAATATCAGTTTCAGTCTGTAAAAAAAACCTCTAGCATACCTACATTATTGACAAGTTTTGTACGTAAGTATTGCTACGACTACACGGAGAGAAAAATCTTATAAAAATTACTGTGCTGTTTCATAATCTGAGTGCATTTGAGTGATAATGGAAAAATTACCATGCTAGCAAGGTAAAAATCCCTATACTGCATAATAAAATTTATTGGACTAATAATGAATTTTTCCCAATCTCACTCAGAAAATTTTCTGTAGATGTCACTTGCACTCACTTTATAGTGATGAGCACAGTAATTTTTCTAAGAATTTTCTCTTCGTATAGAGTTAGAACATTTTAGGTATGGGAATTGACTTTCAAATTGTGAAACAAGCCACATCTGATTGCAAGCGGTAAACTTCGCCTGTGGATCCACAAAATAAAGGGAATTTCCTATTCATTGCTGTAGCTGCTCCGAGATTACCTATTCAAAGACTAAGTCTGGGAGACTCATGCGAATGGCGTAATGTTCAATCTGCAAATCCAGAAAACATAAAACTACTCGGAGAGAAAATTCTTAGAAAAATTACTGTGCTCGTCACTGTAAAGTGAGTGCAAGTGAAATCTACAGAAAATTTCTGAGTGAGATTGGGAAAAATCACTATTTGTCCTAAAAAATTTACTGTACAGCATAATAATTTTTACTGTGCTAGCATGGTAATTTTTCCATTACCACTCAAATGCACTCAGATTATGCGACAACACAGTAATTTTTCTAAGATTTTTCTCTCTGTGTACTACTCGACCAAAGAAAACGTTTAGTTGTTTTCCTCCACTATGTAGTGTTGTTGACACTTATATTGTTTAGTATTTACTATACAAACAAGTACTATATCACTGCTATGCAATGACCCTGCTGTACATTGGAGCCCCTTTTTGGTCGTTGTATAGCAGTGCTTCAGTGCTTTAGGACAATACGTCTTAGAGCCGTTTTCATAGTGCTAAATTATTGAGTTTAGCATTATGAAAACGATTCTAAGAAATATTTAATTACTAACTGACCCGGCGAACTTCGTATCGCCTCAGAACCAATAAATAAAAAAGCCGTTCCATACAAAATGTATGAGAAAATGGATTAACCTTCATTATATATTTTCGTGAATTTATCCCCTGTTTTAATAGTTATCCTGCTATTCGGGGCGGCGACAAATCCAAGAAATCAAAGTTCATAATAATCGCTCTAGCCGTTTTTGAGTTGTAAATGATTAAGTAACCCGAGTTTGTTTGAAGTAAATAGATAGATGTCAAGAATATTCTTCGATCTACTAACTGTTTGGCAAGTGTATTGTTTGAGGTTAGGACAATATTTCTTAGAACCGTTTTCATAGTGCTAAACTAAATAGTTTTTGTTTTGTGTGTGTAATATTGACTACACTTGGAAAACAGATAGTCCTATCGCAGATTTTTTAATTTTTTTTTTAAACTTTGCCCCACTTATTGTTGACATAGAACACAAGAGGATGTTGCTGTCCATTCCCCATGCATGTTTGACTCTGCTAAATAATTTGAGCCATCACACAATTTAACTAGAGAGCACGTAAACATTAGAGTCAGCCAATAATATTAATACAACGTTGTTATTGTTACCATTTTGAATTATTATAGTTGTTAGAACATAAATCAAGGGTTAAACTAACAAATGGGTTGATGAAGCTCAGGTACAGTTAACTAAACTGACACACTTTCTTATAGGCGTAAATCTTGCCTCTTAGGAAAGTGGAGGTAGGTCTGTGCACCCAGTTCCAGTATGTATTGTTTTAACATTGAGCATGCAAATGGCACGTGAAAAATATTGTTCTAATCTTAATAATTTTAAAGGAAAAACTATATTTATCTGCATTTATCAAAGCTCTAGTCTATCAACCAACTTAGCTTATCGCAGTCCACTGCTGAACATACACTTCTCCCAGGCCGCGCTACAACACCTTGTTCACCGCCTTCCACATTCAATCTGTCCCAGCAAGAAGTTGTCTTACGGTCGTCGGTTCATCTAGCTGGGGTCTCTCGGAAAGCTCTGGTATAAATGACATGAATGACATGTTGTGTCATTTAGACTCATATCACACTACTCGTAATATTATAAAGGCGAAGGTTTGTAAGCGTGTGTATTTATGTTTGTTACTTCTTCACGCTCAAACGGCTGAACGGATTTGAATGAAATTTGGCACACAGATAGTTTATAATCAGGATTAACACATTGAATACTTTTTATCCCGATATTCTTACGGGATCGACACTTATGCGGGTGAAACCGCGGTGTGCAGCTAGTGATATTAATAAAAATGATCTCATTTCAAATCTTGTTCATTAACGTCAACCTGATGCATTCAAACAAATTGTTAAGACTAAATTGAATTTTATGTTGTAGAATCAACAAAGCATTCTAAGGCGCTATGTTGAGTTTGTTTTATGTTTAATAGGAGACCTATGTTCCTGCCAGTCACTTTTAGCCTTTTTTGTAAACGTTGCTTTAAGTTAAGTAATAATAAGCCATAAACAACTTCGACGTTTAAACATCTCTTAACTTTAACAACGTTTATAAATAATGGATTACCAACTATATAGATAGTGAAAAATGTATCCAAATCTAATAAGGAAATTGTCTCCTCTGCCAATTTCCCTAAAACCCTAGCTGTGGGGTGTGATATACGTGGCAGGGTCCGTCGCCATACATAAATAATGAGCTTGTCCGTCTGATGGTAATCGCGACCTCCGGAGATTTAACACTTTTTGTTGCGACTGTCCGGCGAGATACAGGGTGGTAAGATTTCGGTGGTGTTTTTTCTTCAACATTTTAAGCAACGTGTAATATTCCTCATAATTTTAGCCGAAAGACGTTGACTGCTGGACTTAGACCTCCCCCAAGCACCATATCGACCAGTCCTGTGTTTCTAAAAAAATGGTGCACGAGAGATGTGTGGAATTTTCTATGGCATCACAATTACTGCTAGTAAAATTCGACCCGTCCTTAAAATGGCTATGATGAAAAAAATTGTAATCAAAGACTCATTTTTTTTTCCGTTAACTATGAGTACTAACACTAGTTTCTAAGTTTTTGTACCTATAGTAACCAATCAATGGACGCTGTCTGAAATATAAAATTTTTATTTTTTTATAATCATTATACCGTTTGGCGAATTTAGCACTCGTCTTTGTTCTGATGACCACCAGATAAGAAAAACTGATATCTACTCTGACGACTGCCTATTTGTTAGTAAAGGATGCGTTTACTTTTCAGTAGTTTATTGCTTAGACAATAGGATAACAACCGGTCACTGTAAAGAGCTTACTCTCTCTATTTAAGTTTCATTATAATATTTATCACATCATCTGCTTAGTCTTTTTCCAACTATGTTGGGGTCGGCTCCCAGTCTAACCCGATTCAGCTGAATACTAGTATTTTAGATGGAGTGACTGCCTATCTGACCTCCACAAGCCAGCTACTGGGTAATAAGATACTTGGTAAGTCTCGTTGTCAAACCTTCGGCCTTTTGATTACCCGTAACGACCGTAAATATAATATTTTTGTCAAAAATATTTAGCAATGTTAACAAGGGCTTCAAAGAGCATGTGTTAGCAATAGGCAAACCAGAAGTTGGATGGTGAGTTGCAAATATCAAACAATGAGTCAAGCTATTGAAACAGTAGGTGTGTCAGCAAGGCTCTAAGCTGCATGAAGTAGGAACGTGCTGGGCTAAAGTTCATCAGTAAATAAGTAATGACAGCTATTAGCTCATAGAAATATGTATTTATTGGATTACGTAACGATGTTCCAGGTGTCTTATAAAATTATGGGCATATTATGGAGATATATACCTACAATAGGCGCCCCCAAAATACAATATATTAATGAGGGTTTTTGAAAATTATTCTGTAGTGTTGCCCATTTTCTGTTTAATTTTCTAGATATTTTTTTTAATAGTTTTTTTTTTATTTCCATAAAATATGTTTACATAATCTATGCTAGCACCCTTAAAATAATATTATATTAATAATATGTACTATATAATAAAAGAAAGAAAATAATTATAGGGCATCAAAAAATTCATTCGCATCGCTGTCAACAGGAAAAGTGCCTAAAATTTAAATAAGATCAAATTGAATATATTGCTACAAAATAGATCGTATTACTTTATTTACTACCGCAAGTCACCCCAACAAAACCTAATCTATCCCCACAAATACAGGATTCGTCATATAAAAATAGACTCGATGGCAAAAGGAATTTTCTATTTTTAACCGACTTCAAAAAGGAGGAGGTTATCATCAATTGGGATGTTTATATATTTTTTTAATGTATGTTCAGGCTTTAACTCCGTCGTATATGGACGAATTTGCAAAATTCTTTAGTAAAGATCTGGTGATGAGTTTCGGAGACAGACAACGGAACTCTTCAATAAATACCAGTAAAACAACCGCGATTGCTGCTATCGCATATGTATGCATTGTTTACCCAATCGCACAACATAACATCACGTCTTTACCATATAAACGCAGATGCAGCTTCCTGTAGCTGACATTTAAACAGAAAATAGTGTTATATGAATTTGTGGGGTAGGTATAACTAAAAAGTGAAAAATAAAAACATTTTTATGAAAAAAAAACTTTTTAAAAGTCTTAAAATAATATCTACATCTACAATTTTATCCAACTTCCATCCATCCATCTTCCTTCCATTTTAAAAATAAAAATGCACGACCATTCAGATAATATTCATGCAGCCGTCAGATCTGACAGTTCACTTTGACATCACCTTGTAGACATTATAGGGTTCCCGCAATGTATCGCGATAATATGGGTATATTTCAAAGACACCTATTTTATTCAGTAGCCACGATATGTGTTCGACATTGATTTATTTATTGTTATCTGCTACACCCCTTAGTGATAGGGTTTGAAGACAGATACTTTTGGAAGTATTGAGTTCTTGTAGGGTTGGTTTTAAGAAAGAGGAAATCTACTTAATAAAATATTAAATCCACTGACATACAACGTGCAGCTTAAACTGCTAGGCCTAGAAGCATGAAGTTTTGCGCAAGATTTTCCTTATATAACGAAAGTGGGCTAAAGGGTAGGGTTTTTCAAAATTAATCCCCTAAGGTGGTTAAATGGGGATGAAAGTTTATATGAAAGTTCGTAATTTTTGTCGATGGCAAATTCTATTTGGCTTGTATATAAATTATTATTTGATGTAATATTAAACTTCAAGATGTAGATTCTCATAACATGCTTTTAGTATTTATCATCGATGTTATCGAGGGCCCAGGGTTCCGGAGGCCTTTTGTAGTACTGAACCACTCGGGAGTAAAAGATAACGACGTACTGGAAAGATAACGACGTAAATATACTCTGAGAAAGTACCTTTTTTTTATTTTTTTTCGGGGGGAAATCTTCAAAAGGCACTCAACCTCTGGGGAGGCAGGTCGGGGAGTGTGGGATTTTTACGTCACTAAAACCACACCTGTGATTACCATCAGCATATAGGAGTGGTCCCGGTTCCTCTTAAAAGGCCAGTTCCAGATCTCCCCCTGTGCAACGGCTGTAAGATACGTCCCTGGTGACACTGTAAAGGGGCTGCCCCTGAGCCTTGCTATGCACGGCAGCACGTGATCACTGTGCCACCATCTTTCCTGGGGTCACTTGGTGGGCACACAAAGTCCCCACTCTGTGCGCCCGCGACCCCAAAGGTCCACCTACCTTGATTGGTAAGCGGGTTTCGGCGTATTAGGCGCCAAAGCGGTTGCCTCCACTACGCCTCCTTCTCTGAGGTGGATCAGCCCTCTCCCGATCCCACTCAGCGGCCTCCTTCTTAACCATCACGGTCTCACAGAAGGAGGCTACTTCCGTCCAATTCTCTGTCTCTGCCAGCATAGCCCTCACTACTGCCGGCCGAGACAGGCAGAGAAAGTACCTAGTAGGTGATCGATATGAAAGAGGATGGAGGATGAAGGTGACACATGAAAGGTACATCAGTCCGATGCCAAAGTATGGAAATACGTGCATGTTATAACACTATCGAGGACGGAAATTTAAAAGCGTTTTCATAATAGGTATTTCCATACATTTTCCTTCCCTGTGTTATCGTGATGCTGTAACGTGACGTGACGTGGACGTCCACGATAATATCGTCAGGGTAGAAATTATAAAAACGCACAATAGTTAGTAGTATATCGCTGTGAATAGGGATCTCTAAAGTAATAAATGAAGTGATAAAAAGCAAAAATCGTTTGAATGATGAATCTTGTAGAAAATCAGCGTAAAGTATGTAGTAAGCGAACAGCCGTGCGATTCTGTAACCATCTCACCGTCAAAGCTTGGGTGAAGTGAGCATGGAGTGAGCTGTCATTCGCTCTCACTTCACTTATGATTTCACGGTGAGATTTTTACAGAATCGACCGGCTGTTATGACGTCTTATGACATAGAACAGTCATGACCTTTCATGAATGAATATTCTTCCTAAAAATCTTACAACTAAACAATTTAAAAAAACCCAACACAAACTACTTATTAGCCAACATAAAAATTGATTACGTATCTACGTCTAAACATAATAAATAACAAACAAGTAGATATCAATCAGTAAAAAGAATGCGTTAAGGAAGCTAAGACGACGACAGACGGTAGTTTGTAATAAAAATGTTAGCGAATCGATCATTTTAATGGAAACGTGAGTTTTATCACGAGATTCTAACTATTATGTACTATTATATTTTGTACAATCGTAGATTGTGTGATGGTCACTAATTGTATAAGGATTTGTCCTCCAAGTGCATTCGTGAGCGTTGTAGATTGCATATTTTATATTGACGTTTTGTTGTACTGACTGGTATGGTCATCTTAATTATCACCCTTAGAAGACTCGATGGTTAAGAAATTGATTAAAATGTTCTCATGTTAAGGCTCTTGTATGTTTACGATTAATGAAGCTTCTACTTCAAAGTCTAGGTGGTTTATTATCTTGAAAGTAGGCTCTTATTCCCGTTTGATACGAGAAGCACAAACCAAAAGTGGCAGTGGGCAGGGCACATTGCTCGCAGAGCAGATGACCGATGGGCCCGAAAGGTTCTCGAATGGCGACCGCGTATCGGAAGACGTAGCGCTGGAAGGCCTCCCACAAGGTGGAGCGAGGACCTTGTGAAGGCCGCAGGAACCCGTTGGATGCGAGAAGCAGAAAGCCGGTTGAAGTGGAGGTGCTTGAGGGACGCCTATGTCCAGTAGTGGACGTATTTCGGCTGATGAGGCTCTTCGAATACAGTTACATTCTCATCATAAGCCAAATTCATGTGAGTGTAAATAGAACCACTAGGGACCACCTTGGCCACCCACATATTGAATTTAAGGTCCTTTGGTTAAGTAAGCTACGGTTTTCTAAAAAATCGATGACGTCACTGAAACGTCACTACATAGTATAAAACAAAGTCACTTCCTGCTGTCTGTCCCTATGTATGCTTAGATCTTTAAAACTACGCAACGGATTTTGATGCGGTTTTTTTTAATAGATACAGTGATTCAAGAGGAAGGTTTATATGTATAATACATGCATAATATAGTAGAAAAACACTGATAATTTTAGAGGTTTCTAATATGATGTCGTAAATAAACACATTTTTTTGCGCTTACATTGCAAACGCTGGCTGAACCCTACGAGCAGAAATAATGGCTCTAAAATTATCAGTGTTTCTCTATTGCACCCGTGCGAAGCCGGGGCGGGTCGCTAGTTATTTATAAAAACAAGTTGATGTGTTTTCTTAAAGAGAGAAATGTCAAACCCCGCAGCCATCATTGTCATGACAATCGTTATTATGGCCGTTATGTGGCGGCCAAAGCTCTTCTAGAAAACCGTAGACTTTTTCCTGCTCGTAATTGTGCAAGACTCTCAACACCTGACTTACTCACACACGCTGATCTGTATGAAGTATTGCAGCCACTTATGGGATGGCTCAGCAAAATACCAGCTTGCTGCACTTGACTCGGTGGAACGCAGAGCTAAAAGGTTTAGAGGCAACGACACGTTGGTAGCTCCGCTTCACAGCCTCATCAGCGTAATGTTGCTTGCATGTCGGTCTTCTACAGACTGTACTTCGGAGACTGTGCGCAGGAGCTCCACGACCTGATTCCATCATCGCCTTTTTACCACTGGACAACCAGACGCACTGCAGCGTACCATCCACACTTGGCTGATATCCCGACGAGTCGTACTCAGCGCTTCTCCTCCACGTTTATTATAAGCACAGCCAAAGTGGGAACTCTGCCAGCATCTGTGTTCCCTCCCACACTTAACCCGTCTGCCTTCAAAGCAAGACTGAACAGGCATCTTCTGGGCACGCTCGTTCCATCATAGACCTCATCCATCGCTTTCCAGCAGGTGTGATTGAGGTAAAGAGGAGGCCCATTTAGCAATAAAAAAAAAAAATCTTGTTCCTAGATCAGCTCCGATTACATCAACTTTTAGCGATTTATTACTGCATTATTAATAGGATCGTAATTTGATTCCGTTCTTGTTAACAATACGGTTCACGCATATTATTTCGTGCCATTCATTCAGTGAGATCACTTTATCACTAACTTTTTGCTTTACTGGAATATGTTTATTTATATTCAATGATTGTATGGGAACGTACTTAGTCAGTACTTCGTGATTTAGTCATGATTTGATGACGTATTTGAGTCCCGATCGTTGTATAATTGCTGAGAAGTCGTGAACTCTTCGAGTGTTACTTTTGCGTAAATGTCTGATTGTGTTGTGACTAATCGAGGGCTCGTTTCCATTGTTACGTTCGGTTTGGGGGTGTTTTCAGATTTTACCTAACGTGTTTTCACGTGTTTTAGTTTTCGTTCATGCAGTTCTGTGTAATAAAACAATATCTTTTACGTTGAGTTGGTTACTGATGAGACCCAGAGAATGACTGTATTCATTCCCTGGCTTTCATCTGTAGCCTATAACTTCTGTCAAAGGGAAAATTTCGATCTAATAAGTAAAACAAAAAAAAAAGAATATGATATTTAACTTAGGACATCATCAGCTGCCTAGCCTTTTTTGGGGTCGGCTTCCAGTCTAACCAGATGCAGCTGAATACCAGTATTTTACATGGAGCGACTGCCTATCTGACCTCCACGATACGATAGGTAATACGATACCCCTTGGTGAGACTGGTTGTCAGATTTTCGGGCTTCTGACGACCCGTAACGACTGTCAAAGATCCACGAGTGACAGCCGTGATCAACAGCTTAACGTGCTTTCCGAGGCACGGAGGGGTCTTGGTACGTGAAGGTCACCCATCCACGGACCAACCGCGGCAGGCGTAGCTTAACCTGATCGATCGACCCGTGCGGTTGTTAATACTTAGCCACAAGTCCCTATTTAAGTTAGGATATGAGGTTCCTGAGAAAGGACAAGTGCGAAGTACTCTCAACCGCGGCGTGCGTGTATGACCACATGTATCAACGTAAACGAGGCAAAAGGAATATGTAAGGACCGTAGCAGGCGGCGTTCTCTAGTTTCTGCCTAACCCCATGGGAAGAAGGCGTGAGTCTATGTCTACATAATATGTTGTCTTATTTAACTTAGTTAACTGAAGACTTGTTGTTGTCATTACAAGTTGGTACCAAAGTTTTGCAGTTGACACCATGGGCTGTTCATGTATTACGTAAGACGATTTGTGGGGGGAGGGGTCCAAACAAGTCTTACTTTTTTCTTACGTGGGGGTGGGAGGGGTCTAGACTGATCTTACGTAAGATCACCAAAGTAAGCTAAAATTAAAAGATTTTAATTTTTTTGCTACTTTTTTCAATCTTGGTAGATACCTACTGATCGTACGTAAGATTAAAAAGGGGGGAGGGGGTTCACCTAAGTCTTATCTTTTCTTACGTAGGGGGGGCGGGAAGGCAGAAAGTGGTCATGATTGTCGTACGTAATAAATGCACAGCCCCATAGTGAAGTATTCCCCCAATAATGATAAGGTTTTTAACAAAAAACCTCGTATCTTCCAATATTGGACCCGAACCCCATCTCAGCGCACGTCCTTTACGCCAAACGAGGACATTCGCACGTCTCACAACATTATACCCAGTATTGCCATTAGCATAGCGAATGCATTATTACATGTCATGTGCAGCTCTAACTCGTTGATAAATATCTTTAAACGTTTGATAGCAATAGCGATTTGTTCCTTACTAATTGCTGGGTGATTCGTAATTCGTGCTTGTTATTATAAATTGTGGTTGTTGCTTTTGGCCTGAGATGTAGATAATGTAGCAGTGGTTTGAGCACGATTGCCATTAATCCGTAGAATGCTTGTTCACGTCAGGTTTTCTGGCGATTGTCCATTGATCTGACGTGTCCTTATCCATCGTCTTTATGGACACAGATGGGATTGTAGGTCAAGAGTCTTAACACTAGGTGCTGTCGTCTTTCTCGGTGTACTTCGCATGAATAGGACAAGGTAGGTACTTCATCTTATACTATGTAGACTTGCCATCATAACGGTCAGTAAGATATATGAACAGTTTCACAAGCTTTTTTATAATGAAACGATATAATCATGATTTTAAATAACAATTTCTATATTTCTATTTTATTTTATTGTCAGCCTATGTAGTCCCACTGTAGGTCAGAAACCTCCCTTTAGGTATTCCTTCCACTCCACTCTGTTTTGAGCTAGCGTTGACCAATCTGTAGGCGTCAAGCTCATCCCGACATCTTCTCCTGGGTCTACCTCGATGTCACCGGACGTGTTCTGGGACCCACATGGTGGCAGTTTAGGCCCAAGACTCAATCGACATGCGGCGTATTTGTATTTGGTCTGAGAATTATATGTACAAGTATACCTCATAATACTAAACTTGACAGTCACATCGTCTTCATACTAATGAGATAAGCATTTTTTTGTACATTGTATACCTACCCACGTAGCTCTTCATATACAATAATTGATGACTGTGTCTGTCTGTGCGTTGATTACCACTAGACGAATCACACCATCGCACCCTTTGACCCAATGCTTGACAAATGGTTTTAAAATTGTATTATAATTTCAATAGACTTCAACAGCTAATGAAAATGGAACTTTGAACCAAGAAGATAGAGTTGATTTCGGACTGGTGAGTGCTAATTTGAAGTGTTTTTATTTTAATTTGAGAAGTTTTTTGGTTAAAAGATTCTGGTTTGTGAACTCTCTTGATTATATTCGATTATATAGTCTTGTTACTGTTGTTATAAATAACTTACAAGAAGTTTATCTTAACAAGTAAGAAATGAGAAAGCTTTAAGAGTGCAGTGGTGACCCCGAAACACGAGTTGTAGGCAGTCGGTTCGAACCTTGGCAGGCGTTTTACTTTGTGTAAATAATTTTATCATCACCGCTCTCCAAACGGCGATGGACAACATCGTCCTAGAACCAAAAATTCGAAGACATGTGACATCCACCAACCCGCACTGGGCCCGCGTGGTAGATTACATCCCACTCCCTCTCGAAGAGTGGAGGCCTGTGTCCCAGCAGTGGGAATATGTTAGGTTTATTATGTTTATGTAATTTATAAAAAATGTCGTCACAAGTAAATCATGTAGTATTAATTCCTTCTTGGGAGAAAGGGATGATGTTTACTTAGATCTTCTTCAGAAGATTTAAACAATAATCCAATAGCAGAAACGCAAAATAACAAGCTGTTGTAAAAAATAAAACTTTAATATCCCGACGACTTCCTTCCACAATGTACCTACCAATCAAACCTCAACAAACCACAAAAGATAAAAATCCAATTTATATAGGAAGACAATTCTCACTTAAAAAGGTCCCATGATAAAAAAAACCTAGTCATCCAACGCGGGACGATAAACCGACTTTCGTATCATCTATCAATCGTACATGGAGAAGCCAGCAGGGGATCTACTATTAAATTCGTCATTCCCACCAATGAACACACTGGACACAGTAAAACACAGAGTAACAATCTACATACAAAAAAATATAGTTAGGAACGACATGGTGTTTGCAGTTGGAACAGTGTCTATCAACAAATAAAAAGAGACGCCTACAACATCTTAAATAGAAAAAACAATTACATTCATGACATCTCACAGTTGTTTTTTTGGTCGCCATCTCGATCTGGTGTTTCGACATTGAATGACAGTATTAATTTCATTTTGTATTACCGCATGCAGAGCCTTATAGACTACAGTGTCTCGGGTGCGTAGGATTCTCCCAACTACAAAGAGATGAAGGATGACGACATAATTATAATTCTTATGATCCGTTAGTAGCTTTAGGCAACCAAGCCTTTTCACAATAAAATTAAAATGTATAGTGGATAAGTTACCCGTGCTTCGAGTAACAGAAGCCCTGAAAAGACCAAAGACTTCAATGGTTCACGATGTTTTAAAACGTATTCATAATATTCTTTCAGGTTTCTTTCAGGTACAAGGGAGCATGGTGGCCCGGGAATATCTGACGGAGGTGGAAGCAGCTCTTGGCTGTAAGCTCGAAGAAAATTAAAATGAATCTATTGCGCTTTTTAACAATTCATCCAACAAAAAAAAGATAACTCAAGGAAACTTTAGAAAAGTTCAAAGTAGATTCTCTGTAAGTCTAAATAATGACAGAACCGAACAAAAACCAGGAAAACTAAGATGCCTCTATGATATTCAACGAACACGCCAAATTCCGATGCCAATTACGTTCTACACAGTCGGAAGAACAAGATACCGAATACCAATACAAACTACTACACAGTCACCAACATAGATGAGATCCCATCAGGCGATCATCACAAGTCAACACACCTTACCAATTGTCTCCACCACACTATAAGCCAGTCATTTAACAATCCCGGGTGAGATGGAGTCACGTAACGAATTCGGATTGGAGCTTCTTTCTAATGAACTATTTAATGTCAAACGTCTCGATAGTGGGTGCAATGTATAAGCGGTAGCGATAAAGGATTTGATTAATTATTGAAAAGCTGAGTGACTCGCTACGCAGTAAAACCCCTAACGAGTTTCAAGTTATTGATGATTGATGTTACAACTATAATGGTGAGTCCACAGTTTTCATTCTTTGAAAAGTTTGATCATATCTGCCGGATAAAGTCCAGGATCTAAGACGACATAGAGGAAATAAAAAAAATGGTAGAAAGAACTACATCGAATAAAGAAGAAGACATGTAACAATAAGAAAAAAATAGGAAATATTAAGCCCTTATGATTATGAAGTTAGCATTTCAATATAATTTGCCAAAAAAAAAAGAAAATCTCTAAATAATACACCTTTCATTGTTTACACCACACACGTTTGTCGTCGACCGGCGCCTGCGCCACCGTGTCACAACAAAATAAAGCCTTTCCCGACCCAGTTCCCACAGTAGCCGATACTTAGACATGTCACCAAATATTGACGAGCAGAAGGCCAATCTTTGTGTCTTCTCTATGGACTATTATCACAATCCACAGAAATGACGTCCGTCGTGACGTTTGATTTGGCACACAAACAAACGGTTGTCATGAGCCGTCAGAAGGCATGAAGATGTCTGACCACACCCATATATGAAAATTAGAATAATAAGCATTTTGTATGCACATAAAAATATTAATCTGTTTAAAAAATACAGTGATATCCATAACATAAATACTAGGAACAAACACAAATTTGTTGTTCCTACAACAAGGCTCAAGAAAATAGGTGGCTCGTTTAGATGCCAATGTATACGTTTTTATAATAAACTTCCTAGCCACATTCAAGAACTAAGCATTAATAAATACAAATCTTTTATAAAGCTAAAACTATGCCAGAAAGCCTATTATACTGTAAAAGACTATATTGAGGACAAAAAAGCTTGGGATTGAGCTGCTCCAATAGGTCTAGACAGTGAATGTTTTTTATTTTTTTGCTGATTTACACTTTTGTTTTTTTTTTTTTTTTTCTTTTCTTTCTAAATACATATCTATTTATATACAGAATGACATGAACATTTACTGTTTAAAGTCTTATATTATTTTAATTATTGTGAATGTGAGGACTATGTGGATCATTGTTTCCGTTTTAATCATGGTCTGGCAGTTTGAGTGGTGTATGCGGTCTACACAAATGTCCTGTCCTTGGTATTGCTCGTCGAATCGTTGAGCTCCTTAAGTTCTGAGTTGAGCTGCACGGTTACTGACGAATGCGTGCACTGACTGCACAGGTCCCCTCAGTGTGGTTCTTTCCTCAAAAGACCACTTCAGACACCAATCTACATGGTCCTCAAAGATTATATCCGGATTTTTATATACACATTGACATTGATGAATTTTATATAAACAATGACATGGATATTTACTTTGTAAAGTATCTTATTTTTATTATTATTACTGTGAGTGTGAAGACTATGTGGGTCATTTCTTTTTTTAGGTTTTCCTTCTTAGTTAGTTTTAATCATGATCTGGCAGTTTGAGTCATTTATGCGGCCTACCCAAATGTCCTTTCATTGGTATTGTTCGTCGAATCGTAAGGCTCCTCAAGTTCTGAGTTGAGCTGCACGATTTTTGACAAATGCGTGCACTGACTGGACAGGTCCGCTCAATCTGTGTGGTTCTTTACTCAAAAGACCATTTCAGACACCAATCTACATGGTCTTCACATTATCTGACCAAGATTATGTCTGGACTTTAAAAGAGACTGTGACCTCTGAGTTTGTTTCGGCCTTTCTTCTCAGAGTAGTCAGATAGGAAACGCCGACCTCATCTAGTTTAAAAAAATATGATTGACATTTAAAAGTGTTTGTACAAACCTACTTACAGAAAATAAATCATTTATCATTTATACATTTATCATTTAAGCCGTTCATTTATTTGCTTAATTATGATCTCAATTTTTATTATTATTTCAGTCAAACCTTGTCTGAGCTGTCAAAGTTGGGAAAGCTTTATTATAGTAACAGTCAGCAAGCGCTTTTACTGATTATAAAAAATAAAATAATATAGTCAGCCTGTATTGTCTCATAACATGACAAAAGGCCTCCCTTTTATTTTTCCAGTCAACTTGCCCCTGAGCCAATATGGAAAAATCCTAAATTAAAAAAGCGCAAAATAATGAACCATTTTTCGCACACCCTTTATCTTATTATTGCCATCAACGTCACCGAAAAAATTGTCATCAAGCAAAATGAGAATTCTGTACTTATCTCCAATGCGGATGTGTCGTCCGAAATTGTAAACTGGTTAAGTTTTTTCTCAACACGCTATCGAAATAACTCATGTTTTAAATAAGTTATCGAGAAACGTGTCGGTATTAATACTTGGCTCTTAAAACGGTTTTTCGTAATGAAGATTGATTTTGAGAAGTTCTTGGCCTATGACTATGAGATGCGGACTTTTAGCTTTCCGATGTGTAGTCGTGATTTGTCTCTTGGAGAATTTATGATGAATTTCACTTGAGAAAATAATTTTTTTGATTATCTTTTATTTGCATTTTGTTCACATGTTTAGCGCTGCCCCTTGAATTATTCGGTAATTTTACACATTAATAGAAAACACGATGAGCAGCAAAATGATACAAGGGCTTGTGGTATTCATCTTCAAGCTATGATTAGAATATTTTTACTGACAGAATAGAATAGAATACTCTTTCTCATAAATATAAATTTTACACAAGGAAGGACAGAAAAGGAGGAGGGGAGGTCAGGCCAGAAGGATATATTATATATTTTAGTATCAAGCTCAAAACGCCTAATCTAAAGAAAAACCTTGTTTTGTAATAAGGGATTACAAAACAAGGTTTTTCTTTAGATTAGGCTTAAACCTACGAGCCAGTTAATGAATTATGAACCTATTATAGAAATGCAGTTCTATATACAAAAATGTCAGCTTAGTTCGATGCTAAGTTGTCATTTTTGTATGAAGAACTTTTCCTAAATAGAAATAAAGTTTGAAGTACAAATAATGACACAAAGGTTATTAGGTTAGAAATAAAGTTAGATTTTGTTTTATAATAAGGCGGAAAACATTTATTTCAAGTAAACCATTTAAAGCCACTTTTGAATTGTCAAGGAGTCGATAAGTCGATATGATGAGATGAAGTCAGTTGCCCATTCCAAAGTGTCGTGGGTTTTTCTGAAGAAGATCCTTGAAGCTTTTCTGTAGTCGCCGTCTCCAGATTTTCTTTTATGTTGTAATTCGAATGTCCATGGAAAGGTCACATGATTTTCTACCTAACTCCACGCGAAAAAGGCGTGTCGTAATTAATGTGTCTTCTATTGCACCTCAATGAAAGTTCCTCCAAAACCTGTTTGAATCTCAAAACTAGAAATATTCCATGACACACGATAAGTTGTGTGCTCGTACTTTCAAATTGTCGCCGATACGGTATCGTAAGCAATTGTGGCGAAACTTGTTTATCCACCAATTATAGTAGATATTAGGCATAAAATGTTTTACACGCAAAAAATGGCGTTGACTCCATGAGAATGAATGGGACAATTATTATTTTGTCACGGATATGGCGTGTCGCAGAAAACCATAGAGAATGGACATGACTGTCACATGAGAATCCATCAGAGATTTTAAGGCCGCTTTTAAAAGCACCGGAAGGCACTGCAACCAATGAACAACACCTTAATTGCGTAACACACTTTCAAACAATCTGAATAATTTTGAAGGATATTGCTAATCCATTGCTTCATAATTATTATGTTCGAAAAATTTGTCGGCTCAACAACGTAAAGAACGCAATGAATGTTTTTGAACTGTCAAAATGCAAGACATTGCTACGTTAGTGTGTTACGCAATTACCCCACTGGCCTTCTCCATATGAAATTGCCTTTTGGAAGGCGCAACTAGAATCAAACCATTTTTCTTGTAAACTTTAACATTCATAAGGGCCTTTTACGTGCTTATTTGAAATAAATGATTTAGCTGTGACTTTGATTGGACCTATGAAATTGTCACGAGATAAGTAATTAATTACGGGTTGTAATTACAATAGCGGTTGTTGTTAGGTAGACATGTTCAAACCATATAGAAAGGCTAGAACATGGTACGGACGCCAGCACATCAAGCTACTGAAAACTGTCAAATTTCCCCAATCAACTTTGAACCTATGAGAGTTGAAAATCTGATAAAGAAATTTGACAGATTGTAGTAGCTTGATGTGCTGGCGTCTGTACAATAGATATTGCAGTCTGCATTTATCAATATAATCAAATCTAGCTTCTGCCAACGGCTTCGCCCGGGTGGATGTCCAAATGTGCCATCGGGCAGAAAGTAGCCTGTGTCCGACCCCAAGATTCCATCTATCTCCTTGCCAAATTTTATCTAAATCCGCTCAGTGGTTTAGTCGTGAAGTCATAGAGACAGAGTTACTTTCGAATTTATAATAGTAGTATGGATGTTTACTTAACATTATGAATCGGGATAAAAAGTATTATGTGTGTTAATCCTGGTGCCAAATTACATCAAAATTGGTCCAGCCGTTTGAGCGTGAAGAAGTAACAAACATACACACACACACACACACACACACACAAACTTTCGCCTTTATAATATTAGTGTGATTAATTCAGATATAAGTACCTAAATACTAATTTATATTATGTCGTCTGCATTCCAAAATAGAATTGAAATACATATTAACATCACTAATCGGTTGCGGTACATAAAAAAAAAAACTACTAATTAGATAAACGCTTTGATTTATTATCTCCTTTAGTTTCAACAGTTATTATAATCTAAAAGATCATCATCTGTCTAGCCTTTTCCCAACTATGTTGGGGTCGGCTTCCAGTCTAACCGGATGCAGCTGAATACCAGTATTTTATATGGGGCGACTGCCTATCTGACCTCCACAACCCAGTTACTGGGTTACTTTCGGGCTTCTGTCTGACTACCCGTAACGACTGTCAAAGATCCACGAATGACAGCCGGGACTAACGGATTAACGTGCTTTTCAAGGCACGGAGGGGTCTTGGTACGTAAAGATGGTCACCCATCCACAGGCCAACCGCGGCTAGCGTAGCTTAACCTGATCGATCGTCCTGTGCGGCTGTTACTATTTAGCCACGGAATAATCTAAAAGATACGAACACATTTATATCTGTACATAACATAAAGTCGCTTCTTGTGTCTCCTATGTGACCACGTTGTTCTTCTAAACGGATTTTGATGCGGATTTCACCATCATTTAGAGAATTTATTCCAGAAGGTATAAACCTTCTTTTAATTTGTCATGTCGTTAATATCGTGCGAAGCAGGGGCGGGTCGCTTGTAATATGTATTTAATATTAGCACCCTAATTGCATAACACTGAATCAGAATCTGAATAATTTTGAAGCAAATTGCTAATTCATAGCTTCATAAGTTCGAAAAATTTATCAGCTTAACACGTAAATAACGCAATGAATGTTGTTGAACTGTCAAAATGAAACCGATTCCGATTGATAATGTGTCACGCAATTGCCCCGCAGGATGCAAACAAGACAAGATTCAGCTACTTAAATACTTACTAGTTTTACTTGTAGATGTCTCAAAAACTATAGATTAACTACTAGTTAGATAGTCATTAACTACTTCTTATAAATCACGACCAACGACAAAACTGTAATGATTTTGAAACGTTTCAGTCGCATCGCAGTCCACTGTTGGACTAAGGCCTCTCCCAGGAGGCGGAGAGAAGGAAGGCGGAGGACAGGGTGTTCTGGTGTACCACAACACCCTGTCTTGCGCCTTCCGCGTCCAGTCTGACCCAGCCACCTTTTTAAGTGCCTCGATCCATCTAGCTGGGCAGCTTCTTATACTACGCTTGCCGATACGCGTTGTCTACTCTAGGACTCATATTCTCCACCGGCCGTTGGTCCTTCGAACATGGCCAGTCCACTTCAGCTTGCTTACTCTGCAAGCTTATATCTCATTAAATATTGCATTAATAATATAATAGCCAGTTAAAAAATATGACGGATTGCGACCTTTGCGAAAATATAAAAAAATAAGAAATGGCGGACAGAAATGTTTCATTATTTATTTTTCATTCGTGACTGTCAACAGCGAATCACAATTTTGCAATTACGATTACAACTATCCATTGTATGAACAAAAAATTCAATGATTCGCCAGCGAGACGAATGTCAAATTATATTAATTGCAATGACACCATGCAAGCGTGTGAATCCTCAATTAGAAGGAAAAGGACGTGACGTAACGGTTCGCGATTTTTGTGCGCACACGCACAGTGTCTATGGTAGAATTTCCATTAGTTTTTTTTTATTTTTCGATCTTTTCCTGTACAGAAGCAGCTTGTCTTCTCCATGATTACATGCTGTAATAAGGTTCTTAGTTCTGTGACCCGGAAACGTAAGGAAACTAGTATGGACTTTACATTTGAGGCTATGTTTATTATAATAATGCAGGGCAAAGGCTTCTTCTGTAACAGAGAAGGCACGTGCATTGATCACCACGCTTGCTCTAGAGCCGACCCGTCTAGACGGGTCGGCGATTTCAGACTTCCATTAACTATCAGTCCTGGTTTCCTTCCGATGTTTTGCCTTCACAGATGTCAGTTATGACCAAGATAAACTCAGAAAGTACCTACCTACATATGAGTTGAAAAAGTCACGTTGGTACTTGTCTGAATTTGAACACATAACCTCATGCATAACAAGCGGAGCCTTATAGCCAAGGTCATCACGACACATCGCTCGTTGGCAATAAGGGTGATATAACTAAAAAAAAATTCAATTTTGAGTTAAGTATACAGGTGAACAAGCCAAATTTGATCTCCTTGTTTACGATTTACGATAAGATATTTTTCTCGGAAGATATTTTATTTTATCCCAGAAAAAAAGAAGATAGAAGATACTTTCGTGGACTAGGCTCCGCTGACATTGTAGTCAAACTTAGTCACAGAATAGAGTGTAATATTTATCTCAATTTGTTGTTTTCTACATATAAATGAATAAACTGGTGAAATTTTATTATTTGTATACGTTTGTTTGTTTATAAATGTTTTTAAAGTACTTAATAGGTAATAGGTAATACGGGCTGGTGTCCGCAACTTCACGTCAATGCCCGTATTTTGCGTACGGTTTTAAAGTACTTGTAAAGTGTTTGCCGAATTTGGCCGAGATCGTTCCGAGTTGCTAGTTCGCGCAAGCGAAAAAGGCCTTGAGTGCAAAGGGTTAAATCATCATACCCAAAAATTGATCTTATTGAAATATCATACTTCTATTTATCATTCATTATTATGAATCCTTCATAATTATTCTCCTAGACATTTAAGAGACGTCAGCAAGAACTTTTTTATTCATCACGCATCTCGTAGAATTAGGTTGCAGTGAGCAAGAACCTCATTTATTTATACAAACAAAGACAGACATATAATTTGGGCCGAGCATTACCTATGTTATGTTCTCTACTCTTAAGATTATCTCTACAATATATAATTTAAGTTATTAAAACCAATGACGTCGGTTTATGTTTAAACATACTTGTTAGTTGGTTTTCCCACTATTTTTAATTCTTGTCACACGATTTTATTTTGCATAAAATTGATTTTAATTAGTTAATCATGGTGATGTCGCAGACAGCGAAGAAGTCTTGGCAAATACTCGTTTTATAATCTGAAAAAATATAATAAAAATATGATAAGGTTATAATCGTTTGATTAAAGATACTTAGTCAAATTCACATCAAAATAGTTACGTAAGATCAACAAAATTAATTTTGCTTATTGGATATTCATACGTTTGGAGGCGCTAAGTGAATGTTGGGCAACACAACACCACATAACTCAAACTCAAAGCATTTATTTCAATTAAGCCATTCAAGTACTTTTGAATTGTCACAGTCGGTTAGAAAGTTGAAGCTAGTTGACATAACATCAGCCGTGCGATTCTGTAACCATCTCACCGTGAAAACTGGGGCGAAGTGAGCGTGGAGTGAGTCGTCAAGAGTGTCAATCCCTAGCATCAGCATGACTCACAGCTCACTCTATGCTCACTTCACCTTAGTTATCACGATGAGATTTTTCCAGAATCGACCGGCATGCCTAATCGTGGGTTCGATTCCCACTCAGGACAAATGTTTGTGTGATGAGCACGATCATTTGTTCTGTGTCTGGGTGTAATTTATCTATAATATGTATGTATTTAGAAATATATATGTATGTTTATCAGTGGTCTAGTACTCATAGCACAAGCTCTGCTTAGTTTGGTTGTGTGAAAGTTGTGGAATATTATTATTATTATATTAATCCCTAAATAGAGAATCCCTAGATAGAGGTAGGTATACCTGCCGGTCGATTCTGTAAAAATCTCACCGTGAAATCATAAGTGAAGTGAGCACTTAATAGTGTTAATCCCTAGCGAATGACAGCTCACTCCACGCTCACTTCACCCAAGCTTTCACGGTGAGATGGTTACAGAATAGCACGGCTGTAGTACGCAGAGTCTGGTGCGCAGAGTGCGGGGCAGCGCCAACACCGTCCTGGCGATGATCGCCAACAGACTGGATTGCCCCTACATCCGACAATGCTGCAGTAGACATATTGTTACTCTGTGAGTGTCTGTTATTGTCTGTATTTGTTAGCCTGTCTGTATATATTTTTATATGTCTGTGTGTTTTCTGTATGAGTTATGTTTCTGTGTCCTAGGTATGTTTATTTTTTATTTTTTTATTTTTTATTATTATTATTTTATTTTTTTATTTTGTCTTTTATGTGTTTTGTTGATATGAGTCTTGTGATACTTGAAATAAACCAATTTTATTTTATTTATAGTACTCATACAATTCGCAAGTTATTTTCAAGTCCCATGTAATAGGGGTGATCCTATTGGCATCAATCGGGCACAAATCCAGACTCCGGGCTGCTACTGAGAAATTCCATATGGAAAAACCCAATAAGGGACTGTTCATTTATTACGTAAGACGATTTGAGGATTTCTTTTTTCTTTGCAATTATGGTAGATATCAGTATCTACCATAATTGCAAAGAAAAAAAAATCAAAAACGACTTTTTGCTTACTTTTGAGATCTTACGTAAGAACAATCTAGACACCTCCCACTCTCAAAAAAAAAAAAAGAAGACTAGACAAAAATAAGACTAGTTTGAAGGCCCTCCCCCTCAAATCGTCATACGTAATAAATGAAAAGCTCCTAACACTTTATTTTATTTTGTACTAGCGACCCGCCCCGGCTTCGCACGGGTGCAATGGAGAAAGACTGATAATTTTAGAGCCATTATTTCTCGTAAAAAGTATAGGATAAAAATGGTTATTGTGGGTTATCCCTAAGAGATAGACATATACCGTCGCGGACTTTTTTGAAGACCTTTTTAAGGTGTACAATACTGTAGTATATTATTTTGATCTATCTCGACGGGTTCAGCCAGCGTTTACAATGTAAGCGCAAAAAAATGTGTTTATTTACGACATCACATTAGAAACCTCTAAAATTATCAGTGTTTCTCTACTATATTATGCATGTATTATACATATAAACCTTCCTCTTGAATCACTCTATATATTAAAAAAAATCGCATCAAAATCCGTTGCGGAGTTTTAAAGATTTAAGCATATATATGGACAGACAGACAGGGAAGCGACTTTGTTTTATACTATGTAGTGAAGGGAATACAAACGGTAGTTTATCTACACTATCTACACTAATATTATAAAGAGGAAAGATTTGTATGTTTGTATGTATGTCTGTTTGTAACAAAAAAACTCAAAAACTACGGGACCGATTTCAAAAATGTTTTTACCGTTAGAATGCTACACTATCGCTAAGTAACATAGGCTATATTTGATACTAGAAAAATTAGGGGTCCCTACTGAAACTTCAATAATGTAAACCAAGGTGTAAACAAATTAGCCATAAAATGTTTTTCATCGCATACGCTGCGGAAATAATAATAATAATAATAATAATATATTGATTGATTGATGATAGAACAAAAAAAAATTCTACAATATTAAGAACATATCAATTTCTACAAAAAACTTCGCAATATCATATGTCCAACTGTTGTAGTTATGTCACTACAATTACTTTTTTACATTTTTTATAAATAAACAGAAATAACTAAACAAATATATCTACTGCCCGCTTAAGGTTTTCATTTTCTTATATTTCAATACGTGGAACTAAATAAAGAAGCTACTTATTTACCTTGCTAAATGAATAATTAGTTATTGCTTAAGACAGTTTTTGCACTGACTTGCAATCTTCTCAAATCCAATCATCTTGTCTCTAGAAAGGAGGTTTGTTTTTATAATATTAGATTAATAACAAAATCGAAACGACAAAAGTTGACTTTTAAAATTAATGTCAAATTATTTAAGGCCAGTATTATTAATAACAAAATAAAAATCTTATGCGTCTGCATTGCCCAATATTTGCACGGATTAATCGTAATAATTTGACCTCTTCACACCTAATTCTATCTCCACACTCAACATCTGTCCTCGATGCGAATTAGTTGCTTTACGACATTATAAATAAAAAAACTCTTGAAACAATATTGCGTTACTACATCGTGTATGTACTCAAAGGCCATTCCAATTAAAGTAATCGACATTTGCATAGAAAATGCGCGTATCAATACGAATTTACGGATGAGATAGGGTTTTGGTGTGGTTCAAGTGAGAAGCTTGGGGAGCAATGGATGTTATATTAAGTCAACAAAAAGGAGTTATTGATTGTGTCGGTTACTAAGACCCCTCTCGTTTCCCAACTTAAAACTTGTCACCTTAACTTAGTTTAACCCTACAGCGCATAGTGTCTCGCATATGGGACATACCGGAAAATGTCTTATATTTCAAAATCGATCCAAGTAGCGTGATCTAGTGTTGACAAGATTAACTATTATGTATTTGGGTTTCGAATTTAGTACCAGATATTTTGGATAGATCTGAATACATTTTTTTTAAAATGTTTTCTTGAAATCGGTAGGTACTTTGAATAGGATTAACGAGCGGCGTATAATAATCGCAAAAAATTGATAAAACTGAATTTTTCAGTGTCGAAATAATCAGTAGAGGTAAGTTCATGTTTTTTACGTGTAATCTTGTAATCTCATTGATACTCCGTACTACAGATTCACATTATAATGCATGATGTGCCATATGTGGGTCATACACAAAAACATAAGTTTCTATTGAGTTATGATTTTTCCAAATATTCTTTCGAAAAATGGCATCATATTTGCAGGCTAATGTAATTTTTTAAGCCGATAAGAATAATCATACGCTGTAGGGTTAAACTTAGATGAAAATTTCTTCTTCGTGTCGCCGCGCTGGCTCGAGAGTTATTTAGATTTTGTTGGGCCAAAACTTCGCCACTTCCACAGCGTTATCAGTCGCAACACAGAGGTAAGTCGGCTGCATGTTTTAGGGCGCTTTCAATTTAGACGGTTGGTGGCGGACTGCTGCAGTCCGGCACCAACCGTCTAAATTGAAAGCGCCCTTAGAGTCAAGAGGGCAGGATAAGAGGTGGAACATAGTTTGTGACACGGCTCCACATCCACACCCTGATGCCATTCCGTTGAGAAAGCCCCAGATTACGAGGTTCGACTTACATCTTCCCACTTGGGTTCGGACACGATTCAAGGACTTCCAAAAACATGATGAAAACTGAAAAGGATACTCTTTTCTAGAGTTCCATATTGTAAAGTGACATTGACTCAAACACTCTTATTAAAAATATATTTATTAGAATCTATGTAAGTGTAGGTATTAAGTATATACAACGTGTAACGTTAAATGCGCAAAACCTGAAAATAGTTTGATCAGAATAACGAGCAGAATTAATTGAACCACTTTTTAATATAGGTCACATTTTAAAAAAAATCTTCATTAAAAACGTTGCCGTGTCTATTTATTAATAAGTCAAGCAAGCCAATCTCAGCGCGGTGCAATGGCCCGGTGACGACTCCTCCCTCGATAAAGCGTCGTCGCAGACGCAAGAAACGATCAGAACGGCCAGTAAAACTAAAACAGCACATAAAACCTTTACAATTTTTTTAATGACTTATTTTCTCTCTGAAATAAGTCAATTGAATTACAAATCAGTTGGGGTGTCTGAGGTTTTGCGCATTTAACGTTACACGCTGTATAGGTTATAGGTACCAGATATTAAGTTTACTCTAAGAGAGACTCGACGATCTCACAGTTAAACTGCGTAAGCAGTTTTGTGGGGCAATGTACCTAGCGTTAAGAAATTTTAAGGGAATAAATCATTCATTCATTCATTCGTTTAATTATTCTGTCATCCATATAACGTAGATACCTCTATTATCATAGCTGTCAATCAACTCGGTCAGTCTGTTCCATAAAAATCTAGATGAAGTGAGCTGTCATTCCACCAAATGTTAGGGATTTACTATATGCTATTTTCCCATTCCACCCTCAAAAATAATTTAACCCGTTCCCCGCTTTAGCTCATGCTTCAATTACGTACAATGTAACTACTCGTCACCTGATTAGTTCGCCGCTCACGGCGGTCGGTTTTCCTCTAAAATTAAACAAATCCACAACGACGCGACGGTGTTTTGTCAACTCGTGACTATTGCCAAGGCCGCGGTGATCATCAGCGGTTTAGGGTTGACAGTAGTATGGATGAATAGTTTAGTTAATTTGTTCTCGTTGAAACTTGTCTACTGTGAAATGAAATGAAATTGTTTATTCTATAAATAGGATCGTAATCAGTTTCACACGACATATTATAAGAAAAAAAGTTAGACGAGTTCGGCGTTTCCTATCTAACTACACTACAACCAAGAAGAAAGGCTGTAACAAATTCTGAGGTCACAGTCTCTTTTGAAGTCATAAAAAATATTATCATCAATATCCCTTTAATCCATCCAAAGGCTGTCTGTAAAAGATCGCTTTTAGCAATAAGACCGCCCAGTGTCACCCTATATATAATTTAAATTTGTAATTATGGTATACATATTAAAGCGTATTTTATACATATATATCTGCATAATCCGCCTATAATCTTACTGAGACACAGTCCTCCACTAGGTGAGAGGGAGTGGGTCATGATCCACCACGAGGGGCCAGTGTGGAAAAGAAAGAAAGAAAGAAATTGCGTTTATTGGCGTTTGGGTGTGGGTTGGTCACATGTCTTCAAATTCCAAAAAAATGGTTCTAGGACATTTCGGTTTCCTCACGATGTTTTCCTTCACCGTTTTGAGAACAATGTGATCAATGATTTACTCAAAGCAAAGCGCATGTCTGGGTTCCAACCTACGACCTACAATTCGTAAGTCGCGTCTGTTACCACTGGGCCACCAGTGCTCCTAAGCACTACTTTGCTTCATCCAAAAAAAATGAAAAGTCCAAAGAGTCTTCAGCATCGAACCCGTCGTGTCACCTGTACAGTCGGCGGCACGTAACTTGGCAAGGTTTTGCCGTAGTGGGAATAAGTTTGCGCATGTACACTTAGTGCAACAATAAAAATATCACTTTGATTGCTTGTAATTATTCTACGGTTATTTCCATAATTTATTTTAAACACGTTTGTTTAGAAGAAAGTGAAAGAAAGGAGAGGAAAAGTGGAGGACTCTTGCCAAGTTATGTGCCGGCTACTGTAGCATTTGTAAAGTTAAAAATAATTTAGTAAGCCCGCTTCGATGAAATAACCTTTTCACATTCTAATTAATTAATTTCATGTACATAAATCTTAACATTTGTCACCAAACATTGAAAATACGTGATGGTGTGGTTGATATTAAAAATAACACGATAAAATAGATGCAAATGCATGATTAAATATGCAAAAGACGGATATACAATCTATTATGTTATTGATTTTTTTTTAACCAATTAGTTAAACTAATAAATCTTCCCACGTGAAATCAATTTACTTTATGAAATGCAATTATTTGTTTTGACTCCATATTTTGAAGTAACTCACTTGTTGCACGAGGTTGTGGGTTCAAATCCGAGCAAGTGTGACTTTTTCAATCATACTACCCTCTGTCACACTAATATTATAAAGGCGAAAGTTTGTGAGTGTGTGTGAGTGTTTGTATGTTTGTTACTTCTTCACGCTCTAACGGCTGGACCAATTTTGATGAAATTTGGCACACACATAGTTTATAACTAGGATTAACACGTAGAATACTTTTAATCCTGATATTCCTACGGGATCGAGACTTATGCAGGTGAAACCGCGGGGCACAGCTAGTTTATTATAAACGCGAAAGTTTGTGAGGATGGATGGATTGATGGATGGATGTTTGTACTCTTTTACGCAAAAACTACTGAACGGATGTGAATGAAATATGGCACACAGATAGTTTATAACCAGGATTAACACACAGAATACTTTTTATTCCGACATTCCTACGGCATCGAAACTTATACGGGTGAAACCGCGGGGTGTTGCTAGTTATTTATATTTTGAAATTGCGGTGAAAGCGTCTACTTTTTATGAATGGGATACTAAGTATAATTAGCGATAGAAATATTTTAATTCTTCATTCATACATGGCATCATCGTATTTCTTGGCTATTTTTATCTTTAATAGTAATAATTGCCTGATTACTTTCATAGAAGAAAGACGTATTGAGAGACTATTCAAAAGTTGCCTAGACATTATTTTGATAGATTCTTTTGTCTGTCTGCAACGACGTAACGCAATGTTATATGCAGACAAAAAATCTTGGAATAACATTGCATCGATGCATTGCAAATATTTTGACAAAATTACAATGGGTACCCATCGTCATTTAATTAAACCTTAATTTTTCATTGTGATATTTTTGGTGTTAGAGATTTTTTCCCTCTTCAACCAAACCGACTTCTTATAAGCTTTCGTTTAGCTTCAATTGTATATTTTGAAAAGTGTTCATTACGTTCAAGAAACTAAAAAGTTTTTAAGCACCTTGAGATTGATTTTTACTTGCACTTTATTATTTCTTCGACTACATTTTGCCAACATTTGAAATGATAATGACAGTTTGACAGGGTGATGCGACCCCTATGTGTGAGATAAAGTTAAGGAAAGATTGAAGTTGTTAAATTTGCTCTCGGCATACCGCGAAAAGCCTGTCCATACTGAGAAGAGTGAGCTCACACATTATTAAGGCATTTCCATGAAAAACAAGTCAAGTCACTGTCACTCCATTGTCTTACAGAGGTGTCAAAACGAAACAGAAACGTGACTATTTTTTGACGTAGGGCGAATCTAACGATTCAATTTTTTTTTTCTCTCGGTCCTCAACAAAATCAAACAAAAACTTATGATCAACAGATACCACACACTACTCCAGCCAGCCAGCCCTACACCACTGATGACAATTGTGGGTAATCACGGCTGATGACGTCACGAGGCGTGCAGCGCTGCAACCTTCACGCCTGTCAACTGATTGCGAGACATTCGATTCGAGTTAGGTACTACACACACTAGATGAGCCGCGGTCGTGCGATGCGTAACGCGTAGGACTAAGCAGGTACTACAAAAATCACGAGTAATGGTTCATAGTAAACATTGTATGCAGGTGCATTATGTTGTTAATTGTAACTGATTGAATACCACGTACACTTGCTAACTCTCGGGTAAGACTGACATCCACTCTGGAGCACAGTAACCCTCAAAAAGATATATATAGTCCTCCAGACCGTATTTTGGCAACGGCGGCTAATCTCAACGGAGACTAGCCTTCAGCACGGGAGATATTATAGTGCACAAGTGCGCGCGCAGACACAGGGGCACTCCCTCTTCCCTTACTCTCCTAGTCCGATGGGACGGCAATTCGACACTCGCGGAGAGAGATCAGGCGCAGGACCAACGGCTGAACGTGCTTTCCGAGGCACGGGGGTATCACACCGCCAACTTCCGAACTCCGGGCTGTTACTGAGAAATTCCTAGTGGAAAAAACTCAATTACACTTTGCCACGCCCGGGAATCGAACCCAGGAGCCCACGCTCAGCAGTCGCGCTTGCGACCACGAGACCAACGGAGCAGTCCCCCTAAACCCCGTGACTCTCAAAAAGATATACCTATACATCGACAAGAATTCATTTAGTTGTCTACAATCTGTGTTCCATAATATTGTGTCAATGTGTAGCCATAAAGCATATTACACATTGGGTATTTAATTGTTGCTACGTATACATTGGTACAATATTATGGAACACAAGTTCTTGTCGATATATGCATCTTTTTGAGGCTGACTGTACGTATACGGACGGTTTCAGAACTAAGATAAAGTCTGAACCAAATAAGTAATTTGAGGTTTAAGTTTAAAATAACAAAGAAGGTTTAATAGCATAATCAGGCCTCCTCTCTGTGAGACGAAGTGGACAGTAATCCACCATCATCTGCCTCGCCTTTTCCCAACTATGTTGGGGTCGGCTTCCAGTCTAACCGGATGCAGCTGAATACCAGTATTTTACATGGAGCGACTGCCTATCTGACCTCCACAACCCAGTTACTGGGTAATACGATACCCCTAGGTTAGACTGGTTGTCAGACTTTTGGGCTTCTGACTACCCGTAACGACTGTCAAAGATCTACGAATGGCAGCCGGGACCAACGGCTTAACGTGCTTTCCTGGCTGGTGGACGACAGTCAGTCGGTTTGCTAAGCAAACTCATGTACAGACGCCAGCACACCAAGCTACCCGAAACTGTCCAGTTTTCCCAATCAACTTTGAACCTTATGCTTTAGCGATAAAATTGAAAATCTATTAAAGAAATTTGACAGATTGTAGTAGCTTGATGAGCTGGCGACGGTACTTAATCGATTTTTGCTCCACCTTATTTTTCAAAACTTGATGTCGCGTTAACTGACCCATAAAAAACGAACCACGCGCAATTTCGCAGGTTGCGCCTTCCGCGACCTCGAATCAATTCGGTGTGTGTAAAGCTTTAGTTACATTGACATTGCTCGTGGTCACATTAGTTGCATTAAATCATAATTTGGAACAAAAAAAAAAAAAACATAATAAAAACACTATTAGGCTTAATATAAAATATAGAGTGCTGCCTTTTGATTAATACGTTTCATAGATAAGTTAGGCTTTATAGTGACCTACGTATTGAATTTGGACATTCTACGACATTGTATGTAATGTAGACTTAAGTAGTGTTTGACATTAGCCACACGATTTCCTAGGTCAAAGGTTAATTTAATTTTAACCGCCTGTTGTTCCACTAGCGTGTTCATTATCAGTTCACAGATGTTCACTATTCGGCATAGGCACCTCCAATTGCATAGATTTTCACTCCACCTAGTCTTCTACTAGCGTATTCATCATCATCAGCAGCTTATAGAAGTTGACACCTGCACCTCCAATCGTAGGCTATTTGACGATGAGCAAAGATCGTCTTTCCACGCAACCTGAGATCCTGCCCAACGTGAAGTTTCGCGGTCTGCAATTTAGTACACGTCTACGGTGTTTTTCTAAAATATCTGATGAAAATGTAAACAAATGGATCAAAATGTACCGTGGATGCCAATTTGTAGCCACTTACAAATTGAGTGCTTTGATTTGTAATACGTAACGTATTTAAATACGTAAGCCAACATTCAAATTTTAAATGACATTAAAGATTTTTTTATGTGATATAAAAATAATTCGACTGGATTTTTTAAGCTAGATTTCTCTAAGCCTAGAACAAAGATATATCACAGTTTTTATTAAAGACTGTCCCAATTTTCGGGTTAGGAACACGGGTTAGGAATACAGACCGGGTTAGGAATACGACCATCCGTTCCATCACAAAGATAACGGATGTCACTTGAAAAGCTGCCACGCTAAAATGGAACTGAGCTGGACACATCTGCCGTATGTCAGACGAACAATGGGCCAAACTTACGACCCAATGGATCCCTCTTAATTCCAAGTGACATCGTGGCAGGCTCAGGTGGAGATGGCGGAATGAGCTAGACTCCTTCAACAAGAACTGGTCCTTAGCAGCTTTGAACAGAGAGAAATGGAAACAGAGTTGGGAGGCCTTTGCCCTGCAGTGGAATATCACAGGCTAATAATAACCGCCGTATCTCCACGTTGACGTCGTGGTGAGGCTTGCGCGCTCCGAGTTCTGGCCCTGTGCTGGTAGAGTTTACCTTAACGGAACAGGTCTAGGATGAGGAGCCAGACCAAGAGAGATACAAAAGCCCACAGGACAGCATGTGGAGAGTTGTTGGGCAGTAGCGACCACACGGACCCTATCTTCTGGGAGCAGTCTTGTTCCTCATCTCTGGCTTATATTTATTGGCCGGCTGGAACGAACACTGACGAGGAATGAGCTCTCACCTCAATCTTGCCTTTACTGGCCTGCTTGAGTGAAGATTTGCAAGAGCAAACGTGCTCGTCGGAAGGAAGTATTCCAGTAAGTGGTCGTAGGGATCTTGACCATCTTCCGAGCTCTGGGATTGTTCTGAAAGCCGTGGAACATCTCTCCACTCTTCGCACCTCAGGACATGTTGCCCCTTGTTCCCCTTGTACTAGCGACAGTTTCCGGGGTGCAGGTGTGCAGTTCACCCCCTGCCATTTTATCCATGAATATTATGTTATCATTGGTCAGGCAGGGGATATAGTCTTTCCATAGTTCAAGGTAACCGATCCACTATACGATATACTATAGTAGCCACCCAAACCCATAGCCCAATATATTTTATTTCCATGTTCTGCAGTAGCCCTGAACCAACTGGGGGTTGTCCTTGTGCACTTCCATAGTGCATACAGGGGTAATCGTCGATTGGTGCCTCCTCATCTTTTAAAATGATCAAAAAAGAAAATAAAGAAAAAAAATTATAATTTAATAAATGTCATTCATAAAATAATTGGTAGAAAAAATATTAGATATATATATATATATATATATATATATATATATATAAAGATAAAAACTTCTAACTACAGATGAAGTGTTTTTACTTACCTGTCGTAGTATAGTGATTGCGTAATAATTTTACCCTGAACAGATACTCAAATCAATCAAAAGTCATTTTATTCAAACTAGGCTGAGAATCAGCACTTTTCGAACGTCAAAATCACAAAAGACAGTCCCCCAAAACGCCCACCGTTCACCCCCGTTTTCGATTTTCGGAAATAGCCTAGAAAGCATCATCAAAACCGGTCGGGTCATAAGGAGTTGGAAATCGCTTATTTACCGATTTGTAACGAATACCTAGTCTTCAAGGTGACAATGAAGATCAAGATTTGTGCTTGATAGGTACTATTGTAGACCATTGCGCTAATCGTGCACATGCGCAATGTTGTTCGTCTTTTGTTTGAAGGTAAGCATTGTTTTGTCATTGCTTAAAAGTTTGATTGCTATCAGATATTGATCATATTCATGATGAAATCGGTTCGTCTGTGATGCGAGTAGTCGTGTGGGTTCCATCATTGGGTAGTGAAAGTAACGCGTGCTATTAATTAGCATCAAATTGTATGTAGGTCATTCGACGAGTATTGTTGTGAAAGGACTAATTATCGTAAAGGCTATAAGAACATAAAACTTAACTCGTATAGGTAATGTACTCGTATAAGAGTTTTACTGACGTAAGTATCACTACATAGTATAAAACAAAGTCGTTTCCCTGTCTGTCTGTCCCTATATATGCATAGATCTTTATAACTATGCAACGGATTTTGATGCGGTTTTTAATAGATAGAGTGATTCAAGAGGAAGGTTTATATGTATAATACATGCATAATATAGTAGAGAAACACTGGTAATTTTAGAGGTTTCTAATGTAATGTCGTAAATAAACACATTTTTTTGCGCTTACATTGTAAACGCTGGCTGAACCCGTCGAGATAGATCAAAATAATGTACTACAGTATTGTACACCTTAAAAAGGTCAACAAAAAAGTCCGGGATGGTATATGTCTATCTCTTAGGGATAACCCACAATAACCATTTTTTATCTTATACTTTTTACGAGAAATAATGGCTCTAAAATTATCAGTGTTTCTCCATTGCACCCGTGCGAAGCCGGGGCGGGTCGCTAGTATTAAATAAATTTTAGAGCAATGGTATTTTAGTGGTATCGGACCCGACTTATGAGTTGTAAGGTCGTAAGTTCGAACCGAGGCAGGCACTTTACTTTTTTGTATTTAATTTCATAAGCACTGATCTCAAAACGGTGAAGGAAAACATCGTGAGGAAACCGGCATGTCCTAGAACCAAAAATTCGAATGTGACATCTACCAACCTGCAATGGGACCGCGTGGTGGATTACGGCTCTCTCTCTGTTACCGAGAAGAGGCATTTTGAGAAGACTAATTATTATCGTATAGCCTATGAGAACAAGAAACTTACCTAGTGTATAAGAGGTTTTCTGACGTAAATATATTAAAGGCGAGTTTCCCCGACTAGTTTCAGAGTACCGTAAAACAGGGTGAATAGGAAACGCAGGGGTGAATCATCATCTGCCTAGCCTTTTCCCAACTATGTTGGGGTCGGCTTCCAGTCTAACCGGATGCAGCTGAATACCAGTATTTCACATGGAGCGACTGCCTATCTGACCTCCACAACCCAGTTACTGGGTTATACGATACCCCTGGGTAAGACTGTTTGCCAGAGTTTCGGGCTTCTGACTACCCGTAACGACTGTCAAAGATCCACGAATGACAGCCAGGACCAACGGCTTAACGTGCTTTCCGAGGCTCGGAGGGGTCTCGGTATGTAAAGATGGTCACCCATCCACATACCAATCGCGGCAAGCGTAGCTTAACCTGATCGATCGACCTGTGCGGCTGTTATTATTTAGCCACGGGGCCCTCGGATGATCGGAATGTGAATCGAGTTGAAAATTTAAATGGATTTTAACGTTGTTTGTTGCCAACAAGAACACTTAATCGTTAATTATAATATAGTAAACACCTTTTGGCATAAAATTATATTATTTCAATGTTAAAATCTATTTTAAAGTTTCGTCCCGATTCACCCCTGCATTTTCTATTCAGCTCTTTTTACCGTAGATATAGTTCTGAGCTTCAAACGGAGATTTCAGATTACAGATATTTTGTAACGAAGTTCGTTATACTCTGCACACTTGGCGAATGAGAGCTAGAGCTAGCTAGTTCAATTTGTAACAATTTGACAGTTACGACCCTTTGTGTGTTTGTGTCTTATTTATTTTTTATTTAGTTACTTCCAACCGTTATTAATTTATGTCATTTTGCCTGTTATTGAATACATAATACAGGGTGGAATGGACAAAAAGTTGCTATTTCATGTCTTTTGATCTCGTATGAATTGCACTTTTTTTTTGGTAACATACGAAAAATTTCTATGGGGGGTTCAGAATCAAGTACTACATCTATAATTCTACGCTAGGGGGCCTAGAATCATCTGCTGAATATTTATGGTTACAGTTTGCGCGTCGATGTTCACAGCAATAGGATCTACGTCGTCCAACCGGCACGAACGACATCTCTCGTTTTTTTTTTCTTATACGTATAATGCAGTAACAACGCCTCATCCTTCACAATTTTCATCCAACACCTGTCCATCAGACTGGAATAATCAAAAATCCCCAACCTTCACAATTTTCCTGTAAAAATGGGGTTTCCATTGTAAAAACCATCCACTAATTACATGTCGAAAGCTCTCACAGTCTCCCATAACGAACCTCACTTCATTATTTTAACAGAACTTATTCACAAAACGTTGCAGTGAACTATTTTTCTTCAATCAACACGTATGCATTAAAACTTACAGCAAACACTAGTGGGTATTACGAAAAAAAATATGTGAAGTGAGATTTTTGAGTTACGGCTTACTGTTCCGTATGTTGGTGATTGTATTTTTGATAATGATGGAGTAGATTTAAGAACAAGATGTGAATAAATGTCACAGCTAGGAAGAGAGAATGATAGAGGAAATCATTTTGTACCGACTCCAGGTGACATGGAACTAACGCAAGCAGAAAATGATGATAAACTAAATGTCAATTTGACTGTCAATGGTACACTGAAATGTTAACAACTTTGTTGGCAGTAATGGCGTCATTCAGTAAAAAAGGATAATATTCATAATATTACCAATATCAATTATCAAACAAAGCGTTATAGTCTGCAGCCTCCTATAAGGACAGGTTTGAAAACATTCTTCGTATTAAGTTTAATTGAGATTTAAAAAAAAACCTCTATGAATGAACGCAACCCAAGATTATGTAAACGGAACCCCAGAAATCTAACAAAATAAACAAACAAACCAGAGACAATGAGCGTAGCATCATGAATCATAGAGTTTGGCAACACACGCTAATGGTACCAAGTACCATAGACTTTTAGTTATGAAACTGTAGTGTAAAATGTGTTTCTTAACTTTAGGTCATCGATCAAAAGGAGTGCAGCTAGATTTTTGCGAGGTCAGATTTGATTTTGAGTGTAGATTTTTAGATGATAAGCATTATTGATGAATTGTTGTTATTGTTATGCAAAAGAAGTTACTGAAGTGGCGGAATTCTTACTTAATATCAATTTGGTTACTGGTATTTAGCATAATTTATTATTTTATTTATTTAGGGACGAAAAACAGTTACACGTTACAATTTGAATATCGGAGCTAATTAGATTTATTTAATAAACGTATAACCCACACTATTGTCCACGGATTCACTTAATAAATATCTAAAAGAGGAAAGGACGAACGGTCACATGTTAATTTGTGAATTAAAAGAAAAAAAAAAGAAAAACAAGTTATGAAAGGTTGTCGGTAAGGAAAGCTATAGCCATTTTTTAAAATTTTGCATTAGAAAATGCAAAAATATCTATATCGGTAAAGTGTGTGTTATAAGTTACTACAAGGCGACGGAGAGGTGTCCGCTCACCGGCGTTTGTTTTGCACTTCTCAGTGTGAAACAAGACGAGGAACGCGCACCTCTCGCCGTATAATAGTTCTAGGTACTACGTAACATAATTTATTGGTAAGCTCATTACAATCAAACTTATTATTACAAATGCCATGCAGCATCATGGCCATGGGGAGTGTACGTCTGGACTCTAAACTCAAGAGTGTGTGCCGTTTGAGTAGTTCTAAATAAGATATTCTCGAGTGATAAAATTTATACTGCACGTTACGTAGGAATTTTTTCTGAACCATTTCAAGTCTATGTGAATATTTGTCGTAGAAAGGACTCCAAATAGGAACAGCATATTCTAACTGGGAGCGAATCAGGGTCTTGTATAAAAATAAGAAAGTAGTTTTTTTTTTAAAGTCCTTAGATCATAATCAGCCTATAATGCCCTCTGCGGGGGGAAAGGCCTCCTCTCTGTGAGAGAGAGTGGGTCATAATCCACCACGCGGGCCCAGGGCGGGTTGGCGGATGTCACATGTCTTTGAATTTTTGATTCTAGGACATGCTGGTTTCCTCACGATGTTTTCCTTCAACGTTTTGGGAGCAGTGGTTATGAAATTATTTATACAACGTGTAAAGTTAAATGCGCAAAACCTCGGACACCCCAACTGATTTTTAATTCAATTGACCTATTTCACAGAGCAAATAAGTCATTAAAAAAAATGTTAAGGTTTTATGTGCTGTTTTAGTTTTACTGGACATTCTGATCGTTTCTTGCGTCTGCGACGACGCTTTATCGAGGGAGGAGTCGTCACCGGGCCGCTGCGCCGCGCTGACATTGGCTTGCTTGACCTATTAATAAATAGACACGGCAACGTTTTTAATGAAGATTTTTTGAAAAATGTGACCTATATTAAAAAGTGGTTCGATTCCTTCTGCTCGTTAATCTGATCAAACTATTTTCAGGTTTTGCGCATTTAACGTTACACGTTGTATAAAGGAAAGCGCCTGTCTGGGTTCGAACTCACTACACTCTCTGTTATTGTTACTGTTAGTCTGCATCATCCCATTGCTGGGCAAAAGCCCCCGCCCATGACTTCCAGCTGCTCTCTCCCTCTCTCTCTTTACTGCTCTCTCACACTATTATATTATATACTAGCGACCCGCCCCGGCTTCGCACGGGTGCAATGCTGATCACTACATTGTATAAAACAAAGTCGCTTCCCGCTGTCTGTCTGTCTCTATGTATGCTTAGATCTTGAAAACTACGCTACGGATTTTGATGCGGTTTTTTTTTATAGATAGAATGATTCAAGAGGAAGGTTTATATGTATAATAGGTACATGCATAATATAGTAGAGAAACACTGATAATTTTAGAGCCATTATTTCTCGTAAAAAGTATAGTTGGGTAGTTTCAAGTGATCCCCGGCCGGTAACGCCCGCATTTTAAATTTGTAATATCTTCGAAAATATTCATTTAAATTACATGCTGTAAAGGGCCATAATGATCTATATGAAATGCACAATGTTTTTAAGGTACTTAATTGGATAAGGATTAATGCTCTATTGCCTAAAATTGCTTCTTAAATAAGCCATTATTTCTCGTAAACAGTTAAGGATAAAAAATGGTTATTGTGGGTTATCCCTAAGAGATAGACATATACCATCGCGGACTTTTTTGTAGAACTTTTTAAGGTGTACAATACTGTAGTACATTATTTTGATCTATCTCGAATGGTTCAGCCAGCGTTTACAATGTAAGCGCAAAAAAATGTGTTTATTTACGACATCACATTAGAAACCTCTAAAATTATCATTGTTTCTTTACTATATTATGCATATATTATACATATAAACCTTCCTCTTGAATTACTCTATCTATTAAAAAAAACCGCATCAAAATCCGTTGCGGAATTTCAAAGATCTAAGCATATATAGGGACAGACAGACAGGGAAGCGACTTTGTTTTATACTATGTAGTGATATATCGGTATATTTTTGAGGGGCTTATGGCTAAGTAATAACAGCCGCACGGGTCGACCGATCAGGTTAACCTACGCTTGCCGCAGTTGATCCATGGATGGGTGAACATCTTCACATACCAAGACCCCTCCGTGCCTCGGAAAGCACGTTAAGCCGTTGGTCTGTTATTCGTGGATCTTTGACAGTCGTTACGGGTCGTCAGAAGCCCAAAAGTCTGAATACCAGTCATACCAAGGGGTATCGTATTACCCAGTAACTGGGCTGTGGAGGTCAGATAGGCAGTCGCGCCATGTAAAATACTGGTATTCAGCTGCATTCGGTTAGACTGGAAGACGACCCCAACATAGTTGGGAAAAGGCTAGGCAGAAGATGATATATTGGTAAGTATATTCATATACTAATTTAACAAAGTTGAATATTATGGGCTTCCTCTTTAACTGCCGTCCGTATTCACAACGACAATAGCCAGTCAATTTTGATCCCTATGTGTAAGAAGGTTTGGTCGCTGAAAATATTGACCGACGATCACAGTTGCAGTATAAGGCATGGCATGTATCGTTTAATTATTAGCAAGACTACGTTTGTTAGTGGAAATATGCGAATTGGTAGACTATAATACGACGAACGTGTTAAAGAAATATGTGATGACCAAATTATCTACTGAATTGGCTTTCGGATGGAAAAATATGGGAACAGGAACCAAATTCCAAATAAGTTACAAAAAGTTTTACAACAGCCGTGCGATTCTGTAACCATCCACAGTGAAAACTTGGGTGAAGTGAGCGTGGAGTGAGTCGTCAATAGTGTCAATCACTAGCATCAGCATGACTCACAGCTCACTCTAAGTTCACCTCACCTTAGTTTTCCAGAATCGACCGGCTGTATTTATTATTATCCTAAACCACACATTCTCCAGACCAGCCTTGGAGTCCAATATCAGCGGAGACCAGCCTTCGGCGCGGGAGATATTATAGTGCACAAGTGTGCGCGCAGACATAGGTGCACTCCCTCTTCCCTCACTCTCATAGTCCGATGGGACGGCAATCCGACACGACCGGAGAGAGATCACGTGTAGGGGTCACGTGCAGTTTGGAGTTATCGGTTTGGGTTTGCAATGTGGATTACCCCCTTGCCTCAACAAGGGGGATCACATAGGTAACTCCAATCTCCGGGCTGTTACTAAGAAATTCCTATTGGAAAAACCGAATAGCACCATGCCCGACCCGGGAATCGAATCCAGGACCCAGCAGTCGCGCTTGCGACCACAAGATCTACGGGGCAATTAACCAAACACTACACACTGCCTGACTAAGATATTTTCAATCTATAGTTTGACCATAATTACCACTAAATAGAACCACTTCACTATATTCTCAAATGAATTGACTATAATTCTGCGTCTCTCAAATTAGCATAAGTGGCCTTTTAGACTAACAGAGGCGAGCTGAGGTCAAACTACTGACTTAAAGGCATTAAATTATATAAAACTTTTGTCACCTAACTTATCAAGATACGAGTATGCTGTGGGCTGGTGATTTATGGATTTTAAGATTAACTTTGATATTACTGCGATGTGAAGATAAAAGGTTAAAAGGTGGCGTCGTATAATGAGTAGCAAATATAGTGATGTATTGGTAAGTATACTGGTTAACTGGGTACTAAGAAGGGCCCGTGGCTAAGTAATAACAGCCGCACAGGTCGATCGATCAGGTTAAGCTACGCTTGCTGCGGTTGGCCTGTGGATGGGTGACCATCTTTACATACCGAGACTCCTCCCTGCCTCGGAAAGCACGGTAAGCCGTTGGTCCTGATTGTCATTTGTGGAACTTTGACAGTCTTTACGGGTATTCAGAAGCCCGAAAGTCTGACAACCAGTCTTACCAAGGAGTATCGTATTACCCAGTAACTGGGTTGTGGAGGTCAGATAGGTAGTCGCTCCATGTAAAATACTGGTATTCAGCTGCATCCGATTAGACTGTAAGCCGACCCCAACATAGTTGGGAAAAGGCTAGGCAGATGATGATGGTAAGTATACCTACTGGAGAACTTATGAAGTCGAAATGCTTCCTTGTTCTTCAGGATTATAACCTGTATAGTATCTGATTGGCTGGGCATACACACATACTGAGACTACAATATTCCCACTGCTGGGACACAGGCCTCCTCTCTGTGAGAGGGAGTGGGCCGTAATCTACCACGCGGGCCCAGTGCGGGTTGGTAGATTGTCACGTCTTCGAATTTTTTGTTCTAGGACATGCCGGTTTTCTCAAGATCTTTCCTTTTACCTTTTTGAGAGCAGTGATGCAGTGGGCAGTGGTGGGCTGGGCATAACCTGTAGCAGTTCCCACCGCTGGGAGTCATAACTCACCAATAGCCCGGTTCGGGTCGCTGTATCTACATAGATAATATATAGCCTACCAGCCAGATATAAGTGACGTTTAGTGACGAATCCTGGAAAATTTTCAAAAATACATGAAAATTGATTTTTCTCGAATCACATGAATTTTCGCCTCGGCTTTATAGGGTGCTTAGTTGTTACAAATGGGTCACACTATTATGTCCCGAAAGGAATACGTCAAAACCAAGCCGCCTTTCTTGTGTGACTATACAAATACGATCTTCTAAAGTATACAATGTATTTAATGAAGTTTTACTATCATTTTGAGCGTTTATTCTTGTAGTTTTAAATTTATTTAAGACATTAATATTTAACTAAGGTATAGCCCAAAAATCTTTATGTTTTAAATGTCACCATCGCATCCATGCGAAGCGGGGACACTAACTATCATGCATAATCTTAATAATTTTGAAGGATGTTGCAAATCCATTGCTTCATATGAATGAATTTTGTGGAACTGTCAAAATGAAAACCATTGCTACTCTTAGTGTGTTTCGCAATAATTACCTCGCAGGTCGCTAGTTACCTACAAACAAGTAAATCCGCTCCGTTCGCTATCTGAAACTACTTTACATATATTCTCATTTAGCTACCGCATATTATATTATATACATTCTGTATCAATTAACATCCTCATAAAACGCAAGGACTCGCAAGTAATGTGTACCACCTAAAACATAAATTATTGGTTACATTTGTCCATTAATACGATTGTCAGATCTTCAATAAATATGTATGTTTACGATAAGTTTTGTATTGCCACAAAACACAAAGTTGGACAGAAGTTTAATTCTAAAGGCGGCGACTGACTCGCAACGTTTGTTTGTAATGTATCATTGGAAGCGACCTTGGTTACAAAACGGCGATAGATTAGACGCAGTGAACGCTCGCTTCGAGCACATGGCTCAAGCGCGCTCCTATCTTGTTACTAAATGATACACTAAAACAAGTTATGTTATGCTTACGACGACGCGTCTCCCTGCTGCACTGACTTGCTTGTAAACATGCGCTCGCAATGTTCGCATCGAGCGGCTCAGCTTGCTGCACTGTCAGCTGCTTACAAAAACTCAATAAATTAGGTACAAATAAACGTTTCAAGTCAGTCACCGCCTTAAAGCAAACCCGATATCGTTGACTCCACTTACGATGAGGTTGAGGGTATGAGAATTATTATAATTATTTTCACCTTAATTGCTCTATCGTTGAACCTCCAGATTGACAGTACTTACGTTCGATAAAATTTATCTTCCTCTCTGTGTATTCTGACACCATAAAAACTTTGAAATGAAATAACCAGGCAGTAGCTGAAGTTTATTTTTACTAATCGGTTGTGCAAAGCAAAGTGAGACTGTTTTCACACTGCACTTCTTTTTCCTGGGAGTAGCGAAAAAAGAAATTTCTGCGTCTTTTTTGCTAGTGGTTTCTTGAGATTCTTCTGTGATAGTTTCATGAATTCTAGTGCAATGGATTTCAAGCAAAAAATTCTTGATAATTTTACTGTTGAAAAACAACAAAACTATGTGGAAATCTTCGTGTTGCAAGATTACTCAGCAAATTTGATCCATCAGAACCTGTCGAAGTTGATTGGCAAGAAGGCTGTTTCCAAAGCAACAGTGCATCGTTGGGTGAAACTGCTCAAGGAAGGGGGAAGATTTGGCGAAACCGGCCATGGAGGTGATCGAAGCGATCAAGCTTTGCGAGCTGAAAGAATTGTCAGAATCCAAGAATGTTTCGAGGAATCGAGACATTGGTCTCTCCGCTCTTTAGCTGCACGAACAGAAATTCCCTGGTCAACAGTGAGAAATATTGTGAAGGACCAATTGAAAATGTCTAAGGTTCTCGGAAAGTGGGTGCCTCACATTCTGACTGAAGACCAGAAGAACCATCGAATTCTTGCATGTGAGAAGAATTTAGAGATCTACCGAAAGGACAAGACAACCCTCAGAAGGACTATCTCGATAGATGAAAGTTGGGTGGCACTTTATATGGAGCCGGACCGCAGCCAGGCTAGGCAGTACCTGTATCCAGGGGAAGATCCTGAAGAAGTCCCACGTCAGAACATTCACGGGCATAAGAGAATGCTCATCATGGCGCTCGACTTCAACGGTATCGCCTCCTGGAAGCTGTGCCCTGAAAAAACTGTTGTCAATGGCGACCTCTATAAAAACTTTTTGAATGAACAGCTACCGAAATGGCTCAAAGGAAGAGATCCGAAGCACCTTCGCCTCCACCATGATAATGCCAGAGTTCATACTGCGGCCGTGGTTAAGGACTTTCTTGCCGAAAAGAAAATCAAGCTCTGGAATCAGCCTCCATATTCACCAGATCTCAGCCCACTAGACTATGGATGTTTTGCCATTTTGAAACGTGAATTGAGAGGTATTCAACACAGCAATTGGGCTGAATTCGAGACTCGTCTTGAAGGTGTTGTTGACAAGCTCAATGGTGAAGGCTCTATCACTGCTATACAGCGTTGGCCGGAGCGGTGGGAGAGAGTAATCGAACTTGAAGGTTCATACATTTGAATAACTGAAAACCACGCCACAGAGTTCTCTCTCTTATTAATAAATTAAATTTCAAATAGTCTCAACTTGCTTTGCACACCCTATTAGCAACTTCTTCTCGCAGCTTTTTGTCTTCGGGTCGTAGGACTTTTGGCACGCGTTGACCTGGCATTTTCTTCTTCGTGTCGGCCAATTGAAAAATGTACCTACCTCTGATTTACCACTGGGCATGGCTTACCTGCTGATAAAGTGCTTATAAATCTAGCTTATAAAGCGATCTTCGCGTGAGTACGGTATCGTCGCATTCATATGTTACTTTGTTTCGGAAAATCGCAAGGCGCCCTCTGTCGGAGTGACCACGTATTTGGGTTCACCGAATAAAAAGTGACATAATTATGAAGGCGACGATCGCTTTCTATTAGAATTCGGCCTTATATTGCATCTCTTCATTTGAACACCGAGTTAACCTTTTGCAGTGTTGTCTTTCTTTGGAAATATTGAAATGAATGTGGTCGGCGGCATGTTGTGTCACTTAACCCGGCGAGGATGTGGTGAAAATAGTAACGTGGAGGTTGTGGAGGGTCTTATTGACCCTGTATATAATTGGGTTTAAAATACCTAAATTTATATTAATGTACCAAATATTAATCAATATTATTTATATTACATGTTATTATAACGGTTTTATCGAAATAAAACGCAGATAAGAGTACAAAATATTATAATTAAATCACTTTTAGCAAAGTACTACAAAATAATCAACTTTTGCATCAACTTTCTAAACTTCCACTAGAAACAACACAAAATAACTAACTTCTTAGACGATTAACTTTTAATTTGGTACATACGTAGAGATCAATTAGTTGCACTTAGAGTCTTATCATCAATTATGAAGTACAAATCATTATTGTCTGTGATTGCAGCACAATCCTGGTAGAATGAAATAGTGTGTTCTGGACAAATATACTTATGGCAATCTTCACAAAAATTGGCAGTCTTGCGATGGCGGGTATAAGGACATACTTGGCACCTTTTCCGTACACCTGGAACCCTAACAGGTGCTTCTTGTTCAGGTTCTCCGATGAATTCTCTGATTCTCTTGCGTAGCTGTCTCGGAAATTGAGGTGTTACTTTGCGGCCCTTCAAGTGTTCAGTAACAAGCGATAGGCCTAATGTTTTTTTTATAAAACGGCGACGCTTCTGAATAGTCTGACTGTTAGACCTGTGTATAATATACGCATTGATGCCAGCCATATTGAGCATTGCATAGAAGACAGTGATAGGCCATTTTTTCGAGTTGCGACTAAAATCGTATGTCGCCGACAACTCATCTGCTACGTCTACTCCACCTTTAGTGGTGTTATAAAATGTATTTATCTCAGGTTTTTTTTTCTCTACTGTTGATTCAGCAATTTCAGCGTTGTGGTGGAGACTAGACATTAGTATGACGTGCCGACCTCGCTGCTGGGCTTACACCAGGTGTTTGGCGTATGATGTTTTCAGAGCGTGTGCGGACTTGTTGGTAAGGAGGATTTTTAGACCATTTAGTCCCATCTTTGCCAATATAATATGAATTCGTTATCTGGCCATTCGATTTCTCTCCTTCTGACATATGTGGGTTCTGATGTTGCAATTCAGATAGTGGTACGTTATCCTCGCCATCACTGCTTGCATTTTGCTCAGTATCATTATCTTGACTGCGCGTACTCAAACGATCTTCCTTTTCGCTACCGTCGGATAACAAGTCGTCTTCACTGTCAGACTGCATTAAAACAAGACGTATGCGCTCATCCTCAAGCTCTTGGCTATTCATTTTGTACGAAAAATCCTAAAATTACAATAATATTGAGTAAAAAATATAATTGAAACCTTACATAAAAAAGTTACATCGCGGTTGTCGCGGGGTCATATTTACCCTTTCTGACTGCACGCACATGTTACTCCCGTCGCAGGTGGCGGCCGACTGAACAGGGGCGCGGGGCGCGTGCGCTGGTCCCTTAGCAACAGCTATTGTGACGTTCAAAACTCTTCAATCGGAGAATAAAAAACTATACATGATTAAAAATTGACAGGGTCAGAATGACCCCTCCACATCCTCGCCGGGTTAAAACGATTTTAATATTCATAGTGATGACCGAAGAGATATGGATATCCTTGTTCATATCGCATTTTGTATAGAGAATATGATCATGCTGGTGGATAGTACTGCAGTGCGATTCTGTAACCATCTCACCGTGAAAACTTGAGTGAAGTGAGCGTAGAGTGAGTCGTCAATAGTGTCAATCCCTAGCATCAGCATGACTCACAGCTCACTCTAAGCTCACTTCACCTTAGTTATCACGGTGAGATTTTTCCAGAATCGACCGGCAGTACATAACAGAACCGGCAGTAAATAAAATGTAAACTATAAAAAAAAAGTTGGCAATAGCAATTTGTGTGGATGCATTTTTATCATCTTCTTGTCCCTTTTCTTAGTTGCAGTCTGCATCGAAGTATGTATTTTCTACGGATATATATTTCTTTATCAGCGTCCCCGTGTTTTTCTTGGTTGCCACATCACTTTTTGTAATGGATGCAGCAAATGTACTTTTAGAGACGTTCTGCCATCCATAGTTTTGAAGTCTTTTAACATGTTATTTATTTATACTTTTCGCAGAAAAGGTACAAAGGCGAACTTAGCGGCTGCTCAGTAAGCTTATTATTTTCATAACTACCACAAAAGCAAACTTGTTAAGAAATATGGGCATTTTTCCTTTATTTTAGAACATAATGAACAGTAAAATCATAATATAAATTTTAGGACACATTTTTTTTTTTTTTGGATATTTGTGATCATTGCATTGCGAATGTGACACCTACAACCCAAAACCCAAACATTCTTTCACAGTGCCATCATAACTCGCCCACTATTAATAAAAGTGTCATCATTTTCTTCACACCTAATAGAATTAAGATTAAATACCGGTAGCTTACAATGATTCAAAAGTTAACGGTTTTTTTTATAATAAAACATTGTGATCATTCGAGGTCAAAAGTCAATGTTCTTTCTAAAGGATGCGCTAGTTTTTGATGATTTATTGGTTGTGTCGTGGAAACATAAGTTTTTAAATTAGGAATTGCAGTTTAATCGCTGTTTTGATTAGTAGGATGCTGATTTGATTAGGGGAAACAGTATAGTTATTGGTCATTTAATTTTAGTTATTGGCACTTGTTTTATCTCACTCTAAGTCACGTCATTTCCATTTACTGTGCCAATTACTATGAGGAGGCCAACAACTGTATGGTTTCCCCTAGTTAATCTTCATTTTATGTTGGTCTGGAATGATGTTTAGATGCTTGAGAACAATTTTAAGGAACTTGCTCCAAATTTCATGTGACGGGAATGTTTATGCTCAATGCTCAAAAGATTGTGCTTTTGAAAGAAAAGTTGAAAAAGAAATAAAAAATCGAAATTGGAGAAGCGAGATTTTCCTCTTTTAAGTAGTGCAGAGAGCGGTGGCGACCCAGTGGCGCCACTTACGTGTTGTAGGTCGTAAGTTCGAACCTAGACAGGCGCTTTACTTTGTGCTTTACTTTGTGTTTATTATTTTATCACCACTGCTCTCAAAACGGTGAAGGAAAACATCGTGAGGAAGCCGTCATTACCTAAAACCAACAAAACATTCGAAGACATGTGACATCTACCAACCCGCACTGGGCCCGCGTGGTTACTTACGGCCCATTCTCTCTCACAGAGAGGAGGCGTGCGTCCTGGCAGTGATGACTTTATTGGAGGATTATGCTAAAAAGTATAGGTTTTTTTATCTTTGTTTTTATTGCTGAATGGGCCTCTTCTTGACCTCTCTGATGGTGAAGCGATGGATTAGGTCTATGGGCGAACGAGCGTGCCCAGAAGATGACTGATTCACTCTTGCTTTGAAGTCAGACGTGATACATGTAGAACACAGAGAGTTCCACATTTTGGCTGTGCGCATAATAAACGTGGAGGAGAAAAGCTGAGTAAGACTGGTCGGGACATCAACCAAGTGTGGAAAATACGCTGCAGTAGGTCTTTCTAATCTGGAGTTGTAGGTTGAATGAAACAGTCTGAGAAGGCTTTCCAAAGAAATAAGGTGGGTAACTACTTAAAATGAGTGTCTTTTTTCGACTCCAAACCTCTCATACAACGTGTAACGTTAAATGCGCAAAACCTCAGACACCCCAACTGATTTTTAATTCAATTGACCTATTTGAGAGAGAAAATAAGTCATTAAAAAAATTGTAAAGGTTTTATGAGCTGTTTTAGTTTTACTGGCCATTCTGATCGTTTCTTGCGTCTGCGACGACGCTTTATAGAGGGAGGAGTCGTCACCGGGACGCTGCGCCGCGCTGACCTTGGCTTGCTTGACCTATTAATAAATAGACACGGCAACGTTAATAATGAAGATTTTTTGAAAAATGTGATCTATATTAAAAAGTGGTTCAATTATTTCTGCTCGTTATTCTGATCAAACTATATTCAAGTTTTGCGCATTTAACGTTACACGTTGTATATACCTAAATATAAGAGTTAATAACAAACTGTATCTTAATAATAATATTAAATAATGATTGCAAGTGAGCGTGAGCGCAACATAAAATATGCCATTGAGCAACATTAAACAAGTAATAATATGATTTAAAACATAGCTTTATTGCGCAATTCGCGACAAAATTAATATGTTCGTCTCTTCTTGCCTTGAAACTCTTTGGCGAAAGGTCAGACCGTTGGTACAGTTCTGTATAACAGTGGGCTAATAGGATGATGGGTAATAACTGTTTTGCGTGATTGTACCGCGGGTCAGCTGTTTGGTAATAGTTTAGAGTATTTCTTGTGATGTTAATGGATGTGTGAATGGATTATGTCTGCTCAAATTTTTGAAAACTAATTTAGCCGAAAAAAATCCAACAGTGCATTTTTTTCGGGCGTTTCCTATAAGACACGTAAGTAATCTTTCAGAAAGTCGATTTCTAATAAAAAAAAATAGAAAGGGAGTTCCCGTTCCCAAATGTGACAACATAATGATCACCAATGTGTTTGTTCAGCATAGACTTGCCTAGACCGAAGCTGAAGGGGATGAGCGAAATTCAAATTTTCATACGTTTTTTTTGTAATTTGCGATTTTAGTTAGTTATTTAATTTTTTTATATTTTAGTTTTTGAACTCATTTTTTTATTCAGTAACAATTCAAATTCGAACGCATCGAAAATAATCCAGCATGAAACATTAACAACGCTATTAGTACATAGTAGATAAGTATTTAACTTTCACCCAAACATATTTCATCTTTATGTAGGTAGTTTTAAACACCTATTTACAATAACATAAACATCCAACCAAGCCCACACACATACAAAACACAAATCACGTCCAACAATTATGGCGATTAGTCAGTTGATATAAAAATTTATCACCACGCTTCGCGAAGGTCTACCACCGTCACGACCCGCGACCGTACGTCGGTAATACAGCTATTAGTTATGATGTTTTCCGCATGCATTTTTCCTTAATTTTCAATTGGATTATTCAGTGATTGGATTTTATGTATACGGTAGTGAAGGGGGAATGTGTGTGGCTATTAAAGTTATATGTATATGAATACTTATTATCAATTAGCAAAGCTATTGTTGGTGATTTGTTTATAGTTACATTTTTGTGTGGCTGCAGTATTATGCCTATTTTTGTGAAGTACTCTAAAAGATACCATAATTTTATTTCTAATCAAAATGTGCCTCGTTGGTGCGCACCCCGCGCTCCTGGGTTCGATTCCCAGGTCAAGTGTATTGGGTTTTCCATCAAGGATTTCTCGGTTGCAGCCCAGACTCTTGAATTGTGAAAAGTGGGTGTACTAGATGTACACCTATACAAAACTCTTCAGACATATGTATTTGGTATGGTGTTTGTTATGTTGTATGTATTTATAGTATTTTTAAGTTATATTTTTATAATTGATTTTTTGAGGGGCCCGTGGCTAAATAATAATAGCCGCATAGGTCGATCGATCAGGTTAAGCTACGCTTGCCGCGGTTGGTCTGTGGATGGGTGACCATCTTAACATACCGAGACCCCTCCGTGCCTCGGATAGAACGTTAAGCCGTTGGTCCCGGCAGTCATTCGTAGATCTTTGACAGTCGTTACGAGTAGTCAGAAGCCCGAAAGTCTGACAACCAGTCTTACCTAGGGGTATCGTATTACCCAGTAACTGGGTTGTGGAGATCAGATAGGCAGTCGCTCCATGTAAAATACTAGTATTCAGCTGCATCCGGTTAGACTGGAAGCCGACCCCAACATAGTTGGGAAAAGGCTAGGCAGATGATGATTGATATCATTATTTTGTCCCACCGGGAATCACGACGACAGTCCTACATTAGAATCATTGAACACTACTATAAATCCATATAAATGACTTACCCATTCAAATTGACACAATTCACCGTAATACCTGCATTCAAGGAGAATCCAAAAGTTATTACGTACTAACTGGACATCTAAAACGTCCAATAAAGTCTAAATGTTCATTGAAGTGTCTGTTATTGTGAAATTGTCAATATATTACGACTTATTGCCCACGTTTCATTACGTTTTTGTTAGCCATTTAGCATTAAACTTAATAATGTTTGCACAATATTATGATTTCTGGGATTTGACGTGCTTGGGTGTGATGACAGTCCAAAGATTAATCTAAGGCCCGTTGTCCACGACGCTTCACAAAAGTAAGCAATTACAAACTAGTTAATAACGCTATAGCACGTTGCAGTCGTCTATGGACCGTTATTAAAATACTAGTTCTGTGACATTTTGGATACTCATTGGTGATTTAAGCATGTCCACGATGAGTAGCATCGTGGAAGATAGGCACTGTTTGTCCACCGACACAGTTAACAATAAACGAGATTGTTAAAACCGAACGTGACGTTTCAGCGGTGGACACGCGGCCATATTCAATGTATGTATTGCTAAGTCGTGTGTATCGTTGACGTCCCGTTGACAATACCGATGGACAAACAGCCAACTGTTACTGATATAAGGTACGAGGATGTCTATAGAAGAACTAAGATCATCAATGTAGATCTTTTCCGTCGCTTTGAACAAACCGGAAACTATTCAATCTTTGGCGCTATTCAGTCTAACATCCAAAGGGTGTGCGACCCATTCAGCATTGCATACAGTAGCTAAAGCATTATGAGCCAAAGAGACGCAGTAAACATAATTGAGCCAGGTTTTATTGTGGTCACTGCATGTCACTTTCAAGGCGATATACCAACATCAAACTATCGCTTAAGCTTTCAGCTCCCATCAAGCAGAAAAGGGGGCATAACCCTAATTCACAAAGCAATGAAGCAAACAGCGCAAGGCACCGCAAATTCAATACGTTATTCAATCTTAAACAATTACTTAATTCAAAGACAAGTGATCAATAGTAATTAAACAGTATGTCTTCATAGCAAATGTCTGGTGGAAGGCAGCGTGGCTAAGTGAGTCATAGGCCTACCAGGGAGTGTAAATAAGCACTAGAATCGTTGCTTTAAGCTGCGACGGTGAACGTTTTATCATTGTAATGAAATATCTGATAGTTCAGGATTTAGTTGAGATTGTAGTCCTGCATCCATTGGGATTATTTGCTCTTATTATGTAGTGGCGACCACGTACCGGAAGACGTAGTGTTGGAAGGCCTCCCACAAGTGGATCGATGAACTTTTAAAGATCGCAAGAATCCGTTGTATGCGGGAAGCATAGAACCGGTCGAAGTGGCTGTGCTTGGGGGAGGCCTACTTCCAGCAGTCAACGTCTTTCGGCTGGAATAATGATAATGTCCATCTTATAAAAATTGCGAAGACTTCACGCAAAGCCGTTTGACCACAATACATTACAGTGCAATACAATTCTATCTTCTCGTAAATTTTGAGTTTCAAAGTGCCTTTTACAATCCTATTAGAAATAAATGATTTGACTTTGAGTGAACTGTCAATAATTATGTTCTTTCCTAAATAAGTACGTATGTTCGGCACATACATATAAAACAATCAAGCTATCTCTTCACCACTTTTGTAAACGTTTTTATTAAATAAACTATTATCATTATTATTGACTACTTGAACTATGGAGTATAGTTTGTGCCGAACAACATGAGATAAGAAAACTGAGTTTTAACGAGTCAAACTCTGCACGTAAATGGTAGAATTGTGTGCCAATGACAGCTAAACAGTAATGGAATAAGATATGAGTATGGGAACGGTAAATGAAGAAAATAAACAACTAGACGAAATCATAACATGCCGTGCGATTCTGTAACCATCTCGCCGTGAAAGCTTGGGTGAAGTGAGCGTGGAGTGAGCTGTCATTCGCTAGGGATTAACACTATTAAGTGCTCACTTCACTTATGATTTCACGGTGAAATTTTTACAGAACCGACCGACTGAGCACATACTTGAGCATAATAACTACATGACGATTACAACGAAGTACCAATTGACATGCGTCTAAGTATGCTCATTACTATTAAACAGAGCTCATTATATGATTTAAGTTAATGTTACTAAAGTGTCCCCATGGGCTAAGTAAGGTGTGTTAAGTGCTGAAAACCGTTGTGATGTTGTATCGTCAACTGACTTGGCAAAGTGCGAATACCTTACGATAAACAATTATGTCGGAGTTTCTTTTTGTTTTTGGTATAACATGACGTCATACCTAATTATATTTGAACAAGAAAAGAACCGGAGTTACCGATATAGCTTGCAGAATAAGTCAACTGAAGTAGCAGTGGAGTGGCCGTATTTGTTGAAGGATCGATGGCCGGTGGAACTGACGAGTCCTGGAGTGGAGTCCACGTATCGGCAAGCGTAGCGTCCGTCAATAAACTCAGGCTATCAATTAGGTTTTACTTATAGGTCATTACTCACTATAACCGCACCGCTCCAGAGCAGTAATATCCCAGCACCGCCTCGGTTAAAATCCATCCAGTTGTCGCCAACGCGCCGTCAGCAAGAGGAGCCAGAGGCGCCAACATGCATACCGCTTGTAGATGCTTCTTCACTTGTGAGCGGACGGCTCCCTACAAGCGCGCGGCCCTGGCCGGCGCGACGTATGACGGCTCGCGGGCAACACGCTGCCTACGAGCTGTCCACTATTCTGTATTTTCATCGTAAAAATTACTTAATTGCATTTGATTTAAAAACCTAACTTGAATGACAAGTTATTTGCTGTGTCGGAGCGCTGCTGTTATAATCAGTGATGACCTTATCTGTGTCAATAAGAAGCAAATCTGAAATTAGTAATTAATCCTAATCGCTGGGTGACCTAAAGAGACGGATCGGATGTCAAACTCTGTAGGTGTGTTGACACAGGCGAGTCAAGTGTCGGTTAGCACTATCTTACAACACTAGCTTCCAGTGCCCACGTCACTGACTCATACAAGTGCTAATATGGTGTGAAGCACAATGGATAGTGACAATTTAGGTTTAATTAAATTAACTTGTTGTCATTTAAATCGACTTGTGGGCTTTGCAGCCAGAGGAAGTGGATATAATCCTTATTCAATATAATATTTAGTAAGATTGAATATAATATTGTGTAGTTGTACATTACCTCTATTATCTGTCGTGCTAAAGTATAATAATGTCATTCATAATAATCCTAGCCTTTCAAGCTAGTTTATGCCTATTTACGTAGGGTTGACTACTGGCCAAAGACGGCCTGACTACTGGATTTGATTTAATGCTATTCTAGTTTTACATGGACTTAATCGACCTCTTGAAAAGTGTTGGCTAATTGTTGGTTCTAAAGTCAAGATTATGATTATTATCAATAGCCGTTAGTTTGATAGCTTTCTATCCACACGATTCGAACTAAGTTATGTATAGTTGTGATTGAAACAGGTACACTTCACTTTTACTCCTGGTGGACTAGCGACCTTTCGCTCATCAGTCCGACGCCTCCACTGTTGATCTATTACCGCAGTTAACAATAAATACTAGCTCAAAAGCTTGTAAGTACCTTCCTCCGCTTGCAACATTGTCGTCTAAAGCCCACGTCGTTGACTCAGCGTACCCAAATAAGCTATCTATGCACATTGACAATGAGTACTATCGTTCATTAGTTTATAGAATTAATTAGGTATACAAACACCTACGCACTACTCGTTCATTCACTGGCGACGAGTAGCGAGTCGAGTGACTAACACATTGTGGCCTTGACCCTTATTTTGAACGAAGCTTTTGTGATTTATTTTTGGAATTTAAAAGTTTCTTGATTTGTGAATGAAAAAAGGCTTACCACTCGTCATAGCGATTTGAGGACTGCAGTGCGATTCTGTAACCATCTCACCGTGAAAACTTAGGTGAAGTGAAGCATGGAGTGAGCTGTCAGTGTCATCTTACCTGATACTAGGCATTGACCAAGCATATATTTACAATCATAATCGAGATTTTAATAATATTTTTTATGCTAATTCTTTTGATCATTTTATATAATTTTAACGCTAGTATTTTAGTTGTCAAAACCTTACCTACTATGTTGTGGGGTTTTAAAATAAAATAGCAAAACAGTCGTTATTTTTTCTTTTTTTTTTCCCAGATACTTTTGACGAGTCAAATAGAATTAGTGTAAAAAAATATTATTAAAATCTCAATTATGATTGTAAATGTTTGCTTGGTCAATCCCTAGCATCAGTAGGATTACACTGACAGCTCACTCTACGCAAGTTATCACGGTGAGATTTTTACGGAATCGACCGGCTGGAGCAACATTTCGCAGAAGTATCTAACCTATCTGGGTTTTCACGCTGGGTTTTTCATTGTGACAATTTTGTGGGTATTCACATTATACTCATTTGATGACATCTTCAATATTTTAGTCGAAAAAAAGTGACAGTTTACGTAATTTCCCACCTAATGTTAAAAGTAATTTGAGCGTAAAGTTCCAACGTTATTATTCCTATCATCATCATAATAACAAAAACTGTGAAAATGTCCTCTAGCCTCTAGCGAAACAAAATTTGCCAGAAGACCACTAAAAATTCCACAATTGTATCATTAACCCATACTTTCATACATTCCACAAGATTCTCCCACACGCGAAAACAATTTATGGCATAAATCACATGAAAGACACAGACTAAAAAAACGCAGTCACACAATCTGTGCGACTGGTCTGCAATCAGTTGTAATTGTCTCAATCTGTGGTCAAAGCGCCTCAGGACACTATTAACATCGCAGAGAAGGCAAATAAACGCGTGCATACACTTGCTTTACTAATCGTTGCGTTTAACATTACATGGTAAATGAACATGCTGAGTTATGTCGAGCAATTTGCGCGCTGATGGCGTTTTGAAGTGAAAGGGAATGCCCTGTTTTTTTGTTCATGAGTCACAGTTACAATTTAGTTTTAAATGTACAAGGTAACACACTAACAGTAGCAATGGATTTCATTTTGACAATTCAACAACATTCATTGCGTTATTTACGTTTTTGCGAGACAAAGTTTTGGAACACACGAAGCAATGGATTAGCAATATCCTTCAAAATTATTCAGAAAGTGCATTTAGGGTGCTGTGCAAAGTAACAGCGTTGGATGAAATTGCTCAGTAAGTGATACGACTCTAAGTCAAAACCTAAGTTCTGATTGCAGTATCGTTATTTAAGATTATTTCCAAGTTATGCCATAGCATAAACGACTATTGCAGTCTCGATCCATTAACTAAAAGCACAGTAATAACTATCCAAGAATGTCACAAAAACGATAAAAATCTAAACCATTAATATTCTCAAATGATTGCGACGATTTCGAATCTATTGTGAACGTCGCTTTACAACCTTGAACTATGACAGGTCCCGCCAAATAGCTATAGTCACGCTATTATCACTAATGTGGGCAAAGCATGACACACTCAGACCCATTGTTGCCCAAAAATATCATCAGTACATCCTAGGAAGCATTTTTTGCTTAACAAACCGTAATTAGGCGAAGCAAGGACACGAGTACCGAATTTTGACGAAGATACCCGAAGTGCTATAAGGAGATAATCGTTGCGTAATAAAAAATGATTGTGATCCGAGTGATTTCAATAATAGAGAATTTAACGGTAAGGTATTAAAATTTGGTAAAGGAAGCAATCTGTTAAGCGGGTGATTAATCAAGAGGCTATTATGTAGTTTTTGGGGATCCCTAGCTAATGGCAAGAGCCATTCATCTGTCTGCCCTTTTGTATCGCTGGTCTTGAGACCACACCTTACTACCTGCAGTGCTATTCTGTAAAAAACTCACCCTGAAAATTTAGGTGAAGATGGAATAACAGCTCTTTTCTAGCTCACTTCACGTAAGTTTTCTCGGTGAGATTTTTACAGAATGGCCCGACTGTGGTTGTAGGATACAAAAGAGACAGTAGGTGCTACTGGTATTCAGCTGCATCCGGTTAGACTGGAAGCCAACCCCAACATAGTTGGGAAAAGGCTAGGCAGATGATGATGAGTAAGCTGAGTGTGGTGTGCCCCCCAGCTATATGGACCGATGACCTTCAATTCAATTCAATTCAATCAGTTTATTCGCATAATATGGTTTTACAAAGATGTTACACAGGTACGGTTTCACCATATTCAGCTTATGTTAGCATGCAAATTATAATATAGTCATAATATGTAAACAATTATATCATATCTTAAAAAAAAAAAAAAATATACATTAATAGTCCATCCATTACAAGTAGTCATTACGATATTAAAATAAAAGGTCAAATTGAATACGAGTAAAATTAATTAGATTAGATTAAGAATTATTATGCCGGGTAAATTACCATTATATCAACGACAGTCAAGATTTGGAATACTAAATATTAATTAATTAAAAAGGTGGCTCGGCCAAAATGGATGCGGAAGTCGGAGGCTTTTGTCGCACAGCCTGGGAGAGGCCTATGTCCAGCAGTAACCTGCGAAAGGCTGAGTTGATTGATTGAGAGTAAACTGGGGTTTCTTCTTACGACTTCAAGACTAAATAAATAAATAAATAAATTTCTTTATTGCCATAAAAACAGGTTACAGAAAAAATTGAGATCCTGGCTCCAGAGCTAGGTTAGAGTACCTGTATTTCAGGAGCCAGTGACTGCTTCCATTTTAGTTACAATTGGGCAAGTTTTATGCAGCAATAGGTGACATAATTATCTTACTTAAAATCAATTAAAATCAAGTTTATTATTTCACATTAAACATTTAGTTATGCAATAAAAATAGAATTAAAAAATGAAATTAGAATAAAAGCAATTTAAATAATCTTATTAAATCTAAAACAAAATTCGAATAAAATCAGGAAATTGAATTTAAAAACAAATATTAGATTGTAGTAAAATAAAATTAGAACAAATCACACTGACTGTAGTAACCTATCACAAGCTTGCTGCATTACTATATTGTTTTTTTTTTCCCTTCAACTAAACATTTCGATAGATGCTCCCAACTACGGAACCTCTGGTAGTTTAGGCGCAAATGAACAGTATCGTAACGGATCCTCTCAGGTAGTCTTTCTCATATTATTATTTCTATATCCGCTATTGCTAATTATTGATGGGAGTTCTCAAGCGAAGTGATACTTACGACTGTTAAGGAAATTGTTATGTTATCTAATCTACTTTGATTAATTGATGATTGGCTGGCCCTATTTTTAGTTGACATTTTATGCGAATAAATGTTTTGAGGTAAATAAATAATTGTTGTTGGTATTTTGTAGGGTATTTCAAAATATTTATTGTCTGTTAAAGTTTTCAATTCGTAAGCAGGTATTGTAACACAGTGTAGATTGATTTCTTTATAACGGGATTCTTTGATTTACCCATTGGAGACTGTTGTATTATTTTTTCATCAACATTTTATTATCTACAAACAAGAACCACTTTTTTCCCATGTTCCAGAGAGTTTTCGGGAAAAGTGGTGTAGCAGAATATTCACTATTAGCGGATAAACCATTATGACTGGGGATTAGCCATAAAGATCGTTCAACACAGAGAAGGATGAAGACGTTCAGCGGGGTGATTGCACAACACACTATCAGTAGCAATGGGTTTCATTTTGACAGTTCAACAACATTCATTGCGTTATTTACGTTGCTGAGCAGACACATTTTTGAACATATCAAGCAATGGATTAGCAATATCTTTCAAAATGATAGAGACTGATAGTGTGTTTCGCAATTAGGGTGCTGGATCTAAAATAAATAGATTCTCTTAGTTAAATAATAACAGCCGCACAGGTCGATCGATCAGGTTAAGCTACGCTTGCCACGGTTGGTCTATGGATGGGTGACCATCTTTACATACCGAGACCCCTCCGTGCTTCGGAAAGCACGTTAAGCCATTGGTCGTGGTTGTCATTCGTGGATCTTTGACAGGCGTTGCGGGTAGTCAGGAGCCCGAAAGTCTGACAACCAATCTTACCAAGAGGTATCGTATTACCCAGTAACTGGGTTGTGGAGGTCAGATAGGCAGTCGCTCCATGTAAAATACTGGTATTCAGCTGCATCCGGTTAGACTGGAAGCCGACCCCAACTTAGTTGGGAAAAGGCTAGGCAGATGATGAGTTATTTTCATTCTTGATCCATCCACCCTAAGTTTTGACAAAACAGATCGGATTCAAGTCCTCCAATACAACTAAACAAACCCAACAAGCACAACGCTAATTCAAACCTCAAAAAGGATTACCTGAGCAATTAATAATAAACACACATTTTAATAACAAATGTTGTAACACACAAACTATATCGTGGGATTGGTCCCGCGACAATCTCCCATGAAACATTGCATCAGGTTGAATTTGCTCATAAAATTTTAGCACTCCGCCCACGAGACGTCCAAGAGTATTAATAAATGATATCTAATTTATTGCTAGGCTTCAGAGGTAATGCGACTGTCTGTTGTGGATGGATGATGAAAGGAAATCGGTGCGGAGCGTGGACGCACCGATTGCAGGGTTGCAGCTGCAGTGTGTACCTACTTTTAGTTGCGATGCACACCGAATGTCGTCTTACTCTTATTATGTACTAGCGACCCGCCCCGGCTTCGCACGGGTGCAATGCTGATCACTATCACTACATAGTATAAAACAAAGTCGCTTCCCGCTGTCTGTCTGTCTCTATGTATGCTTATAACTTTAAAAATAAGCAACGAATTTTGATGCGGTTTTTTTTAATAGATAGAGTGATTCAAGAGGAAGGTTTATATGCATATAATACATGCATAATATAGTAGAGAAACACTGATAATTTTAGAGCCATTATTTCTCTTAAAAAGTATAGGATAAAAAATGTTTATTGTGGGTTATCCCTAAGAGATAGACATATGCCATCGCGGACTTTTTTATAGACCTTTTTAAGGTTTACAATACTGTAGTACATTATTTTGATCTATCTCGTAGGGTTAAGCCAGCGTTTGCAATGTAAGCGCAAAAAAATGTGTTTATTTACGACATCCCATTAGAAACCTCTAAAATGATCAGTGTTTCTCTACTATATTATACATGTATTATACATGTAAACCTTCTTCTTGAATTATTCTATCTATTAAAAAAACCCGCATTAAAATCCGTTGCGTAGTTTTAAAGATTTAAGCATACATAGGGACAGACAGCGGTAAGCGACTTTGTTTTATACTATGTAGTGAAGTAGGACAGGCATCACTACGAAAATTGTTGATTATCCTTTAAAGTTAAGTTCGCGAGCACATTCGCAAGAAGCTGGCAGTGTCATCACAACGCTAATATTTTCTCATTGTTTGTCTTATTTCTTTCTAGTATATTCATGTATTTATGTGTATTTATTTGTGCTTACAAATACAAGGTGTAACTTAAATAACGCACAACCTCTTAAGGGGTCATTGTACTCATCATTATGAACAACTTTTACTATGAGACCAAACCGGAAATCGCGAAAAAAAAAATCAGCTGTTCCCTACATTTTCACGAGTTATGCGAACATAAATGTAGGGAACAGCTTATTTTTTTTTCGCGATTTCAGGTTTGGTCCCATAGTAAAAGTTGTTCATAATGATGAGTACAATGACCCCTTAAGAGGTTGTGCGTTATTTAAGTTACACCTTGTATAAAATGTAATGTAAACGTAATTGATATTTTCTCATTGTTTGTCTTATTTCTTTCTAGTATATTTATGTATTTGTGTATATTTATTTATGCCGTTGGTGTTCGTTTTTGACACCGACTTCTGAAATTAAAGTTATTTTTCACTTTTTAGTGTTTTTTTGGAAGTCGGTTGTTTTTTTTTTACAAAAAAGTTTTTTCTTAAAAACTTCGTTCTCCATGAGATTTTTACCTTGACCTATCATGGGAGACCTTACAGACACAAATTTAGGCCATACGTATACCATTCAAAAGCTTCTAACTTAGCCACTGCGAAACCTTATATAAATTGACGATGACTTTACGACTTAGCGTTATTGGATATGTTAAGGTTCCCGTAAACAGTTGCGACGCGAGCTAGTAGAACGATTTCTATGAAAATTTCATGACAATTGTTCTACCAGAATCGCGTCGCACCGTCACATCTTGCCTGTCTGCTGTAGTCTTTATTCTTCATGTAATGTTTTATTAGGGCCCAGATTAGAAGCATATCGACATTTGTAATTTCAATTCTTTCATATACCGGTTATTTACGGAGTCTATTTGGGATAAGTACCTATACTTAAAATAAATTAATTATCCTTATAGTTAGACTACCCAATTAAATCTAGAACTTAATTATCACAACTATAGTGTTTAATTAAAACCAACTGTAAAACATTGTAAAATAAGTAATTAATTTAAACTCCAATCTTTCTAGACTTGTAAGATGCAATAAATAACTTTTTGTACTTTTTTAGTGACTATTGATTTGACAGAATCCTTTTATACTTTTCCGAAGAAGTCTATTAAAAGTAATTAATTGGCCAGATAAATATCATTACACGAAAGAGCAGAGTATTCTCGTTTTAATAATGCCTGGGTTACACGAGTCTAGTTTTAGTTCAAAGTTAGTACACCAAGCCGGAACCTCGGTATACTATCCTGGTTTGCTGTCCTAGCTTGGCACATGTTCTTGACTGGCCATCGCTTTCCCCTGACTTACACATCATAGAAAATGTGTGGGGATGGCTGTCACGTGAACTTTATAAGAATGGCAAACAATAAGTTATATTGTACAAGCAAGATCTCGAAAAGGGCATAACAAAGTGTTGGAGCAAACTGTACTACATAAAAAGTCTTTATGATTCAATCTCATCTCGGATTTTTTATTTAATTCAACAGAAGGGGAAAAACCTTAATTACTAATCAATTTAAAAAAATAATAATACTATTCATAACTGAAGTTTTTGTGTTTTATTTAATGGTCTTATTCAAGTGACGCATCATAATTGCCACCAACATTGTCAAAAGTGATCACTGAGTGTTTAAGAAGTTCGATTGTTTATAGTTAAACTTTTTGTGGCGTTTATACTTATCATTCTTATATATTTATTTTGTCTCATATCCTAAATAGCAAAACAAATATTCTGGTCTTACTCATGTGGCGCGGTGTGTATAATGTTCATAATCGGCCTATAATGTTGCCACTGCTGGGACACATGCCTTGTCTTTTCGAGAAGGAGTGGACTCTACTGCAATCTACCAAGTGGGCCCAGTGGGGGTTGGTAGATGTCGCATGTCTTCGATTTTTAAATTCTAGGACATGCCGGTTTCCTCACGATTTTTACCTTCACAGTTTTGAGAGCAGTGATGGTGAAAACATTTTCACAAAGTAAAGCGCCTGCCTGAGTTCGAACGCACGACTTACAACTTGAAAGTACAGACAACTTGTAAGTGCACATCAAGCTACCCGAAACTGTCAAATTTTCCCAATCAGCTTTGAACCTTATACTTTAGCGATAAAGTTGAAAATCTATTAAAGAAATTTGACAGATTGTAGTAGCTTGATGTGCTGGCGACTGTACCTACCTCTTCGCCATTGGGCTATCACTGCTCTCCGCTGTTTACATGCTGCCAGATAATTCTAAACACAACCCAACCCTGTTTTGTCCCATTGCCAGGCAAACGCCTCCCTATTCTCTTTCCACTTCTGTCTGTATAAAGTTGTTCTTGTTGAAGGAGTTCAGCTCATTCCGCCATCTACGTTAAAACACATACTACACACTTTGTGTAAATAATTTCAGTGGGTTGGTGTAGATGTCACACCAACCCGCACTGGGCCCGCGTGGTAGATTACAGCCCACACCCTCTCGAAGAGTAGCCAATCGAGTACTAGCTTCACTGGCAATATGAAGTTATAGGCCGACTGCTTAACTGAGACGTTGCCTGAGGTAGCGGCGCGGTGCGGGCGGGGTCTGGTGACGTAATGCGAGCGCACAGTGATTCGTCAACTTGTGGCAACTATCACCCCTCCCTCACCGCGCAGCTACCTCAGGCAACGTCTCAGTTAAGCGGTCGGCCTATAGTACACAAGCCAATATAGTGAAATCAGTGGTGCTACTTAAAGTATCCTAGCTGGGGACGTTTTCTTACTAGCTTACTAGTCTAGCCCCGTTAGTCTCGTGGTCGCAAACGCGACTGCTTACCACGATGAGTCCTGGGTTCGATTCCCACGTCGGGTAAAGTGTTATAGGGTTTTTCCACTAGGAATTTCTCAGTAACAGCCCGGAGTTAGGAAGTTAGCGGTGTGATACCCCCGTGTCTCGGAAAGCTGGTTAAGCCGTTAGTCCTGCACCGGATCTCACTCCGGCCGGAGAGAGGAAAGAGTGAGTACACATGTGTCTGCGCTCACACTTGTGCACTAATATCTCCCGCGTATAATATGGCTAGTCTCTGCTGAGATTGTCATTAGATTGCCATGGCCGAAAATCGGTCTGGAGGATTAAACACTAGCCTAGAAATGAAGCTAGTTCTGTATACACGAAGCAAGAGTTACTAGCTTGCTGTCTTACTAAAACTAGCTTACTATTCTGGCTTAAGAAACTTAGCTTCGTGTATCTCGGGCATAAGACTGTGACTTCGTGAGTTTACGTAGGTAATCGTGTAGTTCCGGCTGCGAATAGTTTTTCCCACGAATGACGTCAGAGGTGACGGTTTAGGAGTTCGTACCTATTCGTAAAATGACCGGTAGGAGATGTAAATGTGACTGCAGTCATGTTTCCAGTGATTGTAGGAAAATATGTGGTCACCTACATCTGTGTATGACATGTGACATCGGCTTGTTAAATGCAATGGTGATGATATAGTATTTTGAACTCAAAATTTCTTTAGCATCGTTGTGATTTGAAAGTCAATGGAACGAAAAAGCGACGGTAAAAAGAGATAAACACATACATCTATAGGATTTAACATGCGAGAGAATGAGTTAGAAGGCATTATACAGTGCTTCTTATATTTGTGATCTCTTTGTGCGCTGTCCGTACCCTCTCCCAACTTCATAAGTTCGGGAATATTCGTAAGTCTTCGTAGATTGTCGGTACTGCTTTGGGCACCTTCACGCAGACACCTAATACGCTGATAGTGGTACGTGCTACGCACGATGCTTGGGTCCGTGCGTTGTACGTGTCTTACGTGTGTGCCCGCCTGCGTATTACGAAGCTTGGGTAAAAGCATCATAACAACCGTGGTGTATTGTTCACGTGTATCGTTTACATAAATATTTCTTTATTTTAATAAAGTGATTTTTCAAGTATGCCGAAAACGAATGCAGAATATTGTCGTGATTATCGGAGAAAAAAAAAATGTAAAATCATTTTTAAGCTTGGCTTCAATATCATTATAATTAAAACCTACAATTATCCTACTCCTGAAATTCTACATTCATTTCATTATCTTGAAGTTAACATAAGTTTTTTTTTTTCTCCATTCTTCCAGAAAATGTTTTAATGAGTAATCTTCAGCTTGACTCGTGTTCTACCTAAACTTCAAAAACAGCTGTCATCATTTTTACCAAATGTGCCATTACCATTATCTTGTAATTGTAATTTAAAACCGCGCTTTTTTTTTGGTTTGACGATAGTTAGCGCCATTTTTGACGTATACGCGTGAGTCGAGTGGACGTGAAACAACCCAGAGGTCTTCAATCAGTGCGTCCTGCCAGTTATAACTTACAGAGCCGAAACGTCACACACGGTACAGCTACACGGTACACTCACGGTACGGCTGCTCCAGAAATTCAAGGTTGCTCAGCGCGCTATGGAACGGGCTATGCTTGAAGTCTCTCTGAGGGATCGAATCCGCAACGAAGCGATCCGGCAGAGAACTAAAATTGTCGACGTAGCTCACAGAATAAGCAAGCTGAAGTGGCAATGGGTCGGCCATATCAGCCATAGAAGCGATGACCGTTGAGGTAGGTAGACGTGTTCTTGAGTGAAGACCGCGAACGGTAAACGTAAAGTGGGACGCCTTCAGACTAGGTGGAGCGACGATCTTCGCAGAATGGCTGGTAGCAGATGGATGAGAGTTGCCGAAATTCGAGTTGTATGGCGTGCAATAAGAGAGGCCTATGTCCAGCAGTGGACTGCTATAGGCTGATGATGATGAAACGTAACTGGTGAAATGTGAGTGTAATTACAGACGCCAGCAAATCAAGCTACCCGAAACTGACAAATTTTCCCAATCAACATTGAACCCTATATTTTAGCGATAAAGTTGAAAATCTATTAAAGAAATTTCACAGATTGTAGCAGCTTGATCTGCTGGCGTCTGTGCTATAGGCTCCCTGACCAACCCTTCGGGGAAACATTACGTGATTTTACGTATCTAAGTATTTTATTATCCTCAAACTCAAACTCAAACTCAAAGCATTTATTTCAAGTAAACCAATTACAGGCACTTTTGAATTGTCAAGGGGTCGGTCAGTCAGAAAGATGAAGCTAGTTGCCCATTCCAAAGCGTAGTAGGTACCTGTGGAGAAGAACGGGCAAGAAACTCCACGGACACTCTTTTAAATCATAAAAATTGTTACAAAATTTTGGTTACATCATTCAAGTTGAAATTATAAATGTGAGAACGATGTAGAAAGACGTGCACGTTAAAAGCGTCCGTGCTAAAAAATATAAAAACAAAAACAAAAAAATAACAATTCAGAAATGAAAATACTTAGATTAAAATAAAAATAAGCCGTGGCGGCTAAGAGATGACCAGTCCCTACTGGCGGCGCCCGTTCACGAACATGACGTATGGATCAGCACCATTTAGCTCAACCATTTTGAAGGGAACTCAACTCCTGTGGTTGTTATATGCTAAACGTTCTAGTGTCGCGAACATTTATCTAGGTCGCGGCTATCAGTTGCAGAAATAGTGACGTGCCAATCATTTATTGATTTATTAATGTACAGACGCCAGCACATCAAGCTACTACAATCTGTCAAATTTCTTTAATAGATTTTCAACTTTATGTCTAAAGCATTAGGTTCAAAGTTGATTGAGAAAATTTGACAGTTTCGGATAGCTTCATGTGCTGGCGTCTGTACGATTTTGTGGATGAATATTTACTGTCTTGTAATCGGTTTTGTACCGATTATTTGAGTCATCAGATACCTGTGCAGTTTTGTTTATTAAGTGTGATTTAATACAAATAAATTGAGTGTTTTTTTTTTTCTGTTGTGAGCCCATATTCGCCACAATATTTTGTAAGAAAAACCGCTTATGTGCTTTATACTTTATACCTTGTGCTTTGTAGGGATGATTTTTCAATCGACATATATAAATTTTGTTCGTGGAATAAAATTGACGTCTGACAGTTTTTGTGAACTGTCAAAAATTTCAAAATTATTCCTCCCATAAAAATATCTAGAGTTGAACAAATCAGCCCTTAGTGTAATATTTCTGTGTAATTAAACATAACTTAGCGGCTTGAAATGCCAGTGCTTAAAATGAGCCTAAACTCATCTACAATCTCCTTTCGCATGCGAATTGACATCTTAAGACCAGCAACTAGTAATTAGTGCACATAATTATTCGTCCATTAAATTGTCCGATATTTCTATGTCGAAACCACCTTTCAAAACCCGTCCCATCCCTGCCTTCACCTTATGTCGTGTCCTCCGCTCGGTAATCGACATAATATGACAAATTCGTAATGCAGTGCGTAGATTGGGTGCGGCCGTGAGAATTTCGGTTTTCGGCCTTACTTTGGCCTCTAACGGTGATTGCGAACATTAATTTCTTAGCTGTTGACACGAACGTTGACTGAACAAACGATTATCACTTGTTATTATAGATTGTTTGCTGTTAGGCCTAAGTCATAGAAGCCGGTTTTGTGGGAAGTGGGCTGTCTAGTGACGGCCTTTGCAGTGTGTACGTAATTTTTGAAAATATATAAGTTGTGTGAAAGTATTGTTCGAAATTCATTAAAAAGGCTAATTAATTAATTGGTGGCAGTAACATGTATTTATTTATTTATTTAGGTTAGTCAAGGGGTTTGTGGCTAGTAGGGGTTTGTGGCTAAGTGATAACAGCCGCACGGGTCGATCGATCAGGTTAAGCTAAGCTTGCCGCGGTTGATCCGTGGACGGGTGACCATCTTCACATGCCAAGAACACCTACGCACACGATTATAGCGAGACGATCCATCACCATAACTCACTTGATGTGGGAAGTTCCTACACTAGGTGAAGAGGAGATTAGCAGAATATGTTTTTGAAAACATGACGACTCTATTCTTCGAAAAGGTAGAAAAGAACACCTAAATTACGTTATTTCATTAATTAATTTTAAACTCGTGTTTAAGTCATAATAGCCGCATGAGTCGATTGATCAGGTTAAGCTACGCTTGCCACGGTCGGTCACTGGATGGGTGGCCATCTTTACATACTGAGACCCCTCCGTGCCTCGGAAAGCACGTTAAGCTGTTGGTCCCGGCTGTCATTAGTGGATCTTTGACAGTCGTTACAGGTCGTCAGTAGCCCGAAAGTCTGACCACCAGTCTTAGCAACGTCATCTTCTAATGCTCGGTTCCTAAAAACAAGAACAAATCGTTTTGCTTACCAATGGTAGCATTTTTTATTGCCAAACTAGGAACTAGATATAAATAGATTCGAAAGCTAATTTTAATTTTGGGACGGTATACTATCCAAAGCTGCTGAGCGCTGAGGTCTTCATTATTGGTAAAGATACAACAGTCTTTATTGTAACCAATAACGGTCCGTAAATTATAGAAATCAGCCATTACTCAAAAATGTGTTAAATCGTCAACAAAATAATAATGTGAGTATCGCTTCGACACCCACTTACCTACGGAAAATTGCAAGTCTATTCCAGTTTATACTCATATAAATCAAGTTACTCGTACTAGCTACGATCTCGTAACAACAATACAACAATCCATCAGTTAATAAAAAAAAAAACAACATATAACACAAGCAATAATAAACACATAGTACATACACGCAGTATTACCTCCTTGGGCCACAGAGTAAAAAAATCAGCCTCCCACGGTCGTTACAAGTGCTTTATCTTAGTGCTAATTACACAGGTTAACTTTTTGTCCAATTTGCGACGTTATGTTCAACACATTGAGGAAATCAATTTGCCATAATGGGATCCAATTGTTCAATTGAATTATTAGAAAAAAAAAATACTTTAAAATTCAATTGTAGGAACTGAAATTTTCCTAAGGTCAGATGCATCATGATTTGCTTGTAAAGTGTTACTGTATAATGTGTATAATCGTGGTGTTGCCAAATGTCAAATATTATGAGATTAGTGATGGTCATCGGTGAGCGAGAATCGATCAGTTTGTTTTTAATCGATTATATAATGCGTGCTGGTCAGAGGACCACGTGAATTCGCGTGAGGTAATTGTTGAGTTATGTTATCATAATCATTATGTCAACATTTTTTATATGAAGTTAATTGCAAATGAATTTCCGTGAACATGTGCATGCAAAATCACCCCTGCAGTACATAACGTGGAAATAACCACAAATCTATACAAAAACTGCCTTGGTTCATGATAAATGATTTTAGTTTTGTACAAACCCTTTTACACGTCAATCATAATAAATATGTTTTTTAAACTAGATGAGTTCGGTATTTCATATATAACTACTCTGAAAGAAAGGCCGAAACCAACTCGAGAGGTCACATTTTCTTTTAAAGTCCAGACATAATCTTGGTCAGATCATTGTATCTTATTATTAATTAATCCATTTTATCGTTATTAAATCGAAAGGACCAGATAAAACAATTGACGACGCTAAAACAAAAACCTATCACTAAAAACAACAACAATGCAAGTCAGATTTGAAAATGTAATTTAATCAAAACCAGCTTACCTAACAAAAAGTTCAAACATTCGGGTCCCGTTCAAATATTTCGTCAAAAGATATTCGTGGCTGTATGTCAAAGCATACTTGATCCGCTTCGGTAGATAAATGTTAACGTTAGTTCGGACAAAAGGGGAAAAAGGAACAAATCCATGGGAAAGTCCTGGCAAATATTTGAAAAGTTCACGAGATCCAAACGCCACCTGCGGTCAGGCTTATTGTCCACTTCACTGTATGTTTTAAGAGTTGTTAACTCCGCCGAAAGGAAAATATATATGTTAATTAAAAAAGACAATTTTAAATAATAAATCATTTGATCTGAAGGAATGAAGAAAGTGTGTTAAGAAAGTTTTTTTTTATTATGAAATAAATAAATATTAAATGTTTATTTGTACAGACGCCAGCACATCAAGCTACCCGAAACTGTAAAATTTTCCCAATCAACTTCGAACATTATGCTTTAGCTATTAAGTTGAAAATCTATTAGAGAAATTTGACAGATTGTAGAAGCTTGATGTGCTGGCGTCTGTACATTTACACTAACTAACACAACACGCCATAAAATCACTCCTGTTTTCCTCAAACGGTTGACTGAGACTCTGAAACTGGGCTACAACCGGAGTCAAAGTTCCTGCAGAGATGAAAATCTTTTACATATCTTCAGTATTTTTTGCCCAACATAGTAAAATCGTAGAAATCTGCCTCAAAGGGTCTCTTAAGCAGTCGGTTCTACTAAAAATAAACGCAGCGCACACACTGCTGACAGCCAATTCTTTATCAACAGCTCTATACACATCTCTAGCCCAAGAGTTTCCACACACCCTTATTTTATTTCGTGACTCAATACGTTCTCTATTTTGGGTCCTTCGCCTAAAGTGTTTGCTCTTTTCCCTTCGTGGCTCGTGGTTCCTAAGGGTTGGTGAGAAGAATACCGAGTAGCCCTTTAGCCTCGAGTGTCGAATGGCCGTTTCTTTTGGCTATTTTATTACTTGTCGTGACCGAATTGTAATTGTGTTAGCCGTACGTGGACATGTTAAGGGGAGGATATTTATTTATTCGGGTTATTGTTTGGTAAAGGTTATTTTTCGTTTGTTGGGAGGTGAGGTCTTATATTTGTTTGTTGACCCAAAGTTCAGTTATGAGAGTCCGTGCTCGTATATAATAAAAGTTCAAAATGTTATTTCGATCTACCTAAATGTCAAAAATGGTTTCATTTTGAGAATTTAAGTTCTTGTGATTCGTAAGCTTTTTTATTCTGTCTCAATCAGTGTGCTAATATTTTACTTACAGGCTTGAGATATAATTGAAATTTAAAATTTATTTATTGATAATTAAGTATACCTATTGTGCAAGAACAGATCGGTCGGTGACCCCCAAAGTAGGCATTTGCCTGTATCAAGATACAGGTATTATATATTGGTCATCATCATCCTTTTCCCAACTATGTTGAGGTCGGCTTCCAGTCTAATCGGATGCAGCTGAATACCAGTATTTTAAATGGAGCTACTGCCTATCTGAACTCCACAACCCAGTTACTGGGTAATACGATACCCCTTGGTAAGACCGGTTGTCAGACTTTTGGGCTACTGACGACCCGTAACGACTGTCAAAGATGCACGAACGACAGCCGTGACCAACGTGCTTTCCAAGGCACGGAGGGGTCTTGGTATGTGAAGATGGTCACCCATCCACGGACCAACCGCAGCAAGCGTAGCTTAACCTGATCGATTGACCCGTGCGGCTGTTATTACTTAGCCATAAGCCCCTCAGCCTGTATCTTGGGTGACGAGAGAAAAAAAAAAAAAAAAACTGTGTAAACTCATTAGGTATAAAGCTTTATTAAGTACCTAAGCCTAAAAAATATAAGGTCATCCTGAAAACTGTCAGGCACACCTAGCTGGAAAGTAGATGAAAAGATCATGAAATCAGTCGCAAAATCGTTAGTAAAAAAAATTAAGGCGACCAAATTTTAGTGTTACAAATATAATATTGTGACCACTCCATAAGAGACTTCACCGAACAATAAATTGATTGTTTATTGTGAAATAAATAACATGACGTACTTTTGTAACATAAGCCATCTGTTACAGCGATGTTGTATCTTAAGGTGTGAAAACACGTTTCTCAATAAAAAATTGACAAATTAGAAATATTAATATTAAAAATGTTTTCGATAAATGTTTCTATTATATGCTTGTAAAGTTAGCATATTGTTATTTGTATGGAAACTAGTTTTATGACAAAGCTACATTGAAAGCTTGACACTGTCATTTGTTTTGGATGTTTTGTTATTTTTTATTAATCTTCCGTTTGATTATAACTTTCACTGAATTTTAAAATGACATCACGTTATTATTGAGTACCAATTGGTTTCTTTGCATCTCCAGCTTTCTTTCTTGTCAATACCATTAGAATATAAAATGAATTATATATATTTTTTTTTTGTCACCAATACGAAGACGAGCAATCTTATGAAGCTTTCGTTCAAGATATTAAAGTTTTGTCTATCACACAGTTTTTTTTGTTAATTAAGTATTGATAGATTAATAATAAAGTTTTGATAGACAAAACTTTAATATTTATTTATTTAAATAAATAAATAAATATTAAAGTTTTGTCTATCACAAAGTTTTTTTTAAATTAAGTATGATAAATAGTTCATATAGATAAGTAGATAGAATATTATTTATCATCACAGTCAAATTATTTCATCACAACTACTCCCAAAACGGTGACGGAAAACGTCGTGAGGAAACCGGCATGTCCTAGAACCAAACATTCGAAGACATGTGACATCTATCAACCCGCACTGGGTTCACGTGTTGGATTATGGCCCACTCCCTCTCACCGAGAGGCTTCTCAGAAGAGGCTTGTGTCCCAACAGTGGGAACAGTATAGGCTGATTGTTCTATGTACACCATAAAATATATACAGGCATCGTTGATTAAAGGGAGGCTCCGAACACGTTTAAATGTAATGTATTTCCTAATTTACACAATATACTATTTTGTAAACTATTTTGTATTGTTATATTGTATACAACGTGTAACGTTAAATGCGCAAAACCTCAGACACCCCAACTGATTTTTAATTCAATTGACATGTTTCAGAGAGAAAATAAGTCATTAAAAAAATTGTAATGGTTTTATGTGCTGTTTTAGTTTTATTGGCCATTCTGATCGCTTCTTGCGTCTGTGACGACGCTTTATCGAGGGAGGAGTCGTCACCGGGCCGCTGCGCCGCGCTTACATTGGCTTACTTGACCTATTAATAAATAGACACGACAACGTTTTTAATAAAGATTTTTTGAAAAATGTGACCTATTTTAAAAAGTGGTTCAATTAATTCTGCTCGTTATTCTGATCAAACTATTTTCAGGTTTTTGCGCATATAACGTTACACGTTGTATAAACGTAGTAAACGTTTGTTGACTGGCGATGACTTTTCTTTGCCAGAATATTTATTAAACTTAGTTGTCTAATATTAGACTTCTGTGAATCTGTCCACAGAGGTTTGTTTTTATGGTTCCTTAAAACTTTAAGAACAAGCACAATTTCTCCTTCATAATATTCACAATTGTTGCCACGTAGTTACAGTTAATTACGACTAGACTATCAGCACAAAGTGATCTCTCTTGGAGACCATTTTGACCCGCCTTGGGCGTCGTTTCCTTGCCTATGACTAAGCTTTTGGTCATAGATTATTATGCAGACGGTAGATAGAATATTCTTCATTATGGACACCATAAAATTACAGATATAAATGTAGAGATTACGGTACCACGTAGGTACCGTAATGTCTACATTAATATTTGTAATTTTATGGTGTACATAATGGTGTATTTATTTTAGAAACAGTTTCATTAGATTATTAAAAATTAATGGCGAAAGGTAAGATAGTAAGGTGCAAAAAAATGAAGGGGTGAAAAAATATTTTTAGAAATACGGATAGGATATAAATTCAACCTGAAAAATCTTCTTTAACCTGTCAAGCGATCGACTACTGCAAGCCGTTTGCATCTATCCGCTCAATGGTTTTCACGATAACACTTACTGTCATTTCGAGTGTATTTTTCTGATGTAATAAAAGTTAAAGTTAATAGATAAAAAAAACTTATAAAGAAGATTTTTAGCGTAAACTAAAAACTTTAATGATAACTTCATGAACATTGATGTAGCTTTTATAATAGAAACAAAACTGATATCGAATTACGTGGGTCGTGATCCATGAAATGAAAATAACAAAATTTAGGTGCTACAGCTAATCCTGAATACCTTTTACCAGATTTCTCAAACCCGTTATCCCCATACACATTTCCGACAACCGCCCCTTAGGCACAAAATGTGGTAAAACTATTAATCTATGCAACTCCTACGCAGCTCTCCAAGTTAAGGGCGTTAGCTTCGCAGCCGTGTCTAATTCCGAAGACAATGCCAGCGTTTAGATATTGTTAAATATCATAACGTAGCGCAATTTGGCTAAATAATGTGCCACGGTTGGGTTTGCTCGGTTTGGCGTAAGTGGGCGTTAGATGTAACATACGAGTATAAGTGGTGGTATTATAATATGTAACGTTAATATTGGGTGTACCGGAAAGTTCATCGGTTTTGGTAGTACATAGAAATTTTTAGATTTTTTCTCTATACCAATACGTTAAATTTCTGGGTTACGGACTATAAATACACGTATTGCGCAATAATTTGCTTCTGAGTAGCCGCAGTGTCAAAATGAGTGCCAACGATAAAGTTCATTTGAGGCATTGTATACTTTATGAGTTACAGAAGGGAAATAACGCTGCTACAGCCTGTAGAAATTTGTGTAGTGTTTTTGGACTCGAGTGTGTATCTGAACGTGTAGTAGAAAATCAGGGACAATATGTAATTGATTAAAATATAAATAATAGCTTTAAGAACTAACCACGAGTTTTATTTACAAAAGCCGACAGAACTTTCCGGTACACCCAATATTATGTATTATTTGACGTCGAGAAAACGTGGGGATATCTTACTATGTGAGAATATCACAAAGGATCTGTACTGGTGGGTGTCGTCTAGGATGTGGCGAGTCTTTTTTCTATTTGAAACATAGGTAATACTGCCTTTACCAATTTAAATATTGGGTAGGTTTGAGATGATGGTAGAACTATATTCTATAGTATAACAGATCGCTCCGACACTTCTGAAAGATTTCTGTGGGAAATGTTAGTAAGTGTACATAAACACAAGCGACACGCGTCAACGGGAGCGGCGACTGCAGCCGTCGACAAAGTGCCGCTCGTGTATTTGTGCCATCATCTGCCTAGCCTTTTCCCAACTATGTCGGCTTCCAGTCTAACCACATGCAGCTGAATACCAGTATTTTACATGGAGCGACTGCCTATCTGACCTCCACAACCCAGTAACTGGGTGATACGATACCCCTTGGAAAGACTGGTTGTCAGGCTTTCGGGCTTCTGACTACCCGTAACGACTGTCAAAGATCCACGAATGACAGCCGGGACCAACGGCTTAACGTGCTTTTTAGGCACGGAGGGGTCTCGGTATGTAAAGATGGTCACCCATCCACAGGCCAACCGCGGCAAGCGTAGCTTAACCTGATCGATCGACCTGTGCGGCTGTTATTATTTAGCCACGGGCCCCTCGTGTTTTCGAGTACGGTGTTCAAATACACGAGGGGCATGTTGCGGACGTAAGCCGCCGACGCTTCGACGGCTGCTGTTGCCTTTGCCAATGACGGCTGTCGCGCGTGTGTATGAGCACTTTTTGGAATCAGCCAGTCGATTCTGGAAAAATCTCACCGTGATAACTAAGGTGAAGTGAGCTTAGAGTGAGCTGTGAGTCATACTGATGCTAGGGATTGACACTATTGACGACTCACCCCACGCTCACTTCACCCAAGTTTTCACGGTGAGATGGTTACACAATCGCGCGGCAGTTAGTAATCGTAGTTTTATTAATAACTAGCGACCCGCCCCGGCTTCGCACGGGTGCAATGGAGAAACACTGATAATTTTAGAGCCATTATTTCTCGTAAAAAGTATAGGATAAAAAATGGTTATTGTGGGTTATCCCTAAGAGATAGACATATACTATTGTGGACTTTTTTGTAGACCTTTTTAAGGTGTACAATACTGTAGTACATTATTTTGATCTATCTCGACGGGTTCAGCCAGCGTTTACAATATAAGCGCAAAAAATGTGTTTATTTACGACATTACATTAGAAACCTCTAAAATTATCAGTGTTTCTCTACTATATTATGCATGTATTATACATACAAACCTTCCTCTTGAATCACTCTATCTATTAAAAAAAACCGCATCAAAATCCGTTGCGTAGTTTTAAAGATCTAAGCATATATAGGGACAGACAGACAGGGAAGTGACTTTGTTTTATACTATGTTGTAGTGATTTAATACACACCTTAATTAACTCACACTAATTCTTAGTCTGTGTCACAGCACACGATCAATAATTCTGCTTATCCAATCTATTCTTAGAACAATCGTAGACCGGAAAAATATTATCTAACAATAAGAAAAAATCTTAATTGCTATCTTTCGTGTCAGATGGACGTGCGAAATCGAATCGTGCGCAGTGCTCGCGCATGCGCGGTGCACACGCGATCGTCACGCCGATGTGACAAAATGGCGTAGCCTACATGCGTTGACAGCTTCATGTTTTTCCGGTTCGTGTTTCCGCGAAATAAACTTTAAAATGTGTTACAACGGTGATTGATTGATTTGATTTGATTCATTGACAGTTTTGATTAGGGGTATACCAATATGAATTAAACTGTAGCGTCTTTCATCAAAATTCGATTGGCGAGTTATCATCATCTGCCTAGCCTTTGCCCAACTATGCTGGGGTCGGCTTCCAGTCTATCCGGAAGCAGCTGAATACCAGTATTTTACATTGAGCGACTGCCTATCTGACATCCACAATCCTGTTACTGGGTAAAACGATACCCCTTGGTAACACTGGTTCTCAGACTTTTGGGCGTCCTATTACCCGTAACAACTGTCAAAGATCCACGATTGACAGCCAGTACCAACAGTTTAACGTGCTTTCCGACGCAAGATTGTGTCTTGGTATGTAAAGATGGTCACCCATCCTCAGATCGACCGCGGCAAGCCCAGCTTAACCCATGCGGCTGTTATTACCTAGCCAAAATTATTATTAAGTTCTATTATAACGTAAAATAAAAATGACGACATTCAACAACAACTTCGGTCCAACATCACGACTACTCCACACAAACCAAAGGACCAACGGTATCCCTACGTGACAAAGTCTCAGTGCTCTATCACGTCTGTAGAAAATGTCTTGCCTTCAAAATGGTAATAAGAACAATTTGCCACTGCTTGCTGCGCGATAAATAATTAAACGTCGGCGTCGTGATGCAACGCTTAGCTTGACATTATAAAAACGACATAATTTTATGGCTGGCTTAGAAAGGTCGGTCGGATATAAACACGGTTTTGTTAAAGCTTTTAAAAGATTTGGATGTAAATGGCGCAAACAGTGTCATTGAGATTTAGCTTACGGATACCGGTACAACTTTAGTTTATAACTTTTAATAAGGTGTGAGTCAGGTTTTTAGGGTTCCGTACCTCAAAAGGAAAAGCGGAAACCTTATGAGATCACTTCGTTGTCCTTCTATCTGTCAAGACCCTTTTTCCCAAGAACGCGTGGAGCTATCAATTTGAAATTAATATCAAATACTCAGGGCTACAATCCATGGAAGTAGTACAAAAACCTAACTTCTAAATCAACGCAATCAAATGATTAGATATGTTTATGTTCCGTTTATGCCGCATATTTCTTGCGAGTGTCGCAAGGAATCAAAACCTATAGGGTACTTCCCACTAGCGAAGAATCATGAAATTTGCCAAGATCAATGTCATGTAGCACAAGTAACGGAAAAATCCGAAAAACGTAAATTTGTAGTTACATCACAAAAAAAAAAAATACCGTCATAAGATATTTACACACCTACAAATTTGTACGGAACCCTCGCGGCCTTGGTGCGCGAGTCCGAGTCGCACTTGACCGGTTTTTATTTTACTGAACACAATCATAGATATTCAACGCTAAATCAAATATTTTTGATTTGTTTCATAAAAAAAAAAACATAGTTGAAATTAACTTTTCTTATTGCTGAACAACTCAATGTGTCCAGCAAAGGATTTTTTTCTGTGAAACAAAAGCCGCCTCGTTGGTCTGTTCTAGTACACGCAAGCACGACTGCCGAGCGTGAGGGTGTTCGTTTCACAGGTTGGACAAAGTACCTTCATAAGCAACCCGTAGTCTGGATTTTTTTTTTTAAAGCTTGGCCTTTATTATATGGGGCTTAAACATATCTCACTAGCGAAAAGTGGGTGGTAGGTACACCTCTGTCTAACTCTTCGGTAAAAACTATGTTTATATTACATTTATATTTAAAACTTCTACCTCCATCTTTTCCCCGTTCACATAATTTTCATTTAAATTTTTCTTTAAGTTGGGAAACCCTTAATTCAGAATCCATTGATTTAAAAAATAAACCATTACCCATGATGCTCGTTGAACCCATAGTCTAGACAGGCCTGTTAGTCTAGTGGTCAGTGGCCCTGACTGCTATGCGCAAGGTCGTGGGTTCGATTCCCACCCAGGACAAATGTTTGTGTGATGAGCACGATCATTTGTTCTGTGTCTGGGTGTAATTTATCTATAATATGTATATATTTAGAAATATATATGTATGTTTATCAGTTGTCTAGTACCTATAGCACAAGCTCTGCTTAGTTTGGGACTAGATGGCGTTGTGTGAAAGTTGTGGAATATTATTATTATTATATTATTATAGTAAATTATCCTTTTACATAGAAACGTGCCTACCCACAACATAAACCGTGTGTGCCGGACAACATCGCCTACCCTTTCAGGACTAACGGTATCACACTGTACTGAATGGAAAGCCACTACGTCAGTGGGAATGGCCGCTTTTAATCTGTACTTAAGAATCTAAGTACACTATTATTGTAATACAAAACAATAATTCCCTTCAGAGCGCATGACATTAAGAAATTATTAGGTTGCGCCGCATCCGCGTAAGGGTCTCAGCTCGCGGCTTTTAGGCTGCTTGCAGATCTGCTGTTATAAAGCTGAGGGTATCATTTATTTTATTTATTTATTTTATTTATTTATTTTATTTATTTATTTTATTTATTTTATTTATTTATTTTATTTATTTATTTTATTTATTTATTTTATTTATTTATTTTATTATATTCGTGAAACTTAGACTTAGCTAATATAAACAGTGTTCTTAAACAATATGCATTTAAAGGCATTTGTTGGTACTTGAGTATGATTGGATTATTATTGTTTTTATTTCAACTGTCATGACCATTCCAAAAACTCATTTAAGAAATTACGACGTTAACCTGTTAGAATTAGGGCAGTAACCCGTTAGCTGTCTGTGGAATGGTCAACTGTCCTTCAACCTTTAATATTCTTGGCCCAACAATATAGGTAAGTGTCAAAAAAAAAAATCGTAAACATGCAAAGTACATTACGAGAATCTCAAAACATAGCCAATATTACCTTATGAAGTTCAGTTCAACACGTTTTGGACAGTCAGCCTCGCTACTCTGGTGATCGGCTTGTCTTTTCGTAAGTACCATAATTCTTGTACAGTTGGTGACCACAGGAAAAGAATCGTTCCCATCCTAGTATTTTAAAATAAATCACAAATATTTAATACAATACAAAATAAACTGTAACAATAGTACTGTTAAATTATTGATTAATTAACGAATAAAGCAAGTTTATTTATCTGTAGCGATTTATTGTAACTGACGTCTACTGCATTCTGCTGCGTCTGCTGCGTTGGCAGCATCCAAATCAGTCTTGTCTAGTATTATAGGGCTATATTATGCATTATGCTTCTATCATCGAAGCCAAATAACTTGGTTATTGGTTTAAATTCATGCCTTGTGCCACGAATGCACATGCTTAATGGCATGTATTATTGAGATGATGATTCTTGATACTAGCCAACCCACCACTACGCTAAAAGATCTATTCTATTTATTTTAATAGAAGTCAGACACCTGTATGAAACGAAAAATCGCGCCTTCCTTCTCAGCAAACGCCACGTATGTAGCTAGCTTAATCCCATAGTTCCTAGCTAGACAGGAGACGTATAAGCCCATCTGAACGTGGGCGCAGGCCGCAGGCAAACTGTTCTAGCATTTCACTTGCCTTCAAATGCATACGAGGGCTTTTTAGTGGATCGCCGAAGGTAATTAATACGTTGGAAATAGGATATGAATTATATGGTGGGGTTTCTGTAATAAAGTTTTTGCTGTAGCTGTTAAAAAGTAGAGGAATTTAGGTATTTATCAACATTGAAATTAATTAGGAGATTAGTAGTAAAAAGTTGTTTTTGGTTTCTTAGAAGTTGGTGATATTTAGAGTTTACCCACCTACTAAGCCCCCTACATACCTGCAGTGCTATTCTGCAAAAATCTCACCGTGAGAACTTAGATGAAGTGAACAGGAAGTGATCTGTCATTAGGGATTAACACTATTGATACTGCTCACTTCGAGCTCACTTCACTTAATAAATGATTTCACGGTGAGATTTTTACAGAATCGACCGGCTGGGCCCTAATTCATGACCACTTAATGATTGCTTACTTAGAAACCACGCTGAACTTAGAAAGTTAATAAACACCTACTGAATACATAGACAGTAGATTTTTATTTAAAAGAGTATAAGTTTTACTTACTAAACGGACAACGTGTAACTACTCTGCCTAGTATTAAGCTTGTTGTTTAAATTACCTAAATAAAGGGGTCGAAAAATAAATAAAGAGAACCTGAGATAATCCAGATTTTCTCGAAATTTTACTCTTTTATATAATACATCAAATTGTAACTAAATTTTGTGGCACATCTTGCAGTACGTAGCAGTAGACTGTTGCTTCGTCTGGACTGAGTTGGTAGATTGATTCGCACCACTCGTTTGCACATCGTGAGGAAACCGGCATGTTCTAGAACCAAAAATTCGAAGAGATGTGACATCTACCAACCCGCACTGGGCCCGCGGGGTAAATTACAGCCCACTCATCTCGTCGAGAGGACGCCTGCTTCTCAGCAGTGAGAATATTACAGGCTGATTTTGGTATTACGAGTATAAAGGCGAATGTTTGTGAGTGTGTGTGTTTATATGTTTGTTACTTCTTCACGCTCAAACGGCTAAACGGATTTGGATGAAATTTGGCACACAGATAGTTTATAACCAGGATTAACACATAGGATACTTTTTATCACGATATTCCTACGGGATCGACACTTATGCGGGTGAAACCGCGGGGCGCAGCTAGTATACAATACGATCCCTGAGAAAAATCGCGTCTATTACATATTACAACTACTTTTTTTTTGTTTTCGGGGGGAACCATCAAAAGGCACCCGACCTCTGGGGAGAGAGGTTGGAGAGTGTGGGATTTTTACCTTACTAAAACCAGCCCGGTGATCTCCATCAGCACATAGGGGTGGTTCCGGTTACTCTTAAAAAACCAATTCCGGAATCCCCCCTGTGCAATGCCTGTAAGGCACATCTCTGGGGAGACTGTAAAGGGGCCTCTCCTGAGCCTCGCTATGCACGGCAGCACGTGACCACTGTGCCACCGTCTTCCCTGGGGTCACTTGGTGGGCAGACAGAGTCCCCACTCTGTGCACCCGCGACCTCAAATAGTACAACTACCTACTATGCCCAGTAGTTAAACTTTGTAGTTAAGAAACAAAAAATAACTACCACAAACCAAAATCAAAATAAACCAAATAACCACAGCGAGTCCAGGTTTCCTGGCAATTTTAGTTCCTTCGTTACACATTTACCCATTGTGCTCAAACTTGGAATTAAGTCTGCATCCAGCCAAGGACTGCGACAGAGACAGACTGAGTTGATTGATTTTTAACACTCCTTTAAACATATCAGGTAGTCGCTCCATGTAAAATACTGGTATTCAGCTGTATCCGGTTAGACTGGAAGCCGACCCCAACATAGTTGGGAAAAGGCTAGGCAGATGATGATTTAAACATATCAGGCTTAAACCCACAACCTCGACCTAGTTTGGGTTTAGGTATCCATAAGCCTCCAGGCTACCACGATTCCTGTACCTACTTACGTAAACCTGCAAATTATGAAACATTCCTCAACTAGATGAACTAAAGAATCTGAATACCATCCTCAACCATTGTGTGAAGGCCTTGAAAGGACTCCTGTAGTATACAATATGATCCCTGAGAAAGATCGCGTCGATTACAAATACACTAATAGCTGTGGGCGGGGCCATATTGTTATTTAAAAGCTGGTGAGGTTTTAAGTACTTGTATCGGTCGTAATCGTCACGACGCGTTTGTTCTAGCGGCATTGTTAGGTTACGTTACGTGGAGGGTTTATTGCGAAATATTTAGGAGTAAATACGATGGTATTTAGGAACCCAAATTTCTTTATGAATGACGATGTCTGAGAGTAGTAGTGATCCAGTGGTAACGACCGTGACTTACGAGTTGTAAGGTCGTAGGTTTGAACCTAGACAGGCGCTTGACTTTGTGTAAATTATTTCATCACCACTGCTCTCAAAACGGTGAAGGAAAACATCGTAAGGGAACCAGCATATCCTAGAACCATAAATTCGAAGATATGTGACATCAACCTACCGGCACCAGGCCCGCGTGGTGGATTACGGCCCACTCCCTCTCACAGAGAGGAAGCCTGAGACGGTTATGCTGATGTCTGATTAGAATAAACCTAACAATTGTTTCGGCATTTCTTCTGTGAGATCATATTATATTATTGACATAAAAATTGATGTGTAAAATTGTCTTAAAATATTTACTTGCAGAAATAACAATCATTTCATTTGATTTTTATTTGATTTTATTACTTTGTAAATTTGGTGACCGTGGTGGAGAAAATGCAAAATATACCTAATATAAAACTGCCCTAGCGTTAACGTAATATAATATTGCGTTAATAATACCATAACGCCGCCTTATTACTGTTTTTAGTATACGATTTAAAAGGCGATAGTTATATAATAACTAGCATCCGTTCGTAGCATTCGGAATTCCCGCCGTTTAAATCCTATTACCCGTTTTCCGGTAGGAATTAAGCATTTTCCCGCGGTAAAAAGTATCCTATGTTCATAAGGGATAATATCGGCTTCTAATGGTAAAACAATTATTCAAATCGGTCCAGTAGTTTAGGAGCCTATTCAATACAAACAAACAATCAAATCTTTCCTCTTTATAATATTAGTGTAGATGTACTAACTTGTAATAAAAAACAATTGGCAGAAAGATACTACTATTGAGTTTTTAATCTCTCTATCTTTCATGAAACAGAACTTATAAATGACACCTTCGCAAAAACGCAAAATCACGATTCAATTTTCGTTACGTCACGCAATAACGTAACCTAAACGTGTTTATTAACTTACAGCTTAACAACAATAGTTTCTATGTACAAAGTAGCTTTTAATATTTTATTCATAGCCTCTATTAACTAATAATTGTTCCAGGCCGATCATTGGTTGATGGATTATTCATGTCTTTTCTTTGATTTGTATAATGGCAGTTTCGAAATTTGCATCAACAATAGTAATAATGCCCATGTACATACCTAATAGAATTAATACATTAAGATATTTATCTGGGATGTTTAAATGCGATGGATATGTCCTATGCTTAATCTTACATGGAGTTTAATGCGTACCCGTATTCTGTTTTATAGCCTGCCTTTACTAATAATAATAATAATATTTATTTCAATATTTTATTATTTATCTTTTTTGAGGGTTCTATTATATTTTGTGAATTTTAGAACATTGTAGGCTGTGTAGATTGTAGATTTGTAGCCCATTTTCTATTTTATGAAATATGTACCTGCATGTCGATTCTGTAAAAATCTCACCGTGAAAACTTGCGCGAAGTGAGCTGTCAGTGCCATCCCACTGATGCTAGGGATTGACCAAGCATATATTTACAATCATAATCGAGATTTTAGTAATATTTTTTTTAATGCTAATTCTATTGACCATTTTATATAATTTCAAAGCCAGTATTTTAGTTGCCTAACATTACGTAATTTAAATCTAATACATAATCATCATCTGCCTAGCCTTTTCCCAACTATATTGGGGCTTCCAGTCTAAACGGACGCAGCGGAATACCAGTATTTTACATGGAGTGACTGCCTATCTGACCTCCACAACCCAGCTACTGGGTAATACAGTACCCCTTGGTAAGACTGGTTGTCAGACTTTCGGGCTACTGAGGACCCGTAACGACTGTCAAAGATCCACGAATGACAGCCGGTACCAACGACTTGACGGACTTCTCGGTATGTACAGATGGTCACAATGGTATGCAAAGACCGGTATGTAGCTAAATATGGTCAATGGTCAATCCGCGAGTTGACAATATTTTTTTTATTATTTAAATTGAAGCTTTTTTACCTCACTAATAGCTTGGTATAAACAGTTTTTTAATATTTTTAAAAATTGAAAAGATATGAGCGTTCAAAACTCTCAATTAGACAGAGAGGGAAATACTGAATTGTGACGTCATAGTTCAGTATCGCCATATAAATTACATGCAAAACTTCGTTTTGCGAGAAAGAGATAGACAAAAAGTTTCTATAAGTTATAAGTTTTTTATTTTTCGACCGATTTCAAATTTGATTTCGATTTTTATTATTGTATTACATGTGTGGATATATTATACTATAGTGCACCATACCATTCAAACACACACACCACACACATACACCCTCACACACACACGTCTTATACACGCACCAACGCCACTTAACTCACACTGCAAGACGCCATACATCCCCTTATTATTTTTGTTTTGTTTAGCTTAACGTCCTTTTTACAATAAAACACTGTAACTTTGAACACTGATGAAAGAGACTGGCCTCCACGACACAGGGAATCCTAGTGTGGAGACCAGTGATTTATCCGATAAAATATGTATTTTTCTTGAACAATAAAGATTATTATTATTATTATTATCTACTAGAATATATAGTATTCAATATCATGCAACTACCCAATTTAAATCTTTTTTGTTTTTTTCATGTACTACTAAATTATAACCGTTAACCAACAGTCATCGGAATAGTTAATCACGTCGTCAAGATTTTGTGACCGTCGGTCTATTTTAAAGATCAATGATGTGTCATCTGCAAATAACACCATATTCGGTTGATTTTGAAGTAAGAATGAAGAAGAATTAAATGAGCAACCACAATATCTACATATTACGTACGTATCTCTCAAGATTTTGTCTCTGTTTTGTTTTTTGAAAGGAAATGATCAAAATGACTGTCACTTGTCAGTATACTCACTTTTTTGAGCGGAAATTGTCAATCATGATATTTATCAAACTGATTTGATATGATTAGGGACCTTTTAAAACTCTTGTTAGTAAGGTACTTTTAGTTTTTTTAACTTTAAAACAATACAGGGAGGCAAGGAGGCGCGTCACCTGATACCATGGATTCCGTACATAATTCTGAACCCGTTGAAATTTTTCGGTCATAAAAAAATCTGTTCCAAACATTTTGCCCGCGTAGGTATTGATTGCACTTTTCTATGAATCGGACGATTTTTTTTTATTACCCACGAACAATTTCTACGCTAAGGGGTCTACAATCATATGCAAATCCATGATTATCGTTTGCCACCCTGTACTTATAATTTGCCAATATCATGCTCAATTTCACCAACAAAGTAAGTAAGTCCAATGAAATTAACGCGAACCATTAAGTAAACCCTATTTTCCCACCATTTATAAAGAAATACGATGCACAAGTAAGTGTCTTGCCAAGTAGATGGCGTATAAACGAAAGGGTCGGACTGTCTATCAAGCAGTTGTAATTACCTTTCTGGGGCGTACAGCGAATTCTTGATGTCATGCCATATGTCCTTCAAGGGGGGACGGACTTGGGAAGCCTGATTGTAATTTATAGACAGTGAGGAAAATATCGTGACGAAACCGGCATGTCCAAGATCACGCACTGGGCTCGCGTGGAGGATTACGATCCACTCCCTCTCACCGACTGGAGGCCCGTGTTCCAGTAGTGGGTATATTATGCATTATTGGGCTGATTATGCTAGAGAATGAGTGTTTGCCTCATAGGGGAGAGAATGAGTTCCTAAATTTTTCTTGTGGATGACATAAAGAGACGGATAATTAAAAATAGGCAACAGTATCTTTTCATGTGTGTATAACAACCCACCACCAAACTTTACCTCGCAAGAAGGCTTTATGATTTATGTTATCAGAACAAAATTAGGTACATTGTGTATTAAACTATTATTTAACACATTGAACGCCGTGGTGGTCACCGGTAACTACACTTTACCTTCCATCTGAGCTGACGCCGATTCACGATTTCGACAAATTTTACACATTATATTTTACTGGCTCATACGGTTCAAAATAGTCTATATAATTATTTATTATTACTATCCAAATAATTAAAAAAATAGTTGCTGTTTCTCACTGGTGACCACCACGGCGTTCAAAGTGTTAAAAATAAACCATTCGTCACATAAACGAGCCTAACCAGAACTAGACTGTAATCAAAACTCCTAAAAGCCATTTGGCAAACTAAATGAAAACAAAAATATTCATGACCCCATTTCTCTTCCACCTAATTTCAATCTAAACAATTCAGATCCAAAAGCAGACATAAATATTTTGACAAACGTACCTTCCCGCACAATAACAACGCGAATTTTAATTCCCACAAAACTAATTCAGAATGAAGCCGCAATTTTCCGAGAAACATGGGAAAAGATCTTATAAATTGTTCCATATAACACCTGAGGAAAACAGGGAAGTGATTTGAAGGAAAACAGTTGCTTTCGTCACGTAGGAAAGAAAGATGGCGTCATTTATTTAGTAATACGTCATCGTAATCCGGCCCTGGCTTGTCACCCCATCACTTAGTGAAGGACATGCTCGCGTTTCTTTGTAGGGGAACGGTTGGGGCCTAGGTGCTGGCGATTTGTGAAGAAAGTGACTGTAATTATTGAATAATTGATTGATTTAATAGTTGAGGAGTTATTTGAGGAATAATTAAACTATTATCGATAACCTATTAGACCGATTCGTTGTTTTGGGTGCGGTGGCCGACCGCGTTGTAAATGCAAGCCGTATTAGAATCTAATACAGAAAAAAAGTTGCTTGAATATAAATTAAAGATTGAATTTTAGTTAAGGAAAAAGCTAGACTGGACAATGCATAGGTGCTTTAAAGCAATATTAGAAAAGGCTCTTGAATATGATTACGTATACTCCATTTGCTTAGGTATTTAAATAAAGGTAAACAAAAAACCACGTGACTTATTTAACCGACTAAACGTAATACAGTCACTTCAGTTGTCATGCTATGTCACAGTTGTACTCTTCAATTTAGCAATGTTATTAACGAATTATAACGCTGCTAAATTGAAGAGTACAACTGTGACGTAGCATGACAAGTGAATAGACTGGTATTACGTTTAGTCGGCTTATCACATCACGTGTCTTTTGTTTACCTTTATTACCTAAACAAACGGAGTATAGGTATAGGTAATAATTTAGAAACAAAATATACATTTCAGTCAACATTAACCGACCACTTGGAGCGAAAATAACTACATAACATCTCGCCTGTTGTTTTTCGAAGGGATAAGTAGAGGTGTAGCTAAAGTACACCCACAATACCCTCTACTTATCCCTACATACATACCCATGGCGACACACACATGACATGGGACATATCCCATGGCGAGCCATCACCTGATGATGACTGTTGGGGAGTTTGTTGCACCACTTCTTCTTCCCAACGAAAGCACTAAGAAGTGGTGAAGGGTGGGCGTTTTGGGGGACTGTCTTTTGTAATTTTGACGTTCGAAAAGAGCTAATTCTCAGCCTAGTTTGAATAAATGACTTTTGATTTTTTTTATTACAAATTCAGAACTCCGGGTTGCCACTGAAAAATAATCGAAAACAGTGAAAATAATCTAAGATAAAAACACGTATCCTCCTCGCTAGCTCACCCACCACACCCAACTAAGTACTTGATACCTGAGTACCTGCACGGACGACATCAAACGCGCAAGATTTTCCTCATGTTTTCCTGGATGTATCGCCGTTTGTGCCAAACTGTGCGGAAGTATCGCCCGACAGGTTAATTTGCTGAAGATCCTTCAGGGATTTGGGTTGAGTGTCCACCGTTTAGGCCTTTTTGTAATTCATGAGGTTTTAAGGATAAGAGACTATAGTTGATAAAAGTTGATTCTAATAAGGTAAATGTAGTCCTGAAGCTCTGAGTGTCCTGTCAATGCGTGCACTGATTGGACAGGTCCGCTCAATCTGAGTGGTTCTTTACTCAAAAGACCATTACAGACATCAATCTACATGGTCTTCACATGATCTGACCAAGATTATGTCTGGACTTTAAAAGAGACTGTAACCTCTGAGTTTGATTCTGCGTTTCTTCTCAGAGTAGTCAGATAGGAAACGCCGACCTCATATAGTTTAAAAAAAAATATGATTGACATGTAAAAGTGTTTGTACAAACCTGCTTACAGAAAATAAATCATTTATGGTAAGACATAAGGAAGGAAATACAGCTAAGTATAAAAATTCAAGAGAAGTGGAGATAATACTTACAACAAGAAGCGTAACTGTTTTTAGGGTTCCGTACCCAAAGGGTAAAACGGGACCCTATTACTAAGACTCCGCTGTCTGTCCGTCCGTCTGTCACCAGGCTGTATCTCATGAACTGTGATAGTTAGGCTGTTGAAATTTTCACAGATGATGTATTTTTGTTGCCGCTGTAACAACAAATACTAAAAAAGAATAAAATAAATATTTAAGTGGGGCTCCTATACAACAGACGTGATTTTTTTTCCGTCTTTATAGATAATGGTACGGAACCCTTCGTGCGCGAATCCGACTCGCGCTTGGCCGATTTTTTTTCAGAACGGAAGCCACTAGAAATTAAGTAACATAACATAATCATGCTGAAATATTCCCAATCCTACTGCTGGGAAACATGCAAAAAAAAAAACAACAAACATGCCCACGCTCAGTTAGAGGGAGTGGGCCGTAATCCACCACGCAGGCCCAGAGCGGGTTCGTAGAGATTAAGTACTGATAGGTAATACCGAAAGAAATTGTGACAAGCTACTTCCCACCGTTGTCCTTTTTAGCTAGTTTTTTTAAGCTGGAACATCTTACATTATCACTACATAGTATAAAACAAAGTCGCTTCCCTGTCTGTCTGTCCCTATATATGCTTAGATCTATAAAAGTACGCAACGGATTTTGATGCGGTTTTTTTTAATAGATAGAGTGATTCAAGAGGAAGGTTTTTATCTATAACACATGCATAATATAGTAGAGAAACACTGATAATTTTAGAGGTTTCTAATGTGATGTCGTAAATAAACACATTTTTTTGCGCTTACATTGTAAACGCTGGCTGAACCCGTCGAGACAGATCAAAATAATGTACTACAGTATTGTACACCTTAAAAAGGTCTACAAAAAAGTCCGCAATGGTATATGTCTATCTCTTAGGGATAACCCACAATAACCATTTTTTATCCTATACTTTTTACGAGAAATAGTGGCTCTAAAATTATCAGTTTCTCCATTGCACCCGTGCGAAGCCGGGGCGGGTCGCTAGTACATAGATATGAAATGGTTATCAACAAAATAGCTTATATGATGTTTAGTTTACATAACCCAGATATTAAAATAGAACGATTCGAAATTATTGTAGTTTCTTTTAATGCTCGCTTTTATAATAAAACCTAACTATGTTTATGTAAAAGTGACACAAATACACACAAGTAAAAGAAGAATCACTGTTTATTCTGAAATATACTGTAACATAATTATACCTAATTTTGAACCATATGATAATTTATTATTAGATTTTTTTCAGTACAAATGTCAGCACATCAAGCTACCCGAAACTGTCAAATTTTCCCAATCAACTACGAACCTTATACTTTAGCGATAAAGTTGAAACTCTATTAAAGAAATTTAACAGATTGTAGTAGCTTGATGTCCTGGCGTCTGTACAATGTACACACAGTTACAGATAGTGCCATCCACGAAAACACGCCCCACTCTCTTCCTAATCGTTAGTGGTTATCGTTAGTTAATTCCGCACGTGTTTTAGTTTTGACGATACGCACTAATTACCCACTAATAAGTAATTACTGTGTATCCACAGAACTAAAACACTACTGGAATGTTGCACACTTGTACTCATCGTCTGCCTAGCCTTTTCCCAACTATGTTGGGGTCGGCTTCCAGTCTAACCGGATGCAGCTGAATAACAGTATTTTATATGGAGCGACTGCCTATCTGACCTCCACAACCCAGTTACTGGGTAATACGATACCCCTTGGTAGGACTGGTTGTCAGACTTTTGGGCTACTGACAACCCGTAACGACTGTCAAAGATCCACGCGAATGATAGCCAGGACCAACAGCTTAACGTGCTTTCCGAGGCACGGAGGTATGTGAAGATGGTCACCCATCCATGGACCAACCGCGGCAAGCGTAGCTTAACCTGATCGATCGACCCGTGCGGCTGTTATTACTTAGCCACACTTATGCTGATAGCATTAAAAAGAGGAAGGGGGCGCGTCTTCGTGGATGGTACTGTCTGTACAGGCTTTGACTAGATTAAAACTTAAGGTACTCATGACGCTATTAGGGCTCGGTTAGGAACATGATTTCTCTTGAAGTAACTAAGGTTCTAGTGATTGTCTAGATCTTATGAATACCACTTTATTCAGAACCACTTTCGGTAAAAATCAGTCAAGTTATTTAATAAGTTGCCTTTAGATATAAAAAGCACTATCTACAATAGTACTTAAAAAAAAAAAACAAAAAAAAAAAAACCAGCTTAAGGATTTTCTCTTGAATAGGTGTCTATGTTCTGTTGATGAATTTATAAATGTCTCTTAATTATTATTAGTATTGTAATTATTGTTATTGAATTTGTTTGTTGAATTATTATTATGGCATTGTAAGTGTTTTATTTTTTATTTATTAATTAATTATGTAATTCAGATACAAGTTTCTTGTTATTGAATAAACGACTATGACGACTATGACTAAAAAAACACAAAAAAATAAGAATAATGTAGGCTTAAAACTTTATTGTATGCTTATTTAACTGATAGATTTCTTCTCAGCCCATTTTTTAAGTAGAAACGTCCAAAAGACAGGTGTTTTTTTATTGTTGGGCCACTATTGCTATTGATTTAAGGTCATGATACAGTCGAAAAAGCATACGCTTGCTTTTACAATAAAGTCGCGTAAAAACTCCATAAAAACCAACGCCGTATTTCTCTCACGTGACACCAAAACATTCGTCCCTTCCCACAAGTTCTTAACGAACTTAAGACACAATTACAGACAGCTACATGTACTTATTTAGGTATACCTTCCGTCCAGGGTAGAGCAGGGGAGACAACGATGTGACAGGAATGCATTCCGGGCATGCTCCGGGCGGCTGGGATTTCTCTGACAATCCGCTTTATTAGCTAGCTTGAAGACGATCTGGGTTTGAAGTTTGAGTGGTTTAGTGGTGCCTTCAGTGATTTGTGGTGCCTACACAGTAAACAAGAAGTTTGTTAACAAAAATTAAGTCAGAGCTAGACAGACGCAACAAGCAAAAAAATCGATAATGCTTTGACTTAAAACTAATGTTCGTACATTTTAGAATAGAATAGAATACTCTTTATTATGTACACCATATAGATTAGGACAGACATAAATACAGACATAAATATACCTACAGACATAAATATAGAAATTTTACAAAGGGTGACACAATGGGCGGTCTTATCGCTAAGAGCGATCTTTTAAAGACAACCTTTGGATGGATTGAAAAGGGAAGGAGAGACAAATATTGTAGTTAGTCTGTGGTGTACTATTTACACGATAAAATAAATACATACATAAAGTATATTATACCAATCTAAGTAAATATATACATATAACAATAGACATGAAACAGGAGTAAAGAAAATATAATAGTGCTGTTTAAGGAGAGAGGAAGTGATTTTTTATCATAATTTTAAAAGTGGACAAAGATTGAGCACGCCTTATTTTACCACTTAAAGAGCTTTGAAGATGGGGCATACCTGTAGGTATGCCAAAGATCTTCGTTCTATCGACTGTAGTCGCGCCATTTTGAAAATGGCGGCCACGCATGAGACCTATACTAATCGATAGCTGATATCAATGCTAATAGAAAACATACTGAGTTCAAACCCCGTAAAGTGTCACGTTTCCGATATACTCGTATTAACCTCCAAAGTTGATGATTGAGTCATGTGGTCAACTTTGAACGTTCTATGTAGGTCACATGCGTGGCCGACATTTTCAAAATGGCGCGACATTACGTATTCATAGACATAGGGCTCCAAACCTATTAATATCTTCAAACCATATTTGTTTGAATCAGTCAAACTTGACCTAAAATAAAAATAGGTATCTATAAAACGTTCTTCAAATCAATAAAACATTTGTAATAAAACGGCCATGAGATCGCTCTAAAACGAAGAAACAATTCATAACCATTATTTACCGAAACAACACTATTACCACTTAGAAACACAAACAAAAACAATTCACACCGAATTACGATAAAAATAACAAAAGACAAACGAAAACAATATCTAATCAAAACAAAACAAGTGAACTAACATTTGACCTACAATCTACAACTTCACGATCGATTCCCAACTGTTATCTAAAGAGACCGAATTCCAGTTGTCCAGGGCACCCCATAGGCACCTGTCCCACCGCCGACGAGGAAGCGACAAGCTATCGACTGTTTTCTCGCTCAAGAAACGTACCTACATACGCACACACGTATTACACGTTACGTTTTGCGTGTACGTATGCTGAGTGGAAGCCCTCTTGTCACAGTCAAGACGTGCTGCTGTCAAATATTTCTGTTTTGTACTCGTGATTATGGATCTATTTTATTATTCTTTATTATTTTATTGTTAATTATCTTTTGATGCACGTATTTCTGTGACAAATAAACCTTTACCTTATTATTTTTTTATTTATTTTTTACAACAGATGTTGATCCTGTGTCAGTAAAAGAGATACATATTATCATAATTATATGAATAGTTGATCGTTAACTTTTCACATTGCTGACGAGAACTCTCTCTCTCCACTAGTTTGGCTTTCTTGCTTTCATTAATCCTTTTATTTTATTACAGACATAAATCTAGTCCATAGTTTTACACTCATTGGTACAATTAACATATAAACTATTTTAAATTCTACTCAGATCAAAACCCAAAATACTGTAAATTGTGCTTAATTAACTTTAAATATTCAACAAACTCATAAATAATAATAATAATAATTAAAATTGTCAAACAAATTACAAAAATGTCAGAATCGTATAAAAAAAAATTGCTTTGAGGGCAGAAAAATCTCTGAGATTCTCGCTTGGTATATACGTACAGCAGCTAGTGACGGGGCAGTTATTCTACTCGTTACAGACCAAACGCTCGTTAACCAAACGCTATGCAACGCTGTGCTATGAAGCCAAACGACAAAACTATTTCAATTACACATTCGCAGCTTGTCCACTCGATTCGAGTTGCTAGCATTACTTGATTTTCGCTAATCGTCGGCGGTGGGACAGGTGCCTTAGGGAAGCCAGGGAAACAGGGGTGGTCAGGGGAGGGAATTAGTGGCGCTTCATTGGATCGCAATTAAAAGAGAAAAGTCTACGGATGTGATATGGAGTTTCGGAGTACGGGTGAAAGAACTTGGACTAATTCTTGATGACGCCAATCGATTTGGGGGAAGTTTTCGTGGCGTGTTTTGATATTATGTCATGTCGTTTATACTTACTGACAATGAAATGGGAACATTTATTGGTTGCTATTATACTATTACACTGACAGAGTCGGGCTGAGATTTACTTAAATTAAAAGATAAATCGATACCACATTACCACATCGGCAACATCGTGAGTAAACCGGTATGTCCTAGAACCAAAAATTCGAAGACATCTACCAATCCGCACTGGGCCCGCGTGGAGGATTACAGCTCACTGCTTCTCAAAGGAAGGAGGGCTGTTTCCCAGCAGTGGGAACATTATAATTATGCTGATTATGCTTTATGCTAAAAGGTAAATTAATGATAATAATACGTAATCGGCTATCTAGTTCGAGGTTGCACAAGAAAAGAGTACCTGGAAAAATCATTATAGGCTACTACTAGAGAGAGAGAAAGAGAGAGAGAGAGAGAGAGAGAGAGAGAGAGAGAGAGAGAGAGAGCGAGAGAGCGACAGAGAGAAAGCGAGAGAGAAAGAGAGAGAGAGAGAGTGCGAGAGAGCGACAGAGAGAAAGCGAGAGAGAAAGAGAGAGAGCGAGAGAGTGAAAGAGAGAGAGAGAGAGCGAGAGAGCGACAGAGAGAAAGCGAGAGAGAAAGAGAGAGAGAGAGAGCGAGAGAGTGAAAGAGAGAGAGAGAGAGCGAGAGAGCGACAGAGAGAAAGCGAGACAGAAAGAGAGAGAGGTAGAGCGAGAGAGTGAAAGAGAGAGAGAGCGAGAGAGCGACAGAGAGAAAGCGAGGGAGAAAGAGAGAGAGAGAGAGCGAGAGAGTGAAAGAGAGAGAGAGAGAGCGAGAGAGCGACAGAGAGAAAGCGAGAGATAAAGAGAGAGAGAGAGAGCGAGAGAGAGAAAGAGAGAGAGAGAGGGCGAGAGAGCGACAGAGAGAAAGCGAGAGAGAAAGAGAGAGAGGGAGAGCGAGAGAGTGAAAGAGAGAGAGAGAGAGCGAGAGAGCGACAGAGAGAAAGCGAGAGAGAAAAAGAGAGAGAGAGAGCGAGAGAGTGAAAGAGAGAGAGAGAGAGAGCGAGAGAGTGAAAGAGAGAGAGAGAGAGAGAGCGAGAGAGCGACAGAGAGAAAGCGAGAGAGAAAGAGAGAGAGAGAGAGCGAGAGAGTGAAAGAGAGAGAGCGAGAGAGAGCAATGAAAGGTGTATTCTACTGTGAGTTTCTTAATTATTTTTTAATCCTGAATGGGCCTCCTCTCGACCTCGATCACGCCTGATGGAAAGCAATGGATGAGGTCTATCATGGAACGAGCGTGCCCAAAAAGATGCCTGTTCACTCTTGCTTTGAAGGCAGACGGGTTAAATGTGGAAGGGAACACAGATAGTTCCATATTTTGGCTGTGCGCTTAATGAACGTGAAGGAGAAGCGCTGAGTAGGTACGACTGTTCGGGATATCAACCAATTCCACTTGGTCATACATAATATACTAGCGTATACCCGGACGGCTTACAAAAAAAAAAACAGAAATCAATAACCCGTGTACATCTACACACAACTTGACCAAACATAGCAATTTTTATCTCACATTAGCAGCCCCAATTACGTGTCGAAGTTCTAGAAAAAATAACAGCAACAAAACTGAAGCCACCAACGTGTAAGGTCCTAATAACGTATTCAAACAACATAATCCAGAGCCGAGTAATGATAGCAATCTGTTGGCTATAAATCCTTAACAGACTATCGCTTGTCCACCGCACTTGTGGGTGATGCAGCGCTAGGTGAGGCTATAAGGTGGGACGATAGCGAAACGGTTTATTTGCGAGATATTTTATTGGGTGTAGCGGAAAGTTTTGTCGGTTTTGGTAGTACATAGAAATTTTTCGAATTTTTCTCTATACCAATCCGTTAAAAGTATTGAATATTGCGTCATAATTTCTGGGTTATGGACTATAAATACACGTATTGCGCAATAAGTTGTCAATTCACATCTGAGTAGCCGCAGTGTCAAAATGAGTGCCAACGATAAAGTTCATTTGAGACATTGTATACTTTATGAGTTCCAGAAGGGAAATAATGCTGCTACAGCCTGTAGAAATTTGTGTAGTGTTTTTGGACTCGAGTGTGTATCTGAACGTGTAGTAGAAAATCAGGGACAATATGTAATTGATTAAAATATAAATAATTGCTTTAAGAACTAACCACGAGTTTTATTTACAAAAACCGACAGAACTTTCCGGTACACCCAATAGATATATTTGTTGGAACTACTTGAAAGTTTTCATGTGGCTTTTGTTAATTTTAGTTTAGTTAGTTGTGATTACTGATATGACGACTAGTAAAAATTTGTTTGTGCGTTTTCCCCGAGTGAAAGTTCCTTGGAATGAGACGGAAACTCTTGTGTGTCATGATCAAAATTGAAGATACATTTGCGAAGTGGGAAACAACCACTCTGTAGGACATTTGTTGTTTCCTTGGCTATGTGTTTTACATCCTCAACACTGTCAGCACCGGTCACCAGATCGTCAACATAAAAATCATCCTGAATGATTGTGCGAATCAATGGCTCAGAACATTCTAATGCCAGCTGTTTTAAACAACGTACGCTAGTAAACGGTGCGGATGCGGTACCGTACGTGACAGTATTCAGCCTGTAAACTTCTAATGGGTCTAAGGGATCGTCACGCCATAGAATTAAAAGTAAATTTGGTTGATTCGGATCCTTACGAATTTGGCGAAACATTTTTTCGACGTCTGCGCATCCTACCCACCTGTGTTGTCTAAACCGAAGCAAAATAGCAAACAAGAAAAATACATGTGGCGCCGACCACAAATAAATTGACATAAGGGCAAGAGAATAAATAAATAATGTTTATTTATCCAAAGTAATACATATATTATTTTTTTATTTTTTATTTTATTACTTAAGAAAACTTACAGCTAGGATACAGATAGTTGACAGTTAGTGAAAGAAGGCCAATTAAAAGTTTTCACAGACAATATTAGGGTAGTACAAGAAACAGTAGACAGGCAAGAGAAAGTAACACGTAGAGAATTAAGAAAAGACTAAACAAGTCTAACTAAGACCAAAGAAGTTTTTGCATAACGTTTTTTTTAGTTTCGGAACACTGGTGGAAAATAAATCGAGATCATCGACACTCTGGCATATCGAATTGTATGCTCTGCTAGCTCTTATCATATAAGAGTTTTGTCGATAAATGCACCGCACAGAGGGAACATACAGAGGTTGATGGTTCCTTAAGGTGAAGGATGGAACACGCAGCCCAATTTTGTTCATCAGTTCAGTACAGTCAGTTGAACCATTAGCCAAATTGAACAGGAATGCCATATCGGCAATTTTTCTCCGCTCAATTAGTGGAAGAATGTGAAACCTCCTGCAGCGGCTGTAATAATTAGGTAAATATGTTTTAGACTTATACTGAATGTACCTCAAGAATCTCTTTTGAATATTTTCGATGCGATTGACGTATGTGTTGTAAATTGGATTCCATACTGGTGAGCAATATTCGAGATGACTGCGTACAAAAGCACAGTATAGAATTTTGAGTGTTTTAATGTTTTTAAAATCGGCTGATATCCTCAAGATGAAGCCTAGTGCCTTAGAGGCTTTTTTAATAATATTATCGATGTGTGTGTCAAAAAGAAGTTTTGAATCAAAAGTGACGCCTAAGTCTCTAATGGTATTAACTCTGGCTATTGATGTGTCGACTAGTTTGTAGTCGTATAGAATAGGTTTAGGTTTACGAGTAAAGGTACATGTATAACATTTTGAGACATTTATATCCAAGCGGTTGGTCAAACAGTACTCTTGAAATCTATCCAGATCACGTTGGAGACGTTCAGCATCTTCATAAGTTCTGATTTCACTTAGAATCTTCATGTCGTCCGCAAACAAAAGAACTTTGGCGTTTGAGAAACATGAAGAGACGTCATTGATGAAGATGTTGAATAACAAAGGTCCCAACAGCGATCCCTGTGGAATCCCTGAGGGGATAATCATACTTCTCGATGTGTATCCATTAAGAACAACAGTTTGACATCTGTTGGCCACATACGATGAGAACCATCTGAAGAGATTTCCACTGATACCTATAGCCAATAGCTTACGCAGAAGTATAGCATGGTCCAAACGATCAAAACATTTGCTGTAATCTGTGTAGATTACATCTACTTGTGTGCGATGAGCCATACACTCAGTCAAGTAGTCACCACATAAAATGAGATTAGTGGTTGTAGACCGACCTCGCAGGAAACCATGTTGGCGGTCACTGATACTGAGTTTAAGACTAGCGTAAAGCTGCTTGTGGATAATTTTTTCAAGGATTTTAGCGAAGATGCAAAGTTTTGATATGGGCCTGTAGTTCTCCACGAGGTCTCTAGGCCCTTTTTTGTGGATCGGAGTGATTAGAGCAGACTTCCAAATTGCAGGTACCTCACCCAATGTCAGGGACCGCCTGAACAGAAGTGAAAGAGGAGGAGTCAGACTTTCGGCACAGTTGAGTATAAAAACTGGCGGAATATTGTCTGGTCCTGCAGATTTTGTTAGGTCAACTCCTTTTAGTAGATTGAACACTTCTAGTTCAGAAATTTCAACTGAATGTATGTCCGAAATAATGTCGCTCAAATGCATGTTTGAACCCTGCGCGTGGTTATTAGAAATATAGTCGACACCGTTGGTGTTACTAGCAGAACTGAGAAAATTAGAATAAAAGTAGTCGCCAAACATGTTGCAGATATCCTCACCTATACTTGAAGTCTTATTTCTATATTTAAGTAAGGAAGGATAAGCATTACTTTGTTTTTTTGATTTAACGTACGACCAAAACGCTTTGGGGGTCTTAAATATGTCTTCTTCAATTTTTGTAATATAGCAGCTAAACATGTCGCTTTCAACTTCCTTGGCACGCTGTCGGAGCAAAACAAAGGACTCATGATCAGACAGATTTCCGTATCTCTTAAATTTTGCGTGGTACTTCGCTTTTTCTTTTAAAATTTTTATAAGAGGTTGCTTGAACCAGATAGGGTATCTGCTGCTTGGAAAAACCGTCTTAATAGGTACAAAAGAATCACGTAGTTCCTTGAGAGTGTCATAGAAAAATGTCACGGCATCCTCGAGTGTCCCAGTAGTCACTTCCTTGTGCCAGTCGATCTGGCTCAGCCGGTGATTAATGGCCGTATAATCTGCCGACCGATATAAGAATTTTATACGAGGTCGCGCAGGAAGAGTATGAAGTTCCACAAAATCAGCAGACACACAGAGAGCCCTATGATGTGGATCTTCCGGCACCAGGGGATCAGCGCAACTTGCTACTGAAACCTCGCTATTAGATAAAACTAGATCTAGTATTTTATTGTTGACATTTACGTGTGAATTGTATTGCGAGAGATTACAGACGGTAAGATTGTCAAACAAATTGACCTGAACGTGACCTTGGATGTTACTAGGGCAAACAGACTGACCATCATCGTCTGGCTCCCAATTTATATTTGGAAGGTTAAAGTCGCCGAGAACTAAAAATTTATCAGCGGGATGCTTCTGAACAATATCTGCTAAGTTATTAGAAAAAAATGTTAACTGACCTGCTTGGGAGTGGCCAAGATTTTGATTGCAGATGTACACTACACAAATATGCATTTTATACGATACTCGCGGTCTCTTCCTGTGAAGGGTGAGGGTAATCCACAAGTCTTCGGCAGATGAAAACCATTCACTGCGGAGATCACTGATAAGTTCGCGTCGCACTGCAATAAGCACACCACCCCCTAACGTTTGTTTCGTGCTAGAATAATTTCTATCGCGCCTCCAGACTATGTAACGATCGTCGAACAATTCACTGTCTTTAATACCCTCAATGAGCCAGGTCTCAGTTAAGCAAATGATATCGTACAAATTTACACACACATTACGATAAAACATTAACGTTTTTGTACGCAATCCCCGAACATTTTGGTAAAACACACTAATCGGTGACATCGCAAATAGAAAGATTACGTATTAGTGCTTCAATAGAAATTGTTATGTGAGGTACATTCAGTTTAAAGCAAAAAGTTAAATTATAATACATTAAAAAAAAGATCGAGATCAAGCTGATTACAACCATAGGTTCATGCAAATAGGATTCAATAGAGTAATAGTTGTGGTCAACACCGAGCGATAAGAGAACAAAAGGGCAGCGGTAACGGAATGTGTATAAAAAAATGGCACCAGTGTTTCTCAAACTATTAGCGAAGTGCTTGCGAGTACACAAGAACGAGACATTATAAAATTGACAAAACATTTTCAGTTTAAAAACTTCCTTAAGTCCAGTTCTGTTTTTATGTGATGGGTTGGAGAAGTAGTATTTTTCTTTATAAGAATTTTGCAACCCACTACCCAAGTGTATAAAAAACCACGTTCTTTTGCCAGTTTTTTCGTTTTGTTTAACAGCACTTTGTTCTCAAAAGTTAGATGATCATTGACGTAGATGACACTGTCGGACTGCAGACCCAACTTGCTTGCAGTTATAGATGATTTCTGTTTTTTTGCTGCAGCCACGAAATCATTTTTGAGGTATCTATTATGAACTGAGCAAATAATATTTTTATTCTGTTCGTTGTTTCGCATCGGTACTCTCGCTATAAAGTTGATCTGTTCTTTAGGGATACTGCATCCAATAATATCTCCTATCTTGCCGATGATTGCGTATAGATTTTCTGAGTTGGTTGTTGGAACACCCTTAATTTCTAAGTTGTTCATTCTTGATCTCTGCTCAGCTTCACGATGTAGATCTTCAATTTTGGAGCATCTATCTTGTAACGCTGCCACGTCCTCCTTAGTTTTCTTAAGGCAGACAACTTCACTCTCCAATCCCGATACCTTGTTGGCTAATGTTTCCATCGAATGGTCCAGAAACTCCACATCTGTCCTAAGAGTCGAATACTCCGATCTGATCGACTTGAGCTCCGCCAGTTCTGATTGGATAGCTTTCATGTTCTCCATTATAGCAGGTAAGTTCTCCATCTGGGCTGAGAGGGCCTTCAGTTCTGACATAATTGATTCCATATCAGCTGTTACGGGCCTAGCTGCTGCTTCAGCTGGGGGGCGAGGGCTAGATACTGCCGAGGATTTACAATTACTGCACTTCCATGTGTTCTTGCGATCCCCCAACTTCCTCCATCCTCCTTCAGTTATGCCAGCACAGGGAAAGTCAAACTGTCCCAGGCATCCCACGCATTTAGCGCCGTCCCTACTCTCAACTTGGCAACGCTTGCATTGAAACATTTTGTTTAGGTGTTGGAAACTTTGAGGATCTTAGTGAGGTAATTAGTCGTTCACCGTGTCGCGAAGTCTATGCGTGTGGCCGATTTGCTGTCTACCGTCTGACTGATATATACAGGTAGACGTTATTGTTTGTACAACAATTGAAGTCTCTTCAAAACTAAGAGGCCTGTATCTTAAGAGACAGCTACATGATAATTAATTAGTACGTAAGTTTTCTATTATTATTCCTTTATTTCATTATTTACATATTAATTATATTTTTAAATATCAGAATTTAAAAAATATAAAAATATACAAAATAGTAGCCTACCGGTATCGGGAACAGGGTCCAAGCTGCCGGCGGTCAGGGCTCCAGAGAGAGGAACCTCCTAATAATGCGGGCCATGTCCAGAACTACCGCTTTCTGAATCAAGCCACTATTATAGTCACAGGGATGCTTAACCAAGCATGGTAGCAAGCGAGGTAGGGCATCTCGCAGATAAACCTTAGTTTATCTGCGAGATGCCCTACCTAAAAACGAAAAAACATTTTACCATTTTCCTTCTTGGCTTTATCGCACAACTATCGTTCCTCTACAGCGCCCCTCGCGTAGGCTGTAGCCTGCAGGCTTCGCCGTCGATACGCGACTGAACTTTCACCACCCGTCCCCGCCTCCAGATATCTGCAGATTTATACCTCAAATTCTTCTAAGGTAGGTTGGACTGATAAGAATGTCTCTTCGTGTAAAGTTTTTAGAAACGTGTTTATAGGATTTTTTGTCCGAGTGTTGTTAAGTTTTCTCTTTAAAGATTTTTTTTTTTTGTGTTTTTCATGTTTGTCAAATCGTTTAGAAAATTATTTATCTGTGTCGTTTCATTGACTGAATCAGCAATACCTAAAAACAGATCGTAATGAAAAAATTTTTGAAACCATTAAAATATTATCGTCACTAATCCTTAGCATTAATTGTTTCAATAACAAAATTCTCGGATTTTTTTCATAACCCAATCTTAGATTTTCTACATACAGATTTTCAAAACAAGTAGCCAATAACTTTTAGAAATTATAATGTCTTTTTTTTCCGGTTGAAATTGCAAAGTTTATTATTTACAGCTAATAAAAAATGGTGTTACCATAAAGCTCAACACAAAAACCCACCCAAACTACACAAAATCCATAACCACCAGCAAAGCAACATAACCCCACATTAAACTCAATAATAATGTCGTATTCCCAACATAATCGTGCATTACATCACATGCTCGACCCGGCACCGAACTGCACCCACCCAGTGACAAGCCGCGCCGCCGGCAGCTGGGTACAATGGCAATTGTTCTCTCATTGATCATTAGATAGTGGTTGCACTCCTCCTGCTAAATCGTACGTTATTATTTATGCTGCTTCAAGCCTAACGACCTGCGCTTGCGCATTCAATGGAGGGGGTATCGCTTGTTGAGTGTATAATTTTGTTGTGTATGGTTTTATGTGGCTGTTGCCATGTGTTGGGAGTTTGTATATTGCTGTGGTGGAGTTTAAATGAAATACGATGATGTTGGAACTCACACATATTTTTTTTTTCTATCAAATGTTGGTGTCGTAATCTGATAAAATTATGTCCGCAAAAATTATGAAATATAGCTGATTCAAGAATATTGAATTGGAAGATAGTTTTTTTATGGATTATTGTGCGGTTTCTTACATCAAAAAGCTGAAGTAACAAAATTAAATGTACAGTTTGATGTCAGGTACAAAACCTGAAAGTTCATGACGAATCCCATTGTTTATGTCCATAGACCCATCAAAATTTTGCTGTCATCCATTCTAATCTGTCTACGAAGAGACGAGTTGAACAGGATGTGAACGTAGACGATACTTACCTACGTTGTATTTAAACTGACCACACATAATCACATATAATTTGTTGTCAATCGAACGGGCGACGATCTTTGACATTGAATCAAAAATCCATCGGTAAAAAGACTAAGGAAAAAAAAGACTAACAAAAATAATTTGACAAAAAATAAGTCACGACGAAAAATCATTCGTTGTTCTGTGATTACGCCTGATTACTAGTCTCCGATAATGGTATCGAGCAGCCATTCTATCTAGGACTATATCGTCCCTCCGCAGTTACGTTGCAAGGGGAGGTAGTGTAGTTTGATTGGGGGTCTTCGAAAACTGGTTTAGAAAAGGTTACCGGGCAAAACATATGTCTGACAAGCATTGACGGTGGTACAAAAGACTACCTTGTAAGTCAGAGGCGTCACGAGAAATCACGTTCAATGATGATTGTGTGTAATTAGAGGCGCAAATTAAATAAATTAAAATATAGATTTTTTGGTAGCGTGTTGTGCTGAGGAATGTCAATGTCGCAACTGATGTCAGTTCTTTAGATACGATGATTTATACGTGTTTCTTTGAGTATATTAATTTATTGGTTGTTAATTGATTACTTAATAGCAATTTGTATTTTTGTTTATTTTAAAAAGTTCTTCATCAATAGGTACCGTCTAAACGAAGTTTAAAATGCGCCTCCACATCAAAACATTGAAAGCACTCGAATAGACAAAACACCTTTTAATCCTCCACCAATTTTCGATCAGCGCGTCACCATTAAATATTCCTTAATAACCTCACAGTACTTCAACGGAGGTGTACAATTAAAAACATCGAATCAAAACGCCGCTAATTACCAAAAAAAAAACAATAAAGTTCGGAAGACATTAGACGATTGGCTTCGATATAGAGAAATTGACATTATGTCGATCAAAGGCGGCATTCGTTTTCAATAAGGTGGATTGACTAATAATGAACGTGGCTCGTAATCGGGACCGATCTGTCGTGAGAACTTCAAACCGTTAACTAAGACTTTTACAACTATTGAATTGGGCTTTGAAGTCGGCGAGAATAAGGAAGACGACGAAAACAAAATCAAATAAGAATCTCACTTTGGACTAGATGGTAAAGACAAAGAAAGGATTCCAAGAAATAATAACGAAAGACAGAGCGAATGCCTTAATGATGCTGCTGAAGTACCACATGTTACAGAAAAATATATAGCTATTAACATTTAAAAATCTGTTCCTACAGTATTCTTTTGTTTTAATGAAACTAACTATACAAAGCTCCCTTCTGTATCTAGCCTAAGTGCAGTACATATTTTAAACCTAAAAGAATAAGATACAGATCGGAGGTCAGGTGTTAATTCAAGCGATGGAGTCACACTTTGATCTTGTTATCCGATATTTGATCGCAATTTTTTCATCGCAGTACTCAGGCAGTCATTTCATGACAAATCCGTACATGACATCACCAAAAGCAATATCAGCGTTGATACAATTATTTTATAGTATCAATTTAGGTCTGACTATCCATATTTTTAAGCTGGATACCCATTTTTATAATGATACCGGTAGTTTCCGCACAGTTATAGTTAGTTAGATTCGTCAAATGGAGCCTTTTAATGGCATCCCTTGTCTGAAGAAAATTCTGCTCTTGGTACTACATGGTCTTCCTATTTATCGTCATCATGCAATGCATAATACACGCGGAAAATAGACTTGGAACACATTGAGTGATCAACGTGTTCGAAGTATACAGAGACACGCTCCCGCTCTACTATCATCTTGTTCACCGGCCCAACATCTAATAGCGACTTTTACTACAGATACACTCAAAAGAAATCCACCTATTTTGAATTCGTCACGCAATTTGTCAATCAATTTGCCGTCACCGCTCCATAGATCGTCCAAACTCCATTATATGTCAATTTATATACATAAAAAATAACTCTTTGCGTTCGCCGCTCGCATATTAATTCCTATAAAATTAATTGCGATGACAAATCCATTAATTTAAATTGCCCACAACTGGTTCCGTCATCAGATAAGTTGGTTCGTTTACAATTTTTATAGTGTTGCTTTTAACTTTTGATCTTTAAGTGTTGGGATGATGAGCATGGATGCAGTTTTTGTCATTGTGTCTTCGCTGTTAGATTGATTTTATCTTAATGTGGGAGCTTTAACGTTAGTAGCATTAATACTGTTTATTCCGATTTTGCTTTCATACAGAAGCGGTCTTCTCTGTGCTCATGAATGTAAATTTTGCTGCATTTTCCTGTGTTACAAATTGTACATTCAGAAAGCTTTTTGTGATATACATACCGACCGATGATAAAAAAACGTTTATCAAATTATAATCTCCGTGAACCAATTTGAACAAATTATAATTTTATGACATGTTCAATTTTGTTTTCCTAGAAGATAATTTTGGACCAGATTTTTTGATTTGATCACTGAAACCTACATATATCCATTAGCAATATGCCAATTTAAAGTTAATAGCTTTATTAATTTCAAAGTACCTAACTTAGTGCTACAAATAGATGAATAAAAATGTATCATCCTTTGAGTTTAATTGTTGTCTGAATGAGAAAGAGCGACTGTTTTGTCTGTTTTCAGTACCCAATTGCATATCTTTTTTAGATCCAATAGATAAAATCAAATAGTTTTCCTTTAGTATGGCTATTAAAAGCTCGCTATTTTCTCTACGATTTCGTAAATACCAATAACAATGACATTATACAAAATGCTATATTTTTACGAGCATAACGTGACAAGATCTTCATCTGTTACGACTATTGTGATAGACATCACGTGTTTTACTGTTATTTTAGCCATCGACCCCGATAGAAATACCGTCACCTTCACAAAAATAATTATTTTCTAATAAAATATTTATATCTCCTAACCTAACCACTCGATATGTCCCTATAACGATGATCCGAATCGAAACGCTTGCAATTAAGTTGCATTGAGTCGATACCTATCATTTTTAAGTATCGATAAAATTGTGCGTGGATAAAGGTTTTATTGGCTGGCATCATTACTACGTATATATACCATTACTATTTTAGTAAAAAACGTTCGAGTTGTTAGTTTGATTAATATTTTTATAAAGTGCCAATTTTTTTTTTCAACTTTTTTTTTAGTTCGCTCACTGTGCAGTTTTTCTTAATAGATCAGTAATGAAGAGTTATGGGTGAATAAAATATCATCGATCGTTTAGATAGAAGGAAAAATACTAAGATGTCTTTTTGTAGTGAAGCTATTATTTTTTATGATTCTCTCGAAATATCGACAACGGTCGTGACATTCTAAAAGTTTAATTAGGGAAATTGCGGTGTTTGTGACCGTTTACTTATTTATTTATTTTATTGTATTTTCATTAAGCTGCATTGGTCGGACGAAGCGACTTTTCGTCAAGGAAATTTCATCTAGATATCTCTACTACAGTAAAAGAAAGTCAAATCGATTTAAGCAATTAATGTTTACTACTTCTAAATAAGTGGGGCTCGTGGCTAAATGATAACAGCTGAACGGCCGGATCGAAGTTTTTTACTTTGCTACGCTGAAGCTACGCTTGCCGCGTACGTTTACGGATGGTTGACCGCCCATTACGTATTCATACTTCGGAAAGTACATTAAGCCGATGATCCCGACTGTCATTCGTAGATCGTTGATCTTTTACGGGTAGTCAAACGTCCAAAAGTCTGAGAACCAGTCCTACCAAGGGTATCGTGTTACCCAGTAACTGGATTGTGTATCTCCATGTAAAATACTGGTATTCAGCTGCATCCGGTTAGACTGAAAACCGACCCTAACATAACTGGGAAAAGGCTAGGCAGATTGTTATTACTCCTAATAATAAAATAAGTTTTAGGGATTGTCGTTTACAATACTTACTTTTAGTAAGTTTAGCTGGTCGATTTTAGTCAGTTATTAGTCAGAGAATAAACATTAATTAGTTTATTTAGACAATAGTTCAGATTTAGAAAACCTACTAAAATCTTGTGCCACCAAGAGTTAGAGGTAAACCTAGAGTAAAAACTTTTAAATATTAAGCCCATCGATTTGGAAAGTTAAGTCACTAAATTCTAGGTATGTATTTTTAATGTCAAAATAAATTGACGTTATAATAATAACACTAATAGACACCATCAACTGGTTAATATTAAGGTGCTCCCTCACCAGGAGCATTTGCCTGTAATGTAACATTTCAAATTCGATTTTGATCATTACATTACAATACTACCTCCCTGACTGACGAGCATTCGCGTGTAATCTAACATTCAACACCCGCCGGACACATTTAATTACAAGTGGAGCTTATTGATGTTACAAGTTGTATCAAGGTATTACACACTGTACAAACTGTACAAGGTGCGCGCTGTAATGCTCGATTTTCCTCCCTCACTGATGTGATGCTCGAATCTGTAACGTTACATTACAGGCGAATGCTCCCGGTGAGGGAGCGCCTTTATACACCAAAAACTCGCAACAAAACACAATCTCATGACCATACACAACATACTACAAATACTCGCCTAGAGCTGTATTAGAAAACCAATCTTACAAATTATATTATGACCGCACCATAATTACAGATCATACAATATACCTATAACAACAGGCCCGATATAACACTTGTTGATAAAGAAAACAAACACACATACATAATAGATATAGCAGTCCCAAAAACCAATAATATACAGAAAATTATCACCGAAAAAATCAGAAAATATACAGAACTACAAGAAGAAATTACCAGAGTATGAAAAATGAATACAGTAACCAGAGTCCCAATCGTGGTATCAACGACTGGTATCATCCCGAAACAACTATTTAATAGTTTGAATTCAATCAATCTTTCCAAATATTATATAACCTTACACTACAGAAAGCAGCTATATTAAACACTTGTCGCATAGTTCGGAAATTCCTACAATTAGATTTAGACAATAATTTCAATGCAGTACAAAACACGTAATCTACTCAAACTTAAAATCTCAACTTGATTTAAAAAAAAATACCAGGTTCTAGGAGCCTGAGAAAATAAAATTTAAAAACAAAATAATAATAATAAAATTTATTAAATTATTGTTTAATTTATTAAATTAATATTTTTTTTAAAAATTAAATATTTTTTTAAAATTATTATTTAATTATTTATTTAATTTATTCAGAAATATAAGGACTAACGTTAAATACAGTTTTTCTTAAGTCTATGTCAAGTTCACCCATGATTTGTGCCTGAACTAGGTATTCCTGTGTTTCAGGCGATTGGAGGTAACATAAATGATTAAATAATCATATAATTATCATATTCATATTATCGGTACACATATAAAAGGTTTATAAAATTATATATTACGAACAATATTTACTTTAGCACAAGTAATAACTTCTCTGTATCTTCATAGTTTTCTTGCAGTTACTCTGATTTAAGGAGTAGATGTTTCCTTTGTCATTCAGCCTATTATAGAGTAGCGGTCCGAGGTACATATAAAATTTGGCTGAGAAAGCATGTTTTGTGCTTTTTTGAGGGCAAACAATATCTTTCCGTCTCCTTTTTGTAAATTCAGTGCTGTATGGAAGTGCTGCGTGTTGTTTTCGTACAGTGCTCATTATAAATAACTGCCGAATTGTAAGTAGGTACTTTACAAAGCTTTATACAGGGTTTTAGTGGGTAAAAAAAAGGGCGGAAAGGGGGTTATGAAGTACCGCTGATAACTTATTTTGTATTTTATATTGTTCAAAGTTGTAGTAAGTGAAAATTCGGTACTACCTATATCAGTAGATAATATATTCATGAACTCATATAAAAATAATTACAAATAAAATAAAAAAACTTAAAACATATTTTTCCTTATCTGTCATTTCGTGTTCTTACTTTTAGTATGGCGATAGTCGTAATACCTCTGACAGCTTGCGTAGAAGATGAGTAAAACGATTTTAGGCCATCGTGCCATCAAAACATGTTTTTCTAATAAATTGTAATAATTAGAAATCGTGTTGTGCAATCTACTTACATGTCATGCGTCAATTAACTGTGGTGTTTATAAAACCAATTTGTAGAAAGTTCGTCTACTTGACAAACAACTCAATATTAATCGAAGTTATCCATTTAATTCGTAATTCGTGATACGTAAATATTATTCGTATTTATTCAGAGATAAATAACATAGAAGTTAATAGTCAAGTATGTAGCAATATCTTTCACTTACATTTTCGATGCTTTTCTTTCTAACCCAAAAGTAAACTGGGACAGAATGACTTAAAACATTAAGTCCGTTTTGTGTACCACTACAACCTGTGTGAGTACATACTCGTACTAAGACAGTACAAGTAACTAAAACGAATCCAATGACTTTGTAAAATATCTCTTTCTTTAAAATAATTACAAAAAATAAAGAAAAAAGCAGGAGCTCATTGGGCATCAAAAAATTCGTACGCATCGCTGTCAATGGGATAAGTGCCCAAAAGGCTGGCAGCATTACCACGTTGGATGGCAATGCTGATTCTTTGAGATAAAAATAGGCCAGCCCTCTGGTCACGTGCAGAGTCAACCAACCGCTTGACGATGTCCCGAAATATTTGATGAAAATGATGCATAAAAATAAATTGTTTGATGCCCAATGAGCTCCTGCCTTTTTCTTTCATTAAATATTATATTTTGATTGTTCTTTTATAAGCTATCTTTTGATAACGCTGGATTCATCATTAACTTATTTTGTTAAGTAACATGGGGGCAATTAGAATCATTTTTTTTTAAATTTTTTTATTTAACCATTTATGTACACACATATATAAACAGACAAGAAAAAAACAGAACAGAAAAATAGATACAAAGGTGATGCTTATTTCTTATAGAAATCTCTTCCAGCATACCTGCGATAGGACATTAGATACAGAGATGTAGACAGCGTGTGAAAGAGTAAAGGAGACAAAAAAATACATAAAATCGTAATAAATTATTTACTTAAAAAACTAAACAAATACTATGAGAATATACTTAGGTACATACATACATACAAATAAACATACATACATACATACAAACATACATACATACATACAAATCAATTATATTTTTTTGGAAATGTTGACGTTCAAAAGTGCCTTTTATGTGGTCATTTGAAATAAATGACTAGACTTTGCTTGTAAAAGTAAAAGAAGTTTTTTTTTTTCACTTTACAAGCAAACTTTGCAAGTTTTTGATTCTAATTGCCCTTTCCAAAAGGTAGTTTTATATGAAGAAGAATGGGCAATTATAGCAATTTTATGACAGATAGCAAGAAATAATTAAAAGTAGGTAAACACTTATACTAACAAACAGTAACATATACTACCTAAATTTAACATAGATCTAAAAGAATTTAATGCCGTTCGGATTTGGCTTCAGTACAGACGCCAGCACATCAAGCTACCCAAAACAAAAGAAAAGAAAAGTTGTTAACCAATGTGCAAATTGTAACCATTAATTCAGCACACGAGACGAAGAGTAAAAACTTTTCGTCGGATAAAAAAAAAACAGCTATTTCATAGAAAAGTGTAGTAGGTACCTACGCGGTTAAAATGTATGGCAAAACAATTGCTTTTTAATAACCGACAAAAAATTTCAGTGCAGGTTTCAGAATTATGTACTGAATTTATGGTTGACGGCACGGTTGGCGCAGTGGTTAAGCGATTGACTGCTGCGCTGCATGTCGCGGGTTCGATTCCCGCACGGAACAAATATTTGTATGACCTACAAGTAGTTGTTCCGGGTCTGGCTGTTTGTGTATGCGACTTTAAATGTTTGTAAACCCACCCACATTACACGAGATATTCCTAGAGTGGGGCAACGTTTTTTTTTTTAAAAAAAAACCTTCTACTCTCCTACTCTGTCCTTCTCATACATCTGACTTTGTTCGTTGTTCCTTTCATATTCAGTCATATTCAGCATTCTTCGTTAGAATGCGCTTCAAATAAAAAACTATTTCATAGAAAAGTGCAGTGCCTACGCGGTCAAAATGTATGGCAGAGCAATTGTTTATTAAAAAAAAAAAAAAAATTAACAATTTCAGTGCAGGGGTCAGAATCATGTACTCGTACTGAATTTATGGTTACAGTTTTCGCACTGGTTATTTTTTTTCCTGTATTGCTACACAGCCTTAGTAAGTGGATAGGCTATCGCAAAGATCACAAGACACTATCCCCAGTCAGTTTTGCCAATTCTATTCAATAAACGCCAAAGCCATAGCTTTCTTTTAGACGTCACGTACTCCATCAGCCTCACTTGAAGTATTCCGAATTTAGGACGCTGTCTACTCTTTTGTCTTATAAATTATTTAAATAGAGAATGCGCCTTTTGTTTACTTGTAGGAGCTATTGTCGGAAGCACTTACCGTAAAATTACCCATCTAACCACCACGTACACTATGTAGTATATTATGTACCAAGCCTATTGTATTGTCTCTTGCAACAAGTCCGCATTGCGCATATTCCATTGGACGACTCCGTTCTGTCAATTACATGAAGCGACAAATTCATATACCGTAACATCCTCGGCTTATGTGCCACAGCATACATCATATTCGCCTATGAATATGTAGTGCTTCAATTTTTGTGATTGGCTTTTGTTCTTTTGTAATTACTCTGTGGTAAGGCTGGGTGTTCCGACAAAGTTTCAATTGCGCGTTCTAGAATCAGTTTCGAAATTGTGTCATCTTTATACTGTTATTCTTTAGCTTCAGTTTCGTGCATGCTGTTGTTTTGTGAACGGTACATGTAAGTTGGTGAGTTAGTAAGTGTCAGTAGTCACGGTTAGGTGGTTGCATGTTGCTTCACCGAGGTTGCTAAAGCTGTCGTAGATAATGTGCTGTGTTGATGATTACACTGATATGTGTAACGGACTATCTTTACGTGCACTGAGTCCGTATTGAGCGATATTTCTTTTATTCAGTTGGCTGTATCATCTATTATGTTGGTAGTGCGTAAATTGCAATTAGAAAGATTTGTTGAATTATATTCTCGTTGATTGGGATTGTAATGTGTATCTATCTTGGGTATGTAATTATGTTGTGTGTGTTATTAGACTTTATTAGCCAACTTAGTTGAGACAAAATTATTTTCTGCTATATTTTTCTCGTCATTGGATAACAGATTGCGTTTAGTTTAGAAAATTATGATGATGCGTTTGCTCCTTTTATTTTTATCTACCTTATGTGAATACAATATATATATGTATATATCTTTCACTTTATATTTATGTAGGTAGTATAATATGTCCCGCGCCGAAGACTTCGTTGAGATTGGCCGCCGTGGCCAAAATACGGTCTGGAGGACTTTATTTATTCATGTATGAACAAATCTTTCATCACTTTATTCTTCTGATTTTAGTAGCAACAAGACAAGAAGTCAACCAGTCCTGTCGTGAGAAAATTTAAAATTCAGACATATTAAAACCAACTCTAAACAAAAGAAGCAGCTAGAAAACGATGACTCCTTTCAAAACTCGTCCAAATTCAGAACAATCAAACACATTCCTCCAACTCAAAATGAAAGACATGCAGTAATAATATCAATAAAACAAAGGAAAGTATATTTTGTCAAAAAAGCGGAGTTGTCTTGCTTTAGGGCGCTTGAAGCGTGTTATTATGCAGATCCGACACCGTCGCCCGTGGGGACCGGTGACTTAGAGTACCAGGCTTACATGAGGCACAAGGACAATGGAAAAGATAGTAAAGAATATTATGAAAGTAGTGAATTTCTGCTGGAAGAGAAAGGAAAATAAAAGACTTGGATAATGTTGAAAATTATATGAATAGTGAAACTAGTGTACTGTAGGGGGAAACGGAGGGCAAAGAAAAGAATTGACTGTGACAAATCTGAGGAATAAGGAGCAAACAGAGGAAAGTTGGTTTTAAAAACCAATTTAAATAATCTCAAGGAACTTCGAAGGAAAAACTATAATTGATTGATGATTAATGGCAATTGGTACAGGCAGTTCAGTCAATAAAAATAAAATTGGATGTAAATTGAATAGTAAAACGTGGGTGAACCCATTTCTACAACGCTTGTTCTCATGGTAGTACACCTATCATCAATATCCAGGAAATATAAATCAACAAACGCAAAGAAATAGATAAATATGCAAATAATGCAAGAAACACTTGTTAAAAGGGTGCAGAAAACATTACCAGGAAAGCACTTGATTATAAAATGGACATAAATGTTCTGAATGCATTAAGAACGGCCCAGTAACGCCACCTGTCAACTCAGACATTAAAACTATCCACGTAACCAGTGAATGTCTAGCTCTTGAAATAATTTATAACAGACATTTTGATCGCCTGCCTTGACAAGACATCCAGTCAATATACAATGGACAAGAACTTAAATATTTTAACTTAATTGACGTGCTTACTTGACTACTTAAATAGACTGACATTTTGAAATAAAGATAAACTACCAATAAGGCACTTATATCCTTCGTGAGGTATGGAAATCAGTTAATAATACCTTTGTAAAATCAGAATTTCAAGACTTGCCTATAACTTCCTCAAATTACCCCCCATTTCTAGATACAGCTTCGATGATTCTAAAATACAACGGTGCATCTTGTTTTTTCAATTTAATTTCTGTGACTATTTCGCTAATGTGTACCGACAACACCCCCCTGTTAATATAATTCAGGCGCCAAAACATCGTTGTAGCACTATAGTCGAATATAAAACATTGGAACGTCTCACACCATTCCAAATTCCTTTTTTGTTTTCTTAAAAAACCGCGCCATATAATCCCTACTAAATTCTCATCCATGGGCGGTGACGGAATGTCAAAAATTCTGCTCAAAATGTGACCATCGCTGATGTTATTCGAGTCTGATGGACGCCCGGGGACATCAAGCCTTCGTTTTAGTTCGCAGAAAGATTTTTTGCATACATTATTATGAAGGTGATTCATCAGTATCTAAGATACTTCTAAGTCATTATTTCACTGATTGTTGGTCATTTTCTTAGATTGATTCAATTTCTGTGAATGGGTAGTGAAGTAATGGTTTGTTTATCTGAGTTGTAATATTGATTGTAAGGATTGTGGTTTATTTTCATTGCATTAGTTTCCTGCATGCAATTTTTTACTATGTTGACACTTTTTTAAAGTGAACCGTTTATTACATCGTCTCAAACTTTTTCGTCTGTGTGTTGCATGTCGCGTGACGGTCGGCCGCAGAGTAGGGATAAAGTGCGGCGCCTATAGTTCGCATCAGCTGACCGTGTAGTGTATAGACTGTGTATAGACTCATTTGTGTTTATAGTTAAATGTGAAAAAAAGTTTCACTTTTACCGTGGTTTCATAAAAACCACACAATCTTTTTTTATCTACATTCTTCGAATAAACATGATTCATGAAATAACCTTTGTTGTCACTATGGAGTGCTCTCTTGTGTTACGTCTAATAATTATGAAGGCAGCAGCAATCACCGTTGTTACACTGATAACAATCATACAGCAATCACTAATCCGCTATCCAACGGTTATCACGAGAGCCACAGTGGACATTTACAGCTCACAATTACAGAAAAAAACAGTACAAGCAACTCTCAAATATATTCACGGAGACGTCGGAAAACTTTTCAACTGTAATCTGTCTATCAATCTCAGTTGTTAAGCAACGTATAATAAACGTGGTCATCATAATTCGAAATCTTACAGCGGAGCGAGTTGACCGCTACCACCACTGTGTGTGACCGTTCCACACTGCGCACATCTGAATAATTCATATGCTACCTACGTAATTAAATGTCTTGCCAAGTAAAAAATAACGACACCTTCCTGTAGGATTTCTTAATATATGATTTACTATTACGTGATAGTTGAAAGAGTAGTTACGAACTTACGGATGAAGAAATAAATGATACGCGTGATGAAAAAGTGGTAGAAAAAGTGGCTAAGAGTGGTAAGTGGTAAAGTAAAGTGGGTGTAAAGGGTGTTTTAGTTACTGGTGCTGTGTTTCCGCGAAAAGGTTGTTTTGCATTTAAACAATACAGCTTTTACTTGATGCATAGTAATGGGTGTTCCATATTTATTGTTTGTGTTAGAGTGTCAGTTTTTCTTTTGTAAACGGTTGTTGTTGGTCATAAAAAAATGTATTAATGTTTAAATACAATATCAAACTGTAAGAATGAAGGGATTCATCATGAATTGAGTTAGTTATAAATACAACGTGACAAGAAAATATTGTTAAATATCGTACCTTGTTTGCACACAAAGTTCTGATTGATAGTACAGACGCCAACATATCAAGCTACTACAAGTTTTCAAATTTCTTTAATAGATTTTCAACTTTAACGCTGAAGCATTAGGTTCAACGTTGACTGGGAAAATTTGACAGTTTCGGGTAGTTTGATGTGCTGGCGTCTGTACACCCACATATAACCAGTTATGTTTAAGTCCCATGTGACGTTCATGTTTAAGTAGTTTAGTGTTCATGTTCCCATGTTTAAGTTCCATGTGTGTTACGTGTGTGTGTGTGTGTGTGTGGAGGCGAGCCTATTGCCACCAGCCAAGCACAAATCTAGAACTCCGGGCTGCTCCTGAGAAATTCCAAATGGGAAAAAATCAATGCGAGTAACACTGCTCGAACCGGGAATCGATTCTGATTTACTCAAGTGTAATTAAGGACTGAAATGGCTGGATTTCATGGGAGGACGCCTTTGCCCAGAAGTGGGATGTTACAGGCAGACAGTAATCAGAAAATATGCAAAAAATATAATTATCTATAAAATCTTATAATCCATTACTTGCACGTATAAGCATAACTCATGAAAACAAAGTTAAGGAGTGAACTCACTACATCGGTAAAAAATACGACCTATTATTAAGAATATGAACAGCGTTGAAACTACTGATTTTATATAATTATGATGAGAAACACTATAATTGCATTAAGTGCATTTGAAATACACTGAAGTTAAATGTCAAGTGCAATATGGTATTTCCTCTGTTATTTTGTTGCTATTTGTAAATATTTTTTTAATTAATTTAATTTGCACTTTAGAATGACATAACATGACATCATGCCTATATTCCTCGAAGCGTTAGTCAGAAGTTGAGTTGAAGTCACCCACATTTCGCCAGTTACAGGGGGCAGTCCCATGTAAAAGAAAGAAAGAAAGAAGAAAGAAAAAACGTTTATTTATTTATTTCTTTTCTTTCTTTCTTTCTATGAAACGTTTGTAGTAACGATAAATGGACTTGTATTATGAGAAAGAAAAATTGAGGTGAGGCTAACCTCACCCCATTTTTCTTTTCTTTAGTCTGTTATAATTTCTCACCATCAAATACCTAAGTATTTAGTGGTGAGACATTTTAACAAAAGGTAACAGGTAAGTCTGTTTAAAGGCAAGTGTGTGTGTAACAGACCTTTTACCTTCTGTTAAAATTTCTCACCACCAAATACTTAGCTATTTGATGGTGACAAATTACCTTACCTTGCTTTACCTTTTGTCCTATGTCACTGCAGGGATCCATCAGAATATCAGAATCAGGTATATTTGTTTCACACTTACGTTTTTTTATTTGAATTGAAGTACGTCATAGTCAGCAGTCCCAGTGTTACTTTCTTTTTTTAAAATAGTTTTCGTATTTTGGCACCTTGTATTTTTATTCATATTCATGTATGTACTTAGATAACATTTGATTGTGCTTGTGTGTTTTGTGCTATTTTTTTTGTGTGCATAAAACATATGATTTATCTATCAATCTGTTACTGTTATTCTGTATCATCCCACTGTAAAGGTCCACTACCCATGACTTCCAGTGTTTGCAATCGGCATGTGTGGACCACTGGTCGTTTGTTTTGTTCAGCTCGTCCCGCCATCTTCTACGGGGTTCATCAATCTACCTATTTAAAAAAAAGTATTATAACGTATATTTTCCCATCACTAATCATTTTATCACCGTCCGTATAACGCTAAGAAATGAACTTTTTTGCGAACACACTCGACTGTGACGTCACGTTTTTGCTTTAATCTACGACGTTACACATCAGTGGGTAACAACCTTAGGAACAAGCACAGGCGTATAAAAACCTGTTACATATTTATTTCAGTTTACTGGAACGTCGAATAATGTTTTTAGATTTGTTTAACGAGTTGTATTGTTTTTATATTAAAAGCTCGTGTTATGTCAATAACATTTTGTATTTTATAATATCTACGTTGGGATTTAAAGTTTTAACAGAAAATATGTTAAACAGGCCAAATAAAACACAGACGGTGATTAAAAACAAACAGAAAAAACTAAAACAAAAATACCATACCTTTAGAAAACAATTAAAATCCAGTAAACGCTAAAAATAAGTTTGATAGATTATCCAAAACTACCATAATGGTAGATTTTGTACGAAATAGCCCCCCTAAATCACTGATGCTCTAATTAATGTTCGAAATTTAAAGGAATACTTATAATTACAGCAGATTCCTGGATTACGGTTGGCTCTGTAATCTTTTGCAATTTTCTCTTAATCGCTTGAGTTTAAAGTGACCAGTTTTCGAAGACCTCGCGTCACTTTACCATTCTTTAACAAAACTGTTCAAAATGTTCATGGGCTCGTGGTTTATGAGGTTTTTTTCAAATTGGTTGTTTTAAATGGTACCCCGAGACATTTGGACTTATGTGATAATGCTAGGGCAAGATGGTAGAAATTTGATAATTCGCGGTTAGGGAAACGATCGTTTTAATAATAAGTTGGGACGAATTGTTAGTGAATTATCCTGCGGATCAGAGAATGAATGGAGTGGAAGAAAAGTTATCCTTATATTTTTTTTTGTTTCGTATGTTTTATTTATTTATGGGATTTCATACACATTTTTTAAACATTTCTTTAATGGCTTTTCTTTTGCTCATTTGCAGATTATTTATTTTTAGAATACTATTGCACGCGAAGAAACTTTCATCATCATTTGCCTTTTCCCAACTATTTTGAGGTCGGCTTCTAGTCTAACCGAATGCAGCTGGATACCAGGTCAGTATTTTACATGGAGCGACTGCCTATCTGAACTCCACAACCCAGTTACTGGGTAATACGATACCTCTTGTTAAGACTGGTTGTCAGTCTTTCGGGCTACTGACGACCCGTAACGACTGTCAAAGATCCACGAATGACATCTGGGACTAACGGCTTAAGCTTAACGTTAAGCCGCTGGTCGGTCTTGGTATGTGAAGATGGTCACCCAATCACGGACTAACCGCGGCAAGCATAGCTTAACCTGAAGAGAATAAAATGAAGAAAAAAGAAAAAAAACGCGAAGATTCTTTTTAGTTCATAAATATCTTTCAACACTGCAACTTGACCTTAGCGTATGTAAATAAATAGGTATAATAAAGTTACAATAGCATGTACTAATTGTAAGGAATAATTGCGAACGATGAGGACACTTCAAGTTAACGACTTACTGAAAATTGGTCGTAATTATACACAATTTAAATGCTAATTCTGGTACATCAAAGTCATTCACATTGCTGATTTGTCCGTAAAATATCTAGATATTTGTTCAGACTTGGATTTTATACCTAACAATTATGTTTCTACTTGACTTTGGGGGAACAATCAGATACCTAAATAAACAAATTAATACAGTATATGACTTTCATGGCCGTCACAAAGATTGCCCGTCAAATCCACAGTTCAGCGATTGCAATTCTTATTTCAAATTCAACAAGAAAAACGAGCGCAAAAATAAGAATTAATTTTACATTTCACCAAAAATTATTTTCAAAGTGACCTCGGCGCGTCTCCTCGGTTTTTATGGGTTAACAGCACCCAAGACAACCATTTATCATGGACCCGTCAAAATCTAATTGTGCCGCCTGGCTAACCACCATTGTGACCGTAATTAGGCCCTTTATTTTTTTACACAAAGAACTAAATCGACTTTAAGGTTTTTTTTTTTGTTCCACCATCACCGAAAGACGCAATTTGGTCGATATTCCAAATATTTCACTGTGATATTTCATAAAGTGATCGTCATTTTTATGATGATCTGCCAAATTCGATGATTGGATATTTTTTTTGGTGATTAAAGATAAAAATGCGGATCGTTCGAGATGAAAAGATCACGAGATGATTAGTTTTTTTTTTTTAAATCCATGCATTGAGGACACTTTCTATCCGTACGCGTACGCCACATTCTGTTCAAAGTGCCCATCATAATTGTCGTCGTCAGTCGTCAATAGTGTTACAACTTGAGTTTGGAAAACTTTGGTGATAATTCTCGTTTTCGTGTAACGGAGGGAGTAAAATAATATATGAAATTCATAAGTTTTCGGTGTTCTGTTTTTCTGTTATCGTAGGCACAGAAAACCTTTTTTTTTATGGGACTTTTTAATTCACTGGCATTCACTGTTTAGCTGGACATGTTTTAACAAAAAACTATAAATAGGAGAAATTATAGGACGATCGGTACCTATGTCAGTCATTAATATATAAAAAAAATCTGCTTTTCTCTGGTTACATATCTTAAGGCATATCATTAAACTATTATAGGCAAAAAAAAAATGCCACGAGCGAAATATCGGACAAAACTCTAAATAGATTAAACATTATTAACTTCGAAGATGAGAATATAAAAAAAAACACAATCAGTTAGGGGTTGGGCTGTAAAAAATCGACTCCCGCGCACGATGCGGTAACAAAAGCATTATAGTTCACGATTTCGTAGATAAATTGGTAGCCATTTTATAAAATTACATGGTTTTAATAAAAGTAAGCAAAATAGGCGTTTCTCATATAATATTTTTATTAAGAGGGTGTGCTTGCAACTGAAGGAGGCGTTAAGGGTAGCCATTAGTGTACTCTACCGAAATTGGTATTAAGAAGCTTATATGAGAAATAGTGGTTATTAACGCCTATTTTCTTTTGGGAGTTATAGTTTACAATCGAGACAAACACACCATAGACTACTCACCGGTATATAAATAAGTCCTTCTCGAACAAAAATCTATTGAAATGTATTTTGATATGTTTCTGTAGGCATGATCAGCCTAAAACGTTCCTACTGCTAGGAGCAGCTCCTCCTAGCAACGAGATAAACGCACATCTCCGATTAGTTTTGTGGCGTTACCACACTAGTGCGGTAACATAATGTAAAAAGCACGCGTGTTTAGTAATCTGCATTATGGACCTAAAAGCGGTTCATTAAGAGCCACTTTAAGAGCAAATGTGTTGAAAAACATACTTTAAATATGTACCTACTTGGATATTTATGTATGTAATTCATATAACAGTGTTCTATTAAAAATAATTGAAACAATTTATAAAAATTGAAATGTCACCTAACTCTATAGAAAAAGCAGTGGTAGCCCAGTGGTAACGGTCCCGACCTACGACCTCTACACTATGCCAATAGTACTTTCTATTTCCATACTAACTACAATTTGACATACGGCAACACTACGATCAGTCTAAACATTATTTTGTGTTTATTATATTTTTTATACAACGTGTAACGTTAAATGCACAAAACTTCAGACACCCCACCTGATTTTTAATTCAATTGACCTATTTCAGAGAGAAAATAAGTCATTAAGAAAATTGTAAAGGTTTTATGTGCTGTTTTAGTTTTTCTGGCCATTCTGATCGTTTCTTAAGTCTGCGACGACGCGTTATCGAGTCGTCACCGGGCCGCTGCGCCGCGCTGACATTGGCTTGCTTGACCTATTAATAAATAGACGCGGCAAAGTTTTTAATGAAGATTTTTTGAAAAATGTGACCTATATTAAAAAGTGGTTCAATTAATTCTGCTCGTTATTCTGATCAAACTATTTTCAGGTTTTGCGCATTTAACGTTACACGTTGTATAGGCGGTTTAGCGGTTTTGCCAGTGCCTTTATTTACACCTGCGCGCGCATCGCTAGCGCGGCGCGCGGAAAAACCAAAACCATTTTCCATAAACTTAATAATAATACAAGTCGTATGAAACGCGTGTGCATTGATCATTACACACTCGGCTTCTTTATTGCGGTCGCCTACTGCTCGCGCGAATAATATCGCCTCGGGTGCAATGATAAACATAACACACATGTATCATAATGTACTGTTACTATATTTACGTACCTACAGTTGCGCATCGATATGAAATATTTAGGGACAAATGAAATAGATTCTCACACAACGTAAATACATCTTATATCACCCAGTCCCCTAAATCCAGTACCCTATAAAAACTGATTAGAATCCCATTCCTCTGCCGTGTTCCTTTAGACTGCAGCTATCAATCACTCCGTGTGGGATGACTCTAATTATAGGGATTAAGGGCACTACGTAGTACCAGGTAATGGTACCGAGCCGCCCCATAATAGAACCGAAACGCGGGACAAAAATTGAACTTTAATCAAACTTGTTATTCGTCGTGTTATTAATAGTTTTTGAAAGAAGAAAAAAAAGGGTATTCAAATAAAACAATATGGACTGGTGGTTGTTGAATAATTTTATTAGATTTGTTTTTATTTATATTCTAATTCAACTATTAGGTAGGCGTCGTTACACTTTGAGTTAATATTTTTTTTTAACCACTGTTAAGGCAAATACAGTGTTAATTGATGGCGTTATTCCAATGTGCCTATCGCCTATCGTGTATCTCTCTACCTCGGACTGAAGTAACTCTTCTTCCATCCCGTGATCCCAGTTCTATCTGGGGTCAGGTCTTCTTGTATAGTGGTGCCCTGCTCAGGGTTGTCATAGCAGCCAGGTTCTTTGCTATCATCTCCCTCTCGATATTGGACCACGATGTAGTGAGGGTTTCCCTTTTCCCACACGTTTCGTAGGGATATTATGTTCGGACTGTTTTAATGAGAAACTATCATCTCTTCTCATTACGTGGCCTTACCATCTAAGCATGCTTTCTTTTAGTTTGTCCGTTGTTGGGGCCACTTCAAAGGATCCTGGAATAAAGATTTAAATTAAACGAAGGAGCTCATTCTAATCATTGTGCGCTATATGAATTTCTCATGAATCCAGTCTATTATAGTAACGTTGTCGCTATCCAAAATATAGTTACTGGTTCCGAAAAAACACAATGTAACACCGAACACAATATATCACTTAATAAAAACCTAATCGATCTCAATCCACTGAAGTACGAAAAATTAAACCCCATTGGTTAAAACTAAAGGAATTAGAACAAAAAACCTATTACATGCATTTAACACAGAGAAAAAAGGCACAAAAACGGAGGCACACGAGGGCTGTTATTTTTCGGTCACTATATTTAGGGAACGCACCTTGAAGGGGGTTAGTTAATTAAACATGATGCGCCTGCGCCACGGATCTAAATCTTAGGCAGCCATTACACCACGGTTTCTCAAGTTTAGGCGATACTATATGGTGAAACGGTGGTAAAATATTTTTAATAAAGAATTAATTTTATCGGTTTGAATAATTTAATATATCTTTAATTCAGATAATAGTCCTTAAAATAACTACAAAGAAAGCGTTAGTAGGGTTTTTAGTAATACACACAAAAATAAAAAGGTGTTAGTAATTTGTGAGTAAATAAATTATAATGAAAATCAATAACTAAATAATAAATTATGCTGAAAAGATTTGTTGATAGATTAACGTTACTTAAAAAAATACAAATGCCCTATGACATCGGATAATATACCTAATTAATAATTATAAGTAATTTGTAAATATTCACTTTAATAAGTTAAAGTCAGCTCAGTCAGCAAAAGCAGTCAGCAAAAGAGACACAAAATTTTGCAAACAGGTAGGTATTCAAGACAAATTGAAAGTATAATTTTTTTATCAAAGACATGTATCGAACTTTGAACACCCCAGAGCTACGATTATTAATTGGGCGTAAACCTCACGAGATTGGGCTCGCCTCCTGATACAGATTCGACTTTAATTCTGTTGATTACTCGTTTTCAATGGGAACTCTTTTATTTCGGTCAAAGATACAGTCGAGGAGAAAGCTAATTGAGAGTAACGAACATTTTAGTTCTTTTTAAACTCAAAATCCAAGGCTCAACGATGCACTCACAAATATTAAATTAATTTAATCTATATAATAACTGCTGCGACACCAAAGGAATATTAAAATGTAACTCAATCTATTGTTAAAACCAATTTCATAAACCAGGGCTAAAATTAAACAACAAACTAAAAAGCAAGCCATCCATCGCGTTCACAGTCCTGTCAATAATCATTATGAGAAGCCAAAAATAATGATGACAAAACATCGCCGACGACACGCGTAGTTAAACGAAAGCTTTCATATTCCCCAACAAAAATAGAAGGCAAATTGACAGATGACAAATAAGACCGTTAACACCACGGTCACGGAACCAAAACCAATGATACATGATCCATAGATCAACTTACAAACACTCCCAATCGTTCCACTGAAAAAGGAATCGAGAGAGATGGGGAAGACCATAGTAAAATGGTCGACGATAGTAAATATTTCTACCGGGGCTAAATGTGATAAAATACATCAAGACATTGTCGTTAGAACAAGATAGATGGCCACACAAAGTCGGTAACACATTCCTTTGAACAACGAGATTAGAACAGACATACACAAACTGTTGTCGGAATTAAGCTCTGTTGTTCAATTGAATAGGACAGCAAATGAATGAAATCAAAGAGTTATAAATATAAACAAATGTGATACAGCCCTGAGGCTATCAGAAGCAATGTCATAGTGTAGACGTTTTAAAAGATGCTGCGCAATTTGAGACAGTCACAAATGAGATGAGATTAATGAATCTCCAATGCTGATTGACTTTTGAATAAGGAAGGTTTTTTATTGTTTTTATTTATTTTGTCTTTTAGTCTCGCAGATTGTGACTGTGAATACTAGATTCTATTTGAATAAATGAGATATGAATATGCACTAATGAACATTAAACTTTTAACAGGTATACCAAGTCTCTAGTAACAATACCTACGAGGAAAAGCAGTCAACGATAGTGACATCAAAAATACACTCTCGAATTTTGCAGCACTAAAATTTCGCGCCAACTACCGAACACTTTTATTTAATCCTGTACAGAGTACAATTGGAATGGACTCTCGGAATGTAAAAGCAACAACGATTGAGACAAAGGGCGTAAAGGTCGACCCTTCAGAGTGCATGGGTGTGGCGAACTTAAATTTTCGCATTGACAGCCGAAATGGCCCTCAGGGACTGAGAGACGTGCTTTTAGTGCCTTTATTCGTTATGGTTAATGCGGCAACTAGTTTACGAGCTGTACTGTTATTTGTGACCTCTAAGGGTACGGTAGCTGCCTCCACTAACGGCTTTTGTGCTATGAGGAAAGGTATTTCGGCATGTTCTGCAGGTATTGTTTAATTGATTGTGTTTGTAGCTGGGAAGTGTATTTCATTCATTCTTATTTTATTTACAGTAATAGAGTATAAAGATTTTAGCTAATCTTATACAAGCTGGCATGGACAGCGACGCGCCAATTTTGAACATGAATTCAATGCATGATTCTAGCATAGTAATTTTTGAATCAGCATTTTATTTTAAATCAACCAATCAACTCAGCCTATCGCAGTCCACTGCTGGACATAGTCCTCTCCCAGATTGCGTCACAACTCCCTGTCCTCCGCCTTCCGAATCCAGTCTACCCCAGCCACCTTCTTTAGGTCATCCGTCCATCTAGTTGGGGGCGTCCCACACTACGCTTGCTGATACGTGGTCTCCACTCCAGGGCTCGTCTATTTTACCGGCCATAGGTCCTTCGACAGACATGGCCACTTCAGTTTGCTTACTCTACAAGCTATGTCTGCAGCTCCGGTAAAAAAATCAGGAATTAAATTATTCGGAAAAGAACCGGAGTTATTTTAAATAAACGACAAACATTTTCAACGCAGACATGTTCAAAATCATGTAGATTGAATCCATAGTTACAGTTTCGGCGTCAATGTCCTTGCCAGCTTGTGTTAGTAAGTTTTCAAGTGAGTGAAAACGTCTGACGTAATCATGATAATATTCTAGGAATTCTTGATAGTTTTCCACAAAAACAAGATTGATGTTTTGAATGAGACTTCTTATTCTTTTGTATTCAGATTTATTTGTTTTTAAATCGACTCATTACACCTCATCATTCTTGATTCTCAAGTTTACAAAATATTGACCAACCCAAATTAATCTTAGTCTCACAAAACCAAATCTATCTCAACACCCATTTAGTTGATATTAATATCATCTATTGTCATGTCCCGAACTTTATTCAAAGCATCAACGTTTGTCACGTCAACGAAGGAATGGGATTGGCCATCAATCATGCTGTACGAAAATTAGGCTTATTGTTCCATTGCCGCTCCCTTACAAAATGAGATCCCTTTGAGTCGTCAACCTTCGATGGATGATGTTTTGACAGATATTTTCGGTTCACGGGTCATTTTAGTCATTGTTCGTCACCGTTTGAAGTTGTGTCGTAATGTGTTATCTGATTTTAAAATTTCGTCTCGTCTTGAAAGAATGGAGGAGATTATGTGGCTATTATATGTAAATGGTAACTTAAATACAGACTGTTGTGGCCAAAGGTCGTCTGTACTGTCAGAAGATAATCCTTGCCTTTCTATCCAGGTAAACAGTTAGCCCATGTTCGCACGGATGTAAAAATATCGCGGCGGAATTTTATCGCGCACTGGAATTTCAACTCTCGGTGTTCAACCGAGCATTGATAATCCTACAGAGCGCATACCAGCGCATCAATAAACCGAAAAACGGTTGGATTTTTAACGCTCGGCGCTATGCAGTGAGTTCAAAATCAAGTGCGCGAAAAAAATCGCCGCGAGAAGAAATCGCCTCCTGGGTTTAAACTTATTCTTTCAGGTGATTGTTATGGCTTGAGTATTATACTCGATTACCTATAGCCAAAACTTTTTCCAATGATGTGTTTTGCATATCCAGTTTGTTGGTACAACAAAAATCTTAGGAAAAAAAAAGTAACTTTCGCTTTGAAATAAACATGCATTAAAAATTAAAAATAAACTCTCAAAACAAAGCAGTAAATAAAGATTAATACTATGAAATAAAAAGAGCAGTATACCTACTCCTCAATAACACAACACAAGATACGACACCTGCCATTATTCGTGTCGAGCTAAGCAATATTGACAGGTTCATTACGACTATTGTCTTACGGAGGGTGGCAGGGATGTCCTTTTAGGGTTATCGAGACACCAAAATAGTGATTATGTTAGTGGTAAGGTGTTTTGGATTTTATATCGGTAGTATTATTGGACACAATATTATTATCACCTCGGCAAGCCGAGGATAATTTTATTTTTAATTAACGAGATTCTGTCTGGATATAAAAGCCTAGACAACAGTTTTAGGCTTTGTTATTATTACATATAACAGAAAAAAGTAACTACTCGTAAATGACAGATTAAAACATTTCAATATTGTTTATGGACGTGTTAGATTGGTTTTTGGGTGAGGACCCTGAGTGTGGAAATCTGTGAATACAACCCACTTGTAAAAGCAAACGTTAGTGACTACATCTAGTACTTAAATAAATATTTCTATCGTTTTATTTCATGTTCAATCAAAAGGCAATTTCTCACTAGGCAGAATAAAATTAGCCAACATAAATAAAAATGGAAATAAGAACACTTTAACCAACCAGTTTCAAGCATACACAAAAACTGTCCCTTAGGCAGTACGACAACAAAGCCACAAAAAAAAAAAGAAAACTCCACAAACATGACCCAACACTTATAATTACAACCGCTCAAGATTAACCAAAAGCAACATATATCAAAAGTCTTCATATCAGTCTTTTCCTATGATTTACTGGACCAATTTGGGCCCCAAAGCCTTGGTGGACATCAAGTTATCTGATCAAACATGCCGTAAATAATACGCGGACTGTATTTATCATGGCACCGCCAAATATAAGTAATAGAACGATTTATTGCCACGAAAATGATAGTGCCTGAAGGTATTTTCGTTGATAAAGGCTTTGTTTGGTTAATTTTCTATGGTGGATAAAAATTAATGTTGATCTTGGAACAAAACATATTGTCACTTCTCAGAAGTTTTAGGTCGAGGCTCTGGATAAAAAAAATGAAAAATGTCATAACTATTTAAAATCACAAATATTCGTAACCATCATAGTGTGGTCAAACGTGGACCTATCATTAAAAAAAAAGTGGTCTTATTTTTATAAATCACATCATTTATTCATAAAAATCCAATGATACTGAAAAAACTCACTCAATAGACATTATCTACACAAGAATAATAAATTCGATGCACTGAAGTAAATCTGCAAATAGTAAATAAATAGTCCAGCACTAAGAATGGCCAAAATCACAAATTCCACTGGTACAACGAACCTCTCCTCAATTTAAATAAGCATCTTACGTAAGAAACAGGTGACAATCAATTCAACGTAACACTGTAGCGACCGGCAGCTTCTATTAAAATAATTGATTAACACAAAGTCCCCACAAACGATTACTAGATGAAGAATAGCGCGTCTTTGTAAAACAAATTGCTCAGCCAGAGAAATAGAAACAAAATTAATGGTAATCGTTTAGCGATTACAACGTAACATGAGCATATAATGCTCACGACCTTTCACACGGGAGCTGACCTGTGGCCCCAGGTTTTACGTCTACAATATTAAGCTTAGAACTGATAGGAAAGTTTCATCAGGTCGAAAAAAGATGGTGGTCAATGACGGGACATGGTTCGAGGCTGTGTATAAATATTGCAATATTTCAGAATGTGTCTGACTCCTGCCGATCTGTTCTGCAAAATCTCACTGTGAAAAATAAGGTGGAGTGAGCTTAAGGGCCTCCCACAGGATGTATCGATGACCTGGTGAAGACTGCAGGAATCCGTTGGATGCGACAAACACAAAACTTATATTTATTTGCAGTAGTGGACGTCTTTCGGTTAAAGTGAAGTGAATGAGCTTGAAATGTGTCATGCACCTGTTGCTAGGGATTGACACTATTGGCAGCTCACTTCACGGTGAGATGGTTACAGAAAAGATCAGCCGGGGTAAACGAAGATATCCCTTCTGACTCTCCTAATAAACTTGTAGGTCACATTCATATAATATTTCGAATCCTGACATTGACCAAGGCAATGTGGTCGCTTTACCGTTAGGTACAGGCCGATTGAAACTGTTTGGCGGTCAGAACATGAGGCGAGTCGCTGCGCATTATCAAATTCACCTGTCAACGGGGGTGAGGGGTGCGGTACTGCGTCGCGAATAGCGTACTTCAGAGCCGCCATACAGTTTGAATCGGGCTATTCTCCGTTATGGGTGAAATTGGAAAGCTACTAGTTCTAAATGTGTCATCAAGTATAAAAGTATATCATCATACAATACATAAAAGTATTATCATCTTGCCCGAAGCTATGTCTGCGCCATTCGGTGATAAATTGTTATGACGCATGCAAATCATTTCATACAGGTTTTGAGAAATGATGCGAGACTCATCGATGAGTGTAACGTCGTGTAACAGTTTTAACCCTTAGTAGGTATCGTGGGTCAAATTTGACCCAGAAGCGAACATAGCGAACATTAAAGTTTTTCTTACATTTCTATTTTTTTTTTTTATGTTTTAAGTTCACACTAACCAAAAAGTGCTAAAAAATTAGGTTAGTTACAAATGCGTGTAAAACTTGAGATTTTTTTTATATTCTAAATTTAAATCAAGATAATTTTGTAAAAAAATGTTTTTTTATTTCATAACTAACCATATTTTATACAAATAATAAAAAAATCTACGTTCTAGAACAGATTTTTTGGTATGGGTAAAATATGACCCACGATACCGGTAGTGTTGCCAAAAAAGGCGATACCAGCTAAGGGTTAAATTGTTTCGTGAACGTTCAAGTACGTACTGTTTTTGCATATTATGTGCATAGGTATAATTTTTTTATGAACATTTATCAATTGGCTAAAAATCCTCTCATCCAGGAGCTAACAATTAGACATAGTCTTCACAGCTCCGATCATCAAAATAACACAGCAAAATACTATAAAGTTGATTTTCTTTTTTACATACCATTTTGTACACGTGATCACACGACGCATAAAATCTCTCCAATACCTAAGAAAAAGATAAATTAAAATTAACAGATATTTCGCACAACCTCTGGAATTTAACATAATAAACAATTTACGACGCAAATATGACCACTCTAAACCACTCAAAGGTCGTTCCCACCATGTGACAAAGAAAAAATTAACTGACGTTAAAAATGACCTGCGACAGGAAAGACGATCGAGCGATTACATTAGCATTAAAACGGTCACACAATTACTTTGTGATTAGTGTGTCGCCGACAACTGAATTCATTAGTTCAGCTCACCTGATTTTATTTAATTAAAACGTAAGAACGGTGGGTGGTTTAACTGTGGGCTAAGTTGAGGTTAAATGGGGTTTTGTGGTTTAGAAGTGAAGAGTAGTAGTTTTTTGCTATTAGTGTTTTTAAGCAACTAAATGTTGACGATGGTGTTGTTGATGTTGTTGTTGTTATTTTGACTGTCCCTTTCATAATCACTAGGTCGTGTCTTGTATAACTGTGGCGAGTCAAATAAAAAAAAAAAATGAAATATGTGCTAGGTTAAGGTTTCTATGGGTCTATGATGTTTGACTATGGGTTTTTTTGGGGATATGATGGTAGATAAAGTTAATATTATTATTAAATATATGGTATGATTTGAGGTTTTTCTTTTGGGTGACTTTTATTGATAGGTTCCTTTCCTGGTAAATTAAATTATTAGATTCTTTAGACGTGAATTTTATTTATGTTGATGTTTCCCTAATGCATAGAATGTACAGTGTAATACATAGTAAACTGCAGAAAATATGGATGTATTAAAAAGAAATCAATATATTTAAATATTGTCTATCATGTGCTACATTCTCATAATCACGTTAACTGATGCCATGAATGTGTGATGCTATCGTCACCAAACGAATGAACACATCAACAATTGCGCGCTACCTGACACTATTGCACACACGGAATCTTAAACAAGCCTCACCATTTCACCACACAAACCTACCTTTTAATTAACATTAACTACTCGGTGCAACCCACCTTAGCGATAAGAAATAAAAACGCACAAGTGAAATGTCTCGACGCGGGCGCAGCGGAGCGTTGTGAGAACCTTGTCGCTGGTCACTATATGTTAATGTTTATAATTGGACCCTACTAACTGGGCAACAAGTGCATTTCTATTTTTTTTTTAGTATTACGTGGAAGAAAGAAATACAGTCATTGTCCTGCAATTAAGATTGAGATTTTTGCAGAAAGACCGGAAAAAAACTGTGAACGATAATTTAAATGTGACAAAATTGTAAAAGAGAGAGAGTTGAGAGTCGAGTCAAGTCGTGGAATTTGACTTCTACAAGAAACAATAATTTCACAAACAAAATCAATCTACCTAGAAACTTAATAAAAATCTTAAATTCATTCAGACATCGCTTAGACGAGACTGCTGGGTGAAGAAGCATGAAATTTTGCACAAGAGTGCCATACGAGTACTTTATATAACGAAAGTGAGCACTAAGAAAGGTTTTCTGAAAATTCATCACGTACAGAAGCAACAAGAAAAAAAAACCAAAAAAAAACAACTACAAAACCTACAAGCCATCAAGCTACCCGAAACTTTCAATTTTTCGCAATCAACTTATGCTTTAGCGATAAAGTTGAATATCTATTGAAGAAATTGGACAGGTAGGGTATGAAGGTTTATATGGAAGTTCGGAATTTTTAACCAATGGAAAATCCAATCGGAAACGGCCTGTCTATACAAATAAATAAAATGGAAGTGTCTGTTTGTAATTTCAAAATAACAGGTTTTTCCGTATGCGTTTGAGAATATATACGGTACACAAAAAAAAAAAAAATTTTTTGTCTGTTTATTCCGGCGGCTAATCCCCGAAACGGCTGGACCCATTTTGATGGGACATCACTGGGACTAGGATTTCACTGGCAGATAGCTGATGTTATAAGGAATTACTTGGGCTAGGTACTTTTATTTTAGATTTTAAAAAAAGAATGAAGGCTTCGCGCAAAAAAAACCCAATATATCCAATTTGTTTTCCGAAATTCACGCGAATGTCGTTGCGAGTTGCGATTTTGCGAATGTCCACTTAAATATGGCTGAATTAAAGTCAGTTGCCTGAGCATCACCTGGCCAGGCTTTTTTCAACTATGCTGGGGTCGGCTTCCAGTCTAACCGGATGCAGCTGAATACCAGTATTTTAAATGGAGCGACTGCCTATCTGACCTCTATAACTCAGTTACTGGGTAATACAATACCCCTTGGTAAGACTGGTTGTCAGACTTTCGGGCTTCTGACGACCCGTAACGACTCTCAAAGATCTACGAATGATAGCCGGGACCTACAGCTTAACGTGCTTTCCGAAGCGCGGAGGGGTCTTGGTATGTAAAGATGGTCACCCATTAACAGACCAACCGCGGTAATCGTAGCTTAACCTGATCGATCGACCCGTGCGGCTGCTATTACTTAGCCACAAGCACCTCTCTCAGCCCCTCAGTCAGAGGAGAAGGCCTATACTAACCCAGCTGTGGGTGGAACGAGACTGACAATGATGATAATGATGAGAGATTTAAGGACCAAGCCATTTAGCTCTCTTAAAAGTCATTAAGTCCGCCTCTGTACATTTATGTACTTGAAGTATTAAATAAATAATAAATAAATAAAAGCAACATAGTAATTAGACGGTAACTCCTTATTGATCTAGTATTAAAGGCGGCGTAGTGAACGAGCTACAATGTAAGGTAACATTACAGATTTACGATGTAACTCGTAAGGGAGTAACACACTGCTGTAAAGATAAAAGATCCAAATAAACTATAGAGAAAATGGGTTTTCAATATAAATGTCAATATTGAATTTTAAAGTCTGTTTTTAGTTTCAAACTTGTAAAATTCATTAATGCTTTGCTGCTATGTCCCAAATCATATGTTTATTTTATTTATTTTTATTTAGTAAGGGAAAATAAACACTAGTATATTAAAAATTAACAGCAATCATTTAACAATAAACTTAACAAATACTCTTTCACTACTAAATTTTTGGCAGGGTTCCGTGGCGAAATGGTAAAAAGCAACCCTCATGGTGCGACTCAGTCTGTCTGTCTGTGCGTCTGTCATAGCTGGATATCTCAAGAACTACTACTTGAAATTTTGAATAGTTTTAGATGACGATGCCCAACTATTTTGTAAATAAACGAGAAATAAAAATATATTCATTTTTTGCAACAGGGACTGAAAGGGGGGTCTTAAAAATTGGAAGGGGAGCTACTAGGGCATGTGGGGTATCATATGAAAGAATGCTATTTGCACATTCGCAAACATTGTTTCTTTTCTTTTTTAGTCCGCATGGTTTTCGACTTTTGATGAAAAATATAAAAAAAAATGTCGTTCCCACCCCCTTATCTCCGAAGTTTGCATAGAGAAAAATATAAAATTATTCTATGTGATAGAAGTTTATGTAAAAAATACAGGAAAAATAAAACAATGTCTCTAAACAGCACACTTTTTCAGAAAAGAAAAATGAAAATTTAATATATAATGGTACGGAACCCTCGGTGCGTGAGTCCGATTCGCTCTTGACGGGTTTTTCCTTATCGTTATAAAACTTGTAATAGAGTGTTGCAATGCAACTTAAGACAGGATTGTCTTAAGTATGACCAGCTGTGAACTTGTTGATGTGTGTACACCAAGCTTAACAAAAAGCTCTAGGCATTTTTCTCACATTCGTGTAAAACTTAGTGACTGTCTCAGTGTTATGACGGTATCTAGTACCACTCACTAATTATGATTTAGTCGCTCGTTTTACGATATAACAAACTGAAACCACCAGTGTTTAGGGCTGATTTGACGGACGGTAGATAAGGTTTCAAATTAGTCAAATAATTTCGGCGGTGTCCTTAAAAAGGTCATTCATTTTAAATCTAGTGTTTTTTACCATCACAAAGTAGATTGTGTTTTCAGGTTTTGTGAATGTAGAAGAAGTAACATACTTGCGCTCGTTCTATTTCTGACATTTGTTGTTGATTATTGTTGTTGTGTTCTTTGTTGTGGTTTTTGTGATGACAGAGACAGAATTATGTTTCAAATATGTTTAGCGACAAACACATTGGCGGCGAAGCGAGCCTAACAGACCGTACTGACTAGAGTTAAAATATTTTTGTCCGATTGATGAAAACCAACATGATTTACCTAGCTCAATAAAGATCGTCGCGTCTTCGATTGTGTTTTAGAACCTACTACCTATCTAATGAAAATTCTGGCATAAAATGGATGAGGCTTATAATTAGCAGTGTTCTACCTGAACATGACTGAAAATGATAATCACACTATCATATCACACTAATATAATAAAGGCGAAAGTTTGTGAGCGTGTGTGTGTGTTTGTTACTTCTTCACGCTCAAACAACTGAACCAATTTTGATGAAATTTGGCACACACATAGTTCACAACCAGAATTAACACATATAATACTTTTCATCTCGATATTCTTGCGGATCGAGATTTATGCGTGTGAAACCGCGGGGCGCAACTCGTGATGTTAATTAATTAGTGCAAATTCTTGACACGTTGTTCCCTTTCACGTAATCATTGCCATGATTGCTGAGGTGCCAGCAAGTACCTATAGTATAGCCTACAAATATTTCCAAGTAAATAATCAATCATAATTAAACATGTGAGTTTATCGATAATTAACGAATGTTGTCGGCATTTATGTCCGGCAAAGGGAAAATAAATGAATAATGTTAATGATGAAGTTATTATTGAAACTGGTTAGGTTTAGTTAAGGCTGTGATTGAGTGATATGCCGCCAATATTCTCGGTGTCATAAAACAGTTTATAGGCATAATCTAAAGCGTTTAATAGGAGGAAGTTGATCACAGATGTGTTGAAACGGGTGGAAGAGGCCTTTGCTAAAGGGGTAAGAAACTTTGTAAAAACAATGAAAAACTACATATAAACGATTTACAACATTATTTTTAGTATACTGCAAGCCTGAGTTTGTTCCGAATAAGTAACTGAATCGATTCCAATAAATCTTACACCATGTTATATTTTGTCCCAAAATATTTGAAAAGGTAACAAGTTAGACACCGAGCGACACTAAGTAAATATTCGTAATCATATGCGCACAACACAGGTCACAGCCGGTCGGCCGGTGGCCCGTGTTAAGTGGTAACCATCTTTTTGTACGGACAAGCAGGTAACATAACTAGCTTATAACTTTGTGATTTTTCATGATACGTATTTAGAATTGTGTACATAGATTCTTTACATAAAAATACTAGATCCGTGTTTCGGGTTTCGCATATACTACAAAAATAATGTTGTAGGTATATAAAAAACTTGAAACTCAATACTTAATTTTTGCCAAACCTGCATCCCTTCTGAAAACCTTGCGTTGACACGTACCGGCGTCGGTTATTAAAAAAAAATGCTCTTCCATTCATTTTGACCGCGTAGGTATCTTCGGTATCTTAGGTATCTAGTCTATAGTAGGTACCTTTCTATGAAACAGCAGATTTTTTAATAACCGACCAATAAATTCTACGCTATAGGGTTTAGAATCGTGTGCTGAATTCATGGCTTCAGTTTGCGCGTCAATATTCCTGCCACTTTGTATACAAAATACCTGCTTCGATGATAAAAACATTTTAATAAGTGTACGGAACACCGTAAGAAAAGTAAAGTCCGCAAACACTTAATAAAAGTAACAAAAATACTGTGCATCGTACATTTAACCCTAAAACAGCGTGGCGTGACCGATGTTAGGTAATTTCCCTAGTTTCCTTCCGCGCCACCGGTGTTATGGACCGAGCCCGTCCTTCCTTGTTGCGAAAATGCATGACCCTATTTACGGATGGCTATCGCGCGTCGTTTATATTTTGTCATTAATTTACGGCGAAAGATGGAGATTTCGTGTTTGTAAAGGTATTTTGGTCTTTGAATTTCATGTTTAGTAGGTAAATCAAACTCAAACTCATACTCAAAGCATTTATTTCAAATAAACCAATTACAGGCACTTTTGAATTGTCAAGGTGTCGGTCAGTCAGAAAGATGAAGCAGCTAGTTGCCCATTCTAAAACGTAGTAGGTACCTGTGGAGAAGAACGGGCAAGAAACTCCACGGACACTCTTTTAAATCATAAAATTATTTCAAAATATTGGTTACATCATTCATGTTCAAATTATACATGTGAGAACGATGTAGAAAGACGTTGACGTTATAAGCGTCCGTACTAAAAAAGATAAAAACAATTCAAAAAGGAAAATACTTAAATTAAATAATTAGGATGACGGGTGTTATGTGTGATTTTCTATGTGAAATTTTCTACATAATATGTGAAATTGCAGCGACGCAATGTGCATAATAAAGCGTTTCTATTCTACCTATAAGTTTAAGGGTTTTTTGTGTAGAGAAAGACACTTAGGTGTAAGGTGTATTGCTCAATGATTGTAATAACTTTAACACATAAATAAAAGGGTTTTTGAGGACTTTTTCTATTGAAAATTATCAAGGTAACGCTATACTTACATAGCGCAAAACATAAAATTTTAAAGCATAATATTATTACATAAGCATAATGTTATAACATAAATTTCAAAGCATAATTTAAGTTTTTAAATAAACAATGTATGTAAGTACTTAAGGAGGGGCCCATGGCTAAATAATAAGAGCCGCACAGGTCAATACAATCAGGTTTAGCTACGCTTGCCGCGGTTGGTCTGTGGATGGGTGACCATCTTTACACATCAAGACCTCTCCGCTCCTCGGAAAACACGTTAAACTGTTTGTGTCCCGGTTGTCATTCGTGGATCTTTGACATTCGTTATGGGTAGTCAAAAGCCTGAAAGTCTGACAACCAGTCGTACCAAGGAATATCGTATTACCGAGTAACTGGGTTGTGGAGGTCAGATAGGCAGTCGCTCCATGTAAAATACTGGTATTCAGCTGAATTCGGTTAGACTGGAAGCCGACCCTAATATAGTTGGGAAAAGGCTAGGCAGATGATAAAGTCATCATTTCAGTCGAAAGATGTCCACTGCTGGACATAGGCCTGCCCCAAGCTCCTCCACTTCGACCGGTTCTGTGCTTCTCGCAACCAACGGGTTCCTGCGGCCTTCACAAGGTCGTCGGTCCACCTTGTGGGAGGCCTTCCATCGCTACGTCTTCCGATACGCGGTCGCCACTCCAGAACCTTTCGGCCCCATCGGCCATGTTTTCTGCGAGCAATGTGCCTGCCCACTGCCACTTAAGTTTGGCAATTCTTCGGGCTATGTCGGTTACCTTGGTTCTACTGCGGATCTCTACATTTCTGATTCGATCACGCAGGGAAACTCCAAGCATAGCCCTCTCCATTGCCCGTTTGGTGACTTTCAGCCTTCTCATAAGGCCCATTGTGAGCGACCACGTTCCAGTGCCATAGGTCATCAGATCACTGATGAAAAAGTACTTAATTATAATTTAAAATGTGTCATGAAAGAGTTGAATCACCTTAAAAGTCGTCACAGCAGTGCTATTCTCTAAAAATCTCACCGTGAGAACTTAGGTGAAGTGAGCGGGAAGTGAGCTGTCATTAGGGATTAACATTATTGACATTGCTCACTTAAAACTCACTTCACTTATGATTTCAAGGTGAGATTTTTACAGAATCGACCGGCAGATGTCATTATACGGCAAAATTATATAAAATTTTAATTTGTACGATGTGACGAGGTATGTAAAAAAACAACAATTATAGTTGACGTAAATGAAACTAACTAGCTGACACACAGTGATCAAATATTTAAAGTTAGCGACCCATAATTATTTTTGGTCAATGTGTCGGTAATTCGAAAAATCATTTTATTAAGTCTTGAAGGTTAGTTGTTTACATTATATAACGTCGACATTATGCAGACAGGAGTTTAATAGGTATGCTATTTTAAAGTTATCTCGAAAGCTAAACTATTATAACAAGACTGATTTATTGTTGTTTTGCCCTTTTGTTGCTGGCTAAGGTATCCGTGTAAATAGTGAATTGAAAAAAATGGTGCACATTAAGGGTGGTCTTTACTTTTTATTGGTATATTAACAACAAATAAAATACATCAAATTAAAAAAATATATTAATGTACTGGTATTTACTAAATTTTCTAAGTTGGGACTGCGTTACGTCTAAAAATACACATTATTACACTATCATTTCAATTCCTTTATATAGCAAGGACGATTAGCTATATAAAAATATGCAATTTTTCCGGTGATTGCTAGTTTCTGTAGTAAAAAGGTTTTTTTTTTTAAATACTTACAGCATAACACCTAAAAGATGACCAGGAATTAAACTAATGAAGATCTCATGAAAATTTTGGCTCATATCTTCTGATCCTGTAATATCTAACATCAGAATATTACATCAGAGTATGACAAAAACTTAATCTTTTACAAGAACCAGAAGTTGTGCTAGATGAGGAGTGACGTAACAAACTGCAGACGCCAGTACATCAAGCTACTACAATCTGGCAACTTTCTTTAATAGATCTTCAACTTTATAAAGCGTAAGTTTCAATGTTGATTGGGAAAATTTGACACTTTCGGGTAGCTTGATGTGTTGGCGTCTGTGAATAAAATATTAATTAAAAGTCATTATGTGAAAACGATTATTTGATACCATTTAATGTTATAAATATACTTTTGATTCACGATTTCAGTATTTAATCATTTCGTCCCCCTACATTTTTGAAAAGTGTGTGACGTACTTGTCACAGTCGGTGATTCTGTTAGTTAAATTAATGATATTCTTCTTAGTCTATGATTATTATATAGCTAGGGAGATACCCGGGCATTAGAACAATCAGTTTTATTTAGTTGACATTAATGGTGACTTGCGTGGGAAGATCTCTTGCTGATACCGATAATCCGATCGCATATCTCTTTTATTACTCTACTAAAAATAAAGCAGTTATGTAATTGACCTAAAGGATGACTAAATGACAAAAGAAATTAATAATGTATTTTGTAATTTCAGAAGAAAAACGTCCACTGCTAGACATAGGTTTCAACAAAAAATCCCCACATCGACCTGCATCTTAATTGCGTAACACACTTTCAGTCACGTTCCGAGGGTTTTAAGAGACATTCCTAATCCAATGCTTCACAGGTTCGAAATATTCGTCTGCGTAAATAACGCAATGATAGTCAAAATCTTAAAAAAAAAAAAACAACAAATACTGAAGTAGTCTTTCACTGCTCTATTTTACCAATCTTACGCAATCAATTTTCATTTCTCGAACTCATATACTCACTCACTTCTGCCATCTTCAAACAAAGAAAGAAACAATAACCCACATCGTTTCAAAAAACTCCATTGAATAGGGCATAAAAACCAGTGCACAAGAGACATTGCTTTATTTTTGCCGTCAAACAAACGGTGATAGGATCCGCGGTGTACCACCTATCACTTTTTCTATTACTCTGGTACGCCAGTGTAATGGACATCGAAAGGGGTAGAATGGACCTGCCAGTCGATTCTGTAAGAATCTCACCGTGAAAACTTGCGTGGAGTGAGCTGTCAGTGTCATCCCACTGATGTTAGGGATTGACCAAGCATACATTCACAATTATAATAGAGATTTTAATAATATATTTTATTCTAATTCATCATTTTATATAATCTCAAAGCTAGTATTTTTGTTGTCCAAACATTACTACTTTATGGGGTTTTAAAATAAAAAAATGAAGAAAAAAACAAACAACAACAACAGACACAGAAACTTAGAATCTCAATGATGTTTTTTTCTTCTTTTTTTAACTAGACCAAAGGGGCAGTTGCGTAACATACTAACAGTAGAAATGACTTTCATTTTGAAAGTTTAACAACATCCATTGTGTCTATGTTGCTGAGCAGACAAATTTTTCAAATATATGAAGATGAGCAATATCCTTCAATATGATTCAGATTGTTATTGGTAGTTTGCTACGCATTTAGTTGTATAAAAAAAAATGTAATACATAATACACGTAGATGAAGTTGCATGCAAAAGCTAGTAGATACAATTATAATGCTTTAACATTATTGAGTCGAATTTTACGATCTCAGACCACCATGAAATAAAAACAAAAAATTATAGCCTCAATACAATCACACGTCTTCCCTGTCCATAGCCATCAACAACGCAGTACAGTTGCGCAAGAGTCGCGGTGACCACAGACCGAAACATATACATATTTATGAGGTGACTTTAATACACAATTTCTATGTATTATCTTTTAGTAATGCAGGAAGTAGGAGTGAAGATGTTAACGGTAGGTGACTAGCTGCTTCTGATTTGGTGATATCGTTTAATTGGACTGATTATAATCTTAGCGGTGTGAGTGATACTGAAAGAAGTAGGTGTGAATGACGTGGAAGATATGAAGACATTCTATGCACAACAAGGCGTAAACATCAAGACATGTGGGATCTAGTACAAAATAGAATTGAATAATATTAAGTCGACAACATAAATAGTTTTGAAAGATTTGGTTTAGTATTGATGAAAGTTTTACTAGAAAAGCTTTTAAGTTTTGAATGATATTGATGGAGAAGCTTACGCAATTTTAAATATGCAATTAAGAATTCCATCATCAGCTACTAGAACTTTATTATTATTTATTTGACACAATAACGAATTAAACACTTCTACTGACTTAGGTACTGCTAAAATAATGAATAATTACAATCTACGAAAAGAAAAAATCACTTCTTAATGTCAAATCCAAAACTCGTCTGCTAGGAATATGGATGACTTAAGAGCGTTTACGCCGTACGGCATTTCATACAAACTTTCAAGCCGTTGTTTCTTTACTAACTTTTTAGACCTTTGTATCCTGCTTATGCGTAAGAAGTTTCAATAAAATCGGTTCATTCATTTCGAAAAACAAGGGCTTGAAAGTTTGTATGAAATGCCGTACGGCGTAAACGCTCTTAACTAATAAATTAAGAGGTTTTCCATTACGAATGCTCACTCAAATTTTGACACAACATTAAGTATTGACTACGTCACTATTTCAAAGAATCATCGTCTATTAGTTAAGAGATCGAATAGCACCGACAAAGTGTTTGATTTGACAGCTCGAGATGTACCCTCCAAAGGTAATTAATAAGCAGATACAACCACTTAAGATAAGTAAAAATATTTTCATCCCGAAACTGCACCGGATATAGATCGTATCGGCATGACAAAGCGTGGCGCCAAGAAACTTTTATCTCTACCTATACAAAATTCAACCATATATATTCCTTCTTTGAGTTCAGTGTCGCTTGCACCTCATTACACTTTACCAATATCATCACTTGTCAGACCAAAATCAACCACAAGACAAGCATCATTAAGTTCAATTTTACTCATTACTCGTTCCATTTCATTAACTTCGAGAGATTTGTCAGCAACATTGTCCTCTTTCTCAACATTAGACTTTATCGTTTCAGCAAAAGGTTCATTTTCAGTTGTTGTATAATCTGAAGTGGCACAATCAGAATCTATTGATGCTTCTCTAAAAGCTTCAGCCATTTCAAGTGCAGGTGGTATGACTCCTGTGTCTCCGAAAATAAATGAAACGGTCATTATGAGATAAGATTTCTCGGTACTCTATAATGACTGATATAGTAATGCTTTGAGCGAAGGAAATTCCAATCAAGAGTGCGTATTATTAGACTGTATTAATATTGTCGAAGAATTTCAAGAGCAAATCACAGATATTTGTGATCGTCTGTTGTTTCGTGTAGTTTAAAATACAGACAATAATATCCATAGATCTTATTGAGATACTAGCTTCTTGCCGCGACTTTATCCACGTGAAATTTCTTGATCCCCCAACCCACCTCCTCTTATCGCATCCCGTGAGTTATTACTTCATTTTCACGTGCGTTTTTCTGACTTTTTTTTATTTGATTTTGCCATCTAGTTCCAACAAACGGTTGACAAGTGACAATCGCTTTCAAAGCTTTTTGATTTTGATTTTGAAAGCGTTTCTTATTTGTACAACGACTTTGAACAGGATTGACATAGGAAAGCTTTTCGGTTTAGTAGCTTCTGTCAATCCAATATCATTTTAAACTTTTACATCATCGTTCATTATGGCAGATAGTACTTGAGGGGCTTGTGGCTAAGTAATAACAGCCGCATGGGTCGATCGATCAGGTTAAGCTACGCTTGCCGCGGTTGGTCCGTGGATGGGTGACCGTCTTCATATACCAAGACCCCTCCATGCCTCAGAAAGCACGTTAACCCTTTACCGCATAGGAAACCATATATGGTTTGACATGTTTACAGTTTATTTACTCTAAAAAAATAAAAAAACTAGCTTATAAATCCTAATGGGGTTTGTTTGTCATATCATTAGCAATAATAAAACACGACTATTTTGTATATCATCACATACCACTTGGAAAAAAAAAATAATAAAAAAAAAACTATAATTGATTCTGAAGCTTTAATAAAGACAATAACTTAAAAAAAAAATTGTCACTTATTTAATATATCATGCAGTAAAGGGTTAAGCCGTTGGTCCCAGCTGTCATTCGTGGATCTTTGACAGTCGTTACGGGTTGTCAGTAGCCGAGTCTGTCAACCAGTCTTAAAAAGTCCTACCTAGGGGTATCGTATTACCCAGTAACTGGGTTGTGGTGGTCAGATAGGCAGTCACTCCATGTAAAATACTGGTATTCAGCTGCATCCGGTTAGACTGCAAGCCAACCCCAACATAGTTGGGAAAAGGCTAGGCAGATGATGATATCGCTGATAGTACTTCAGTTTGTCTCTCAGGTCGACGAGAGTTTACTAAAGGGAAGGAACAACTGAACAGTTAAGCACTCTTTGATTGAATTTATTTTTTTTCCGGCATCAAACTATTTATAATTTATATCTAAGTTTTATATTCCTACAGTCGTAATTGTAGGTCGTAATGATGTCTACGCGACAAGAAAAGCGTTAAGTGGAACGAAGTTATTCTTTTTTTAATTAACGTGGTTTATTCATGTGAATATAAAAAGTGAGCGCTTCGTTGGTCTAGTGATCGTAAGTGCTACTGCTGAGCACGATGTCCTGGGTTCGATTCCCGGGTCGGGTAAAGTGTTATTGAGATTTTTCATCTGGAATTCGCCAGTACAGCCCGGAGTCTGAATCTGTGCCCGGTTGTTACCAATAGGTTCACCTCCTATTACATGGGGCTTAAAACATTACTGGCTAAACGTGAGTGCCCATAAGTTCATATCGTTCATTAAAAAGTGCTTTCATCAAATTCTTGTGATCTATCATGAATACAATTCATCATGATCTAGGTATTAATTTGCTAACAAGTACCTACTTTTAATAAAACTATCAATCATTACAATAAATGCTTGATTATGTGACGTAAGATTTCATTTCTAATGCTACGAAGGACAGTTGGCAACGAAAGTGACTTTAGTCCGTAAGAAAATCACTCGGTTCGTATCTAAAATTTACCAAACTTACTTTATAACTACAGCCGGTCGATTCTGTAAAAATCTCACCTTGAAATCATAAGTGAAGTCAGCTTGAAGTGAGCTGTGTCAATAGTATTAATCCCTAATTTATTTATTTATTTATTCCTTTATTTCAGGCAACTAAGGCCCATAGAAAAAACAATACATATTACTACAAACATACATACAAAATTATCACAAATACATTACTATAATAATATTACTTAGGTAATACGGGCTGGTGTCCGCAACTCCACGTCAATGCGCGTATTTTGCGTACGGAATAATATTACTTAAAAATACTATAAATAAATACAACATAACAAACTTATACTACTGCACACGAAGTGTCGGCGTCGTGTTTCGCTAACTGGTGTCATGTCGGCCACGAAACCGGCGATACAAAACACCCTTCGGCCAGAACTCTTCCTTGAGGAGGTTCCCGCTCACTTCACCTAAGTTCTCACGGTGAGATTTTTACAGGACAGCACTACAGGTACACTTCTTCCTAACCTTTCGGGAAATATGGGCGTGATATTACGATGTTATGTAAAAAAAATGGAAATAGGAACTGCTACGGAATTTACTATGATAAATAAATTCATGTCTTTAAGTAAATACTACTGAAATATTGGAAATTGATGATTTGTCCATTGGTATTAATTCAATAAACACTGTAACCAATACCTCATATCAGTTTTGGTAAAATGTTTGTACGTTAAACAAACATTTTGACCATATTAATGCGTTATTTAACTTTTTATTTATTTATTTAATTTTGTATATTTTTTTTTTTGTTTTTGATCGATAGCATCATAAGTTGCATTGTGACTATATAAAGCTAACATAATGTAGCTTAAAAAAAATAACCAAACGTAGGTAGGTAGTACAACATCACTAAATGTAAATGGAAGTTCAGGTCCGTGGAGGTTATCATGGATATTCAGAAGAAAAAAAATGTAGATGCAGTAACTGCGTCGTTTGCCTGCGTCGTCTGCAGTCGTTTCGTGTGATGTGAGCGTACACTAGCTTGGAGTTGCGACTCTGTAATTCGACGACAAGTGTACGGATCACTGAGCAATGTTTATGAAGATTATCAGTCACAGCCTTTCGTTGAGTCTAATTCCCGAGCTGTCGCAGTCGCATGTTGCACACTGCACCATGTCTAAAAGTATTTAAACCGTTTCGTAAACGCCCCTGTCTTTCGTGTCTAACATCTATTCCTACCCTGCAATTACCTACCTACCTTACAGGCCCGGGCATAATCGGGCATCCAACGACCGTCCTCCCGGTCAATCGCCTGTAATCCGGGCTTATGCGGGCAGGCCGAACTTACGCGTGTTGTACCCGATAATGGGCAGTGCCAATCATTGGCATTGCTGCCACACCGTCCTTTGTTTTTCTTAAGGGTCTGTCAATTATAGAGGTGTCATCAGCGGTTGATAGGGGAGGTTTTTATGCTGTGTTTGAATTAGGTTGCGGTAGGAGGAAATAATTGGTGCATTTAATATTATAGCAGTAATTTTGTCGTAAGTTAAAAGACCTGCAGTGCTATTCTATAAAAATCTCATCGTGAGAACTTAGGTGAAGTGAGCGGGAAGTGAACTGTCATTCGCTAGGGATTAACACTATTCAGTGCTCACTTCACTTATCATTTCACGGTGCGATTTTTACAGAATCGACCGGCTGTTTCGTTAGTCACATCTTGATGTAGTAAAATGTGACTCATAGTTTAAAGCTAAGGTAAACTATTTCTAATTTAATTTCATCTAACTAGTCTGTTTTATCACACCGGGAGGTAAAAGCCTTCCTCACTTTTTTTCCCAGACAATTTTGTCTTTTGCTAGTCCATTCCTCCAGGTAAGAGACATGGTAACTAAATAATATGGTTTTCCGAAATTTTCATAATTAATTTTTAATCTACTAGATTATGACAACATATAGAATTTAATAAACACATCCAAGACATTGTGTTTGGAATAAAAAACATACGCTCAATTTGTTTTCAATGCCAGCTGCCAGGTTTAATGACGTCACGACAGTATGATCACTGAACACTCAAGTCCTTTAGAATTGATTGTAACTATTGATAATACCTCTATAATAAAATAAAAAAATATATAAACATACGTGAGCAGTTGCTTGCTATGCACGTAAAGAGTCTTTAGAGCTTTGAAATAATATAAAATAATCAATACAATTAGAATAAAATAAAATATTATTAAAATCTCGATTATGATTGTTAATGTATGCTTGGTCAATCCCTAGTATCAGGTGGGATAACACTGACAGCTCACTCCACGCTCAGTTCACCGAAGTTTTCACGGTGAGATGGTTACAGAATCGCACTGCTGTAGTCAATAACAAACATCTGAGTAATAGTAGTAGAACTGAATAGCTGCATCAAACGTTCGGTAGCGGGCTACATGTATTGTTTTCTTTTTTTTTTAGATAAACATTCGTCTGGATATATTCGATTTCGATTCGTCGGTTTCGGATGGGTTTGATGAAATTTGCCACATAGATAGTTTAACCAGGAACCAGGATTAACACATATAATACTTTTATCCCGATATTCCTACGGGATCGAGACTTATGTGGGTGAAACCACGGGGTGCAGCTAGTATGTTGATAAAATAATCAATTTGAGACTGTGTCCGGTAACTATGTACATGTAGTTATGCCTTGTCTTATATTTAAGTGAGCTTAAAAAAATGTCTTCAGAAGTCAACCTTTTCACGTGTTCAAATGTGACTCACGATATGACACTAAACACGTACCTTTAAGCATTTAAAAGCGGTCCTTTGCAGCTAATTGTATATTATCAATGGAAGTAAGTAGAAACAACAATTTCTTACATCACGTCGACAAAAACACGGCTAACTTGACTTACCCCACTTTGTGTCCCTCCTTGGTCTTTTGGACCGCAATCAATGTCCGCTTGAGTGGCACGTGACACGAGCCCTTATATCCAACTAATTAGATATACACTTAGTCTGACAGACAGACACACATTACTGTGTATATGGGTTTGTTAGCGAAATTATTATGAAGTCTGGAAAATTGTGAATAAGATTAGCCTTAGGAGTGAAAATGATGAAATAAATAAATAAATAAACGTTTTATTCACAACCCTTATTACAGTTGGTCTTAATCTAAGGAGTACATCGTAGTGACTTAAATTCAAACTCAAAGCATTTATTTCAAGTAAACCAATCACAGGCACTTTTGAATTGTCAAGGGGTCGGTCAGTCAGAAAGATGAAGCTAGTTGCCCATTCCGAAGCGTAGTAGGTACCTGTGGAGAAGAACGGGCAAGAAACTCCACGGACACTCTTTTAAATCATAAAAATTGTTACAAAATTTTTGTGAGAACTATCCGTACTAAAAAAATAAAAATAAAAAAACGATTCAGAAATGAAAATACTTAGATTACAATAAGATAATAGACCACTAGACCAACAGGCCTGCCAAAGTTAAGTTTTTCTAAGCCTTTTTGTTTCATTACTCCATAAAGTAACACCCGTGACCAACTAGTAGGTACCTACCACTGGTTAGATGCTAGTTACCAATTTGTATTATTACTGAAAACTGATTTTATTTCCAAACAAGATAATATTTACATTATACAACGTGTAACGTTAAATGCGCAAAACCTGAAAATAGTTTGATCAGAATAACGAACAGAATTAATTGAACCACTTTTTAATATAGGTCACATTTTTCAAAAAATCTTCATTAAAAACTTTGCCCTGTCTATTTATTAATAGGTCAAGCAAGCCAATGTCATCGCAGCGCAGTGACCCGGTGACGACTCCTCCCTCGATAAAGCGTCGTCGCAGACGCAAGAAACGATCAGAATGGCCCGTAAAACTACAACAGCTCATAAAACCTTTACAATTTTTTTAATGACTTATTTTCTCTCTGAAATAGGTCAATTGAATTAAAAATCAGTTGGGGTGTCTGAGGCTTTGCGCATTTAACATTACACGTTGTATAGGCTAACACACTTACAATAATAATGAAAAAATATGTAAATGTATGTATATAAACAAGAAAAGAAGGAAAGAATAGGAAAACTGCCCAAAAAGTTGACAGCATTGCCACGTTCTATGGCGATGGTGATTCTCTGGCCGAAAAAAAGGCCAGCCCTCTAGTCACTTGAAAAGAGTGAAACGAGTTATTACTTGATTAAAAAAATAGGTAATTGTGCCTGACATTCGAGTACATTTTATTTAATCTTTGTCTAATTTTGATATGATTACGCATTTTAGTTTTCATAACTCTTTTTTCAAAATCTTTGCAAAACTTACACACCGATTAGCTTTCGCTTAGCCTTCTACAGAAACAAAGATAAATAAATGTCTCATGTTTATAATATCGCCATTAAGCATAAACTTTCATCAGCGATGTCTGTCGGAATACTTCACACAATAATTTTGCAATAACTTTGTCACTGATAGTGTTATCACGCCATCGCTCTTATCAGTGGAGTGTCCATCGATTTATTGTCATTTAATATGGTCTGTTTATCATTAAAGTGTAATCACAGCACACTGGACTTGATAACACTTGGGTGGTTCTCACGGGTTTGGGACGTGATTTTCAGTTTTTCATTGTACTGATTGTGTGTGATTGAGCAATTCAAGGTCGCTCAACGCGCTATGGAGCGAGCTATGCTCGGAGTTTCTTTGAAGGATGAAATCAGGAATTAAATTATTCGGAAAAGAACCGGAGTAAGCAACATAGCTTGCAGAGTAAGCAAACTGAAGTGGCAGTGGGCTGGCCATGTCTGTCGAAGGGCCGATGGCCGGTGGAGCAGACGAGTCCTGGAGTGGAGACCGCGTATCGGCAAGCGTAGTGTGGGACGCCCCCCAGCTAGATGGACGGACCACCTAAAGAAGGTAGCTGGGGTAGACTGGATGTGGAAGACGGAGGACAGTGTGTTGTGGCGCAGTCTGGGAGAGGCCTATGTCCAGCAGTGGACTGCGATAGGCTGAGTTGATTGATTGATTGATTGAGCAGTGGTGGCCCAGTGGTATTGACCTCGACTTACGAGTCCGTAGGTCGTAGGTTCGAACCCCAACAGTCGCTTTACTTTGCATAAATTGTTTCATCACTGCAGTACTGCTTTCAAAACGGTGAAGGAAAACATCGTAAGGAAACCGGCATGTCCTAGAAACGAAAATTCGAAGACATGTGACATCTACCAACCCGCACTATTGTAGGCCGATTATGGATCGTAGTGATTATTGTTTGACATTTTAGTTCGTCAACGCTTGCCGAGGTTGGTCTGTGCATGGGTGACCATCTTTACATACCGAGACACCTCCGTGCCTCAGAAAGCACGTTAAGCCGTTGGTCCCGGCTGTCATTCGTAGATCTTTGACAGTCGTTACGCGTAGTCAGAAGCCCGAAAGTCTGATAACCAGTCCTACCTAGGGGTATCGTATTACCCAGTAACTGGGTTGTGGGGGTCAGATAGGCAGTCGCTGCATGTAAAATACTGGTATTCAACTGCATCCGGTTAGACTGGAAGCCGACCCCAACATAGTTGGGAAAATGCTAGGCAGATGATGATCTCAGTTCGTCAAAACTCAACTTAAATGTCATGTCGTCATAGTAGTTTTTCCATTTTGATTAAGATTGTTGGCCCTACCTGTTATTTAATGTTATCAATGCGTAGGAAAACAGTCAATCTATGATGTACTCGTAGCTTTAATTTTTTGTCAATAAGGAAAACAATCTGCCTAGCCTTTTCCCACCATTTTCTATCTGGATGCTCTATGCCAGCTTTTTACCTATCTGACATCCACAAACCAGTTACTAACATGATACCGCTTAGTAAGACTGGTTGCTAGACTTTCAGGTTTCTGACGACCCGTAACGGCTGTATAAGATCCAAGAATGATAGCTGGGACCACGGTATTCACATGCTTTTCGTGGCACGGAGGACTCGGTATGTAAGGACGGTCACCCATCCACAAACCCCCTCAAAATAACTAAGAAAATGAAATAAATACATTAAAGACCAAACGATATTTTACGTAAATTTTACCATCGATTGGACAAGAAAAAGAATTGTGAATTATTTAGTTAGAAGTCCATCCAAAAATAAATTATTAGATATCGATGTAATTTACATAAAGCAAAAGCATTTGCTCCTTCAAACATTTAATTAACTATTAACACTTTGCTACATAAACAATATAAACTAACAATGTAGACAAACACATATAACATAACACAATACTTTCGGAGCTTACTTTCGTTAATATCTTAAGGACGTATGATCGATCAGCAGTTCGCAGAGCTAGACGACAGTTAATAATCGCACCCTCTGCTCTAATCTCTACTATTCTGTTCAAGGTATGAGCGAAAGCGTAAATACAACTAAAAAATACAAATGTTTTTAGTAGATAAGTTAGAACACATAATTTTTGAGTCACTTAATCATAAGTTATTCATCTGCCTAGCCTTTTCCCAACTATGTTGGGGTCGGCTTCCAGTCTGATCGGATGCAGCTGAATACCAGTATTTTACATGGAACGACTGCCTATCTGGCCTCCACGACCCAGTTACTGGGATATACGATAAACCTTAGTCAAGCTCGTTGAGACTCGTTGTCAAGCTTTCGGGCTTCTGACTACCCGTAACGACTGTCAAAGATCCACGAATGAAAGCCGGGACCAACGGCTTAACGTGCTTTCCGAGGCATGGACGGGTCTCGGTATGTAAAGGTGGTCACTCATCCACAGACCAATCGCGGCAAGCGTAGCTTAACCTAATCGATCGACCTGTGCAGATTATTTAGCCACGGCCCCTCTCTAATCTTACGAGTAACATAACTTAATCAGGTGGATTAAAAAAGACAATAATGCATAGAGGGAAATTCAAAATGGAGAAAGATAAAAACTGCCTACCACTTTTTTCTGTAAATTTGAGCAAAAAGGTCTTTTTCTTACCTACAGTAGAATAATTACGGGCTGGTAAAATCTTAATTACTTGCCGTTCAATACATAATTAAGACTTCCGTTAACATTTTAGCAATGTTAGGTCATACAGGGTGGCAGGGACTTCGACGCGCAATCTGTTACCATGGGTTCAGTACGCCAATGCGTTGAACATTAATAATATCATTATTATTATTAATAATAAAATTAATAATATAAAGTTTATTTCTCTCATAAAGGTACATTGTTACACTAGTGCGTATACACAATTTTGCCTAATGCTAAAACCTTTGTGAGAGCTGGAGCCTGAACTTGGTTCAGGACCTATATTACAGATCTCCAGGCTCACGCCCCTTTAAACATATATCACATTTAACGGCATCTAGATTCAGTTTATACATATCACTATTAGCAAACAGTTTAGATAGAGAGGTAAATCTATAATAAAGGTGGTTATAGTGGTGGTACAGACGCCAGCACATCAAGCTACTACACTCTGTCAAATTTCTTTAATAGATTTTCAACTTTATCCCTAAAGTATAAGGTTCAAGATTCACTGGGAAAATTTGAGAGTTTCGGGTAGCTTGATGTACTGGCGCCTATACACAGCGTCGATTATTAAAAAAAATGTTGTTCCATTCATTTTGATCGTATAGGTATTGCACTTTCATGGAATAGCGGTTTTTTTTTTTTTGATGACCGACGATAAATGTCCAAACTGTTTGGAATCATGTCCTGAATTCATGGTTACCGACAGTTTGCGCGTCGTTTTTCCTGCCACCCTGTATAACTGTCCCAAAAACATCGCACTCACTCCAATTCTCAAAACTTGTACCAAACACGTTTCCTATCTTGAAAATGTTTACCGTTGACACCCGAGATTAATATTGTACAGATGGAAAAGCTGAGGGGAATTGAAAAGGTGACTTGAACTTTGCTGACAATTTTTGGTTCAGTATTGTTTTCCAGAAATCTTTTTCGAATATTGCCTTGTAAAACATAAACATGAGAAGTTCAATTAAGTAATAATTTGTTTTATTTTCAAATTAGATAATATTTCCATAATAATTACGATAACAGACTTAAAATAATACTAATAATATGCATGTACATAGGTGTACGAGTATATAAAAAAGGAAGGGAAAGAATCATAGAGCATCAACTTTGTCCGCATTGTTGTCAACAGGAAAAGTGTCCATAGGACTAGGACTGGTAGGTTGGCAGCATTGGACGTCGATGCTGATTATTTAGCCGAAATTTTTTTAAGTAGGTACATCTTTCAGTTGTCCATCATTCCTTCATTTTTATAAAAAGCGTTTCTTTTATTTTCTAAATAAAAACGCTCTGTCTATTCGTGAACCTGCAAAATAGCAATTAATCTTTATATAATTTTAATGGCTCCTGTTCAACAACAGAATGATATCCATCTGTTAAGCATTGTAAATCGTGGGTTGTTGACTGATGGAATTGAGAAAGAGGTTCAGTAAATAAAAGAACGTGTCTTGTCGGTAATCAGCAATAATAATTGGCTGACAGATAATTGACAGTGACGCTACATGCAGTGTTGCAAGATCAAAAAAATATTAAATAAAATGTTGGGGATATACGGGACATACGGGCAGTATATTGGCATCAGGAACGACAAGGTTGACAGAGACTTGAATAACACATATAATAAACAAAGTTTAGAACAAAAACTTCAATTAAAAACTTTTAATGAAATCCTCCCTATGTTATACTACACAACAATTTAGAAACAAATACTTCATAAGTAATTTACAAGAAAAATTGCTGAGCATTTTTGCCCAAGCCTTTCAAAACTTTATTGGCAGCCAAGGACCACAATCCATGGCTCCCAAGACCAAAATGTTCTGCGTAATAGAATTACGAAGTAATCGTACTAATCTAACCTCAACGATCCATCCTGCAAGGAAGTTAAGAAATAATCATCTATGGACATGAAAAACGAATTTCTAAATCGATGCTACTAAATGAAAAAGTCACGATGATGGCCAGAAAGTGGTGCTGTGCGGTGTGTTTCAATTTTGTCGGGTTTTGTGGCTAGTGGGGAGAGTGAAGATGTAAAATTATTTGAAACGGTATACAATGTTGGATCATGTTAAATCTGCAGAATGACAGTTGAAATGTTTTGAAAATAATGTTGCTATTCCAGTTGTAATATTTGCTTAACGTGTCTCTAAAAATATCTTATTCTACTAGCTGCGACCCGCGATTTAACCCGCATAAGTGTCGATCCCTTAGGAATATCGGGATAAAAATTATCCTATGTGTTAATCCCGGTTATAAACTATCTGTGTTCCAAATTTCATCTAAATCCGTTCAAGCGTTTGATCGTGAAGAAGTAACAAACATACAGACACACACACACTCACAAACTTTCGCCTTTATAATGTTAGTGTGATAAACTCAATAAATAATCTAGCTCAGAGACAGCTCAAGAATTCAGCACATAATTCTAGAGCCCCACATCGAACCCCGAATAATCGACTAATTTATATTTCTACACTAGTGTAGAAATATAAATTCGTCGATTATTAAAAAATATATCTGCTATTTCATAGAGAAGTGCAATACCCACGCGGTCAAAATGTTTGGAATAGCATTTTTTTTTAAATAACCGACCAAAATCATGTTCTGAATCCATAGGAACCTGCCGCGTGTCGTTGTGCCCTGACTTGTATGTACCGACGCGAGCACATCAAGCTATCAGAAACTGTGAAACTTTCCCACACAACTTTGAACCTAATGCTGTAGCGATAAAGTTGAAAATATATTAAAGAAATCTGACAGATTTTAGTAACTTGATGTTCTGGCGTCTATACATACATATAATTTAGATTATTGTAGTTGACTTTGCAGTAAAGACGCACTGTCACGAAACAGCACTACATTATTTAGGGTTTGATCGCGTGTTACTTCAAGAAGAAGTACCAACGTAATGTAATGTTTTTGCAGTACAACTAACAACGGCTAAAACAAACAGTAACACTACCACATCCAGCAACACTAGGTCTAAGTCAAAATCCTTTAGAAAACGGTCGTCGGTCTGACTTAGAAAATTACTTACATGCAAACCAATTCCCATAAACCGCAGGTTGGGTATGGGCGGCAAATAAACAGTGGAGTCTTTTGTCCAACCGCCACCGCAACCCGAGACAATGTCTTATGCTCCGAACATTGAAACTTGCCTGCTATAGATGTTGGTGTGAATATATGTAGTTATGATCATAAGTATGAACCTAGAAGGAGCTAGGAAGGTCAAAGAAAGTTTGGATTTTTAACACTTTAACTGCCAAGTATATGCTTATTTTTGGCAACCCTAGTAGATTTGCACCCGGTGGACGGGTGCTGGGTATGGTCACATGCCACATATATTATCTATTTATATGTAAGACGTGCGAGGCGAGTTCTGGGCACGCGAACGAATTATCTTTCTACGCGGGAGCCGGGTGCTGGGCACTGAAAGTGTTAACTAGATCGAAAGTGTTTTTGATAAAGGAAAATGATTTTGATTTTGACTTGATCATCATTTTAGCCCGGATTTATATCCTTTTTCTTGTGCCATACTTCCTGGTTCTGTACGTCTCTCATACAGGTGTTTCTAGTGACTTTAACGATATCGATAATTATCTCTTTCGTGTTTTCTTTTTTGAAGGAGGAGGAAGGAGGTTCCACTGTGACTCTGAATTCAGGTCTAAGTAAGTTTTAATTTTAAAACAAAGGTGCGTGGAAAACATTTTTTGTAAATAAAATATGTACAGGTACACTATGTTTTGCCCTTGACAGCGTACAAATATCAATAAAGTCGGAATCTTAGATGATGACAAACGCCAGAACATCAAGCTACCTGAAACTGTAAAATTTTCCCAATCAACCTTGAACCTTATACTTTGGCGATAAAGTTGAAAATCTATTAAAGAAATACGACAGATTGTAGTAGCCTGATGTGCTGATGTCTCTACAATAAGGGCTGATATTACCACAATCAGATATCTTTTATTCGTGGAATAAAATTGACGTCTGACAGTTCTAGTGTGGAAAAGCTGTCAAAAATTCAAAATTTGTTGTCAGGATGAGACTTCTAGGTATAAAAGTTTGGTGGAATGTGCCCTTAGTCTTATGTAGCAAAATTAAAGCGTCGTTTTGACTAATAAGAGTTTACCAGTGCTAGGTGTGTGTTCCGCTAAATCATACAAGTGCCTTCTTGAAGCTTAGTCTTCTAGAATTACTATCATCAGCATCACCTAGCTTTTTCCCAGCTATGTTGGGGTCGGCTTCCAGTCTAACTGGATCCAGCTGAATACCAGTATTTTACATGGAGCGACTGCCTATCTGACCTCCACAACCCAGTTACTGGGTAATAAGATACCCCTAGGTAAGACTGGTTGTCAGACTTTCGGGCTTCTGACTACCTGTAACGACTGTCAAAGATCTACGAATGAAAGCCGGGACCAACGGCTTAACGTTCTTTCCGAGGCACAGAGGGGTCTCGGTATGTAAGGATGGTCACCCATCCACAGACCAGCCGCGGCAAGCGTAGATTAACCTGATCCATCTTCTAGAATTACTATCAATCTGTGTTTTACTTGTGACTATCCTCTACTTAATATTATCATTGTCTACTTATTTTATAGAGCCATATTACGAACAAAAGGACCACATATTTTTTTATGTGCATTTACTATGTAATTTATTGGTAGCACGTTAACCAATCTTTTTCATTTATATGCAAACATCTCTTAAACCATCTTTACGGGGACTTGATGTAACGTGGAGCATTGAACTGCACTACTTGATGTTATACTTGAACTTGATGACGGAGATAAATGTTAAAGATACAAAAAAAACACATCCTTTAGGTACTTCCTCGTTGGCTCAAAGACTCTTGATCAAAATCTCCATGTCAATGACGAGGAAAAAAAAATCTTCGGAAAAGATCACCTGCTTCAATTTGGTATGTGATCCATTTCGTGATCTACACGTCATGTGTCTACATTTAGAGCCATCCCTAATTACACAGCTAAGCGAAAATGAACTCTATGTAAACGTAATAAGAGAAAATGACACAAATTAAGCCAAAACAAAGATGGTTCTTCAGACATTAGAAAGGTCGCGTGCGTAATAAACATAGATTAAAACGAGTTGGACTCGCACCTGACGGGTTCCGTAACACCGTACAATATTGAACACTACTCTCTTTAATTTTTAACTTTATTTTATTTTTCTTATTTGTTGTTATAGCGTAGCCATAGTAGTACAACTCTATGAAATTTAATGTCTAAATATTACGCTTCAAAAGATACATTCCTGTGACAGACAGACAGACGGTCAGACAGACCACGGAGCCTTAGTAATAAAGCCCAGTTGACACCCTTTCGGCACAGAACTCTAAAATTAGTGATGTGACCAACTTATGCAATGAGTCTCGTAACTCCAATTACATTGCCTCAAGCTAGATAATTTTTGGAATGACCGATCTGTCTCATCGTGCCTCTAAAGTGAGTTATTGGCCTGTTTTTTTTTTCTTATGAGCCAAGAGTAAGATTCACACGGTCTTTTGTCTTGCGACATTTCAACATTTCGTGGATGTCGGGTAAGATAAGAAAGGGTTTTGTATTTTTAAATGCTGTATTGTTTTAAGTTGAGAATATTTTATATTCGTATTGAGCAAGAGCTGTTTGTCGTAGTATTTGCATAATGTGTTGTTACTTTATTATATATATATATATATATTTAATGAACCGTTTGTTTTGGTGAAAGTCTTTGTTTTAACTATGGTGTCTGTATGTTGCGGTATTGTTGCTGTTATTCTGATAATACAGAAAAATGATTTTTCATTTTACTGAATGTGGAACCGCTGGGAGAGGACGCCTTAGGGGGACATGTAGTAACCTTATTGGTGATTTTCTTCGGAAAGGTCAGCTGCGTAGCACCCGCAACGACAAGGTGAGAGTTTCTGTGATTGATGTAGGCACTGTTTCGGATTTCCCCTTAAGCAAATTAAGCATTTTTTTAGGGCATCACGTCTCGGGGCACCATAAACAGAACCGAAAAAATATTTGCTAGAACATGAAAGGCAAGGCTGTTTGAAAACCCACGCGGTTTGTCGGCGGGAGATTTTGTTGCGGTGACGTTGGAATGACTCTCGATACTTTAAGAATATTATACAGAGTGACTTGTAATTTGACGATTGATTGAATGAAGATGTCTTCCCCGTAAGTTTTGCACTTCATGTCATAGTAAAATTTTGACATAATTGGTATCAAAATTAATTTACGTAGATGATTTTTGGTTACTAAACTTTATGTTTCACTTTTAAATGTTTGATATTTTAGAAAAAATGGTTTCATGAAAAGGTTCGCTAAAGTATAAGGTACCTAAAACAGTAACAATGAAGGACCATTCAATTTGAGAGTTTAGAGAAAAGTAATATTTACTGACGATTTCTGGGAAATTTTCAAAAATACATAAAAGCTGGATTTTCTCGAATCCCATAAATTTTCATCTAGACTTATGCCGTGGTTAATTGTTGCAAATGAGTCTCACTATCACGTCCTGAAAGGAATACGATAAATTACAAGTGACCCTGAATATGTATAGTTCAGAGGTAGATATGCTAAAATCGTTGAACTAAAAAACTATTGTCCGCGAATTTAATGCCTCTAAAAGTCGCAAGTCGCATTTCAATATATCAAAAAAAACTAAACATTCGTACATATTCTAAGGTACACACGCCAGCACATCATGCTACCCGAAACAGTCAAAATTTTCCCCATCAACCTTGAACCTCATGCATTAGCGATAAAGTTGAAAATCTATTAAAGAAATGGCGTCTGCACGTAATAAATAAATAAACAAATAAAATAAAAATTGTTTATTCTCAGACAACTACAGTCCATAGAAGAGGTTAGTAAAATAAATCTTATAAACTAAGTTAGTACAATTAAAATAACAATGGGAATAAAATTGGAAACAATATGATTCATCACAAACCTGCACCTGTCACATGCAGGTCAGACAAATGAGGTAATGATCTGTCTCTTTGTAATAAATACGTTAAAAACATTTAGAAATAGTACTGATTTTGTAAAACTGTATTTTTAACGTGTACCACTATCCTTTGTTTTGAGTAAATCAATAAATAAAAAAAAAATTAAAGACGATACTAGTTTACTAGTGGATAGGGGGGCCTGCAGGCGTGCATTCCACCAGTTTCTATGACAAATCTTTTACTGTTCAAGCAGTACGTTTATGGAATGACTTGCCCGTGTCGGTAAGGCGCGCTCAATCTTTGTTCACTTTTAAAATTATGAACAACACCATTATATTTTCTTTACTCCTGTTTCATGTCTATTGTTATAAATGTATATATTTATTTAGATTAGTATAATATACTTTATGTGTGTATTCATTTTATCGTGTAAATGGTACACCATAGACTACCTACAGTATTTGTCTGTCCTTCCCTTTTCAATTCATCCAAAGGTTGTCTTTAAAAGATAGCTCTTAGCGATAAGACCGCCCATTGTGTCACCCTTTGTAAAATTTCTATATTTATGTCTGTAATATATATGGTGTACATAATAAAGAGTATTCTATTCTATTCTATTCTATTGCTTAGGGCATCAAGACAAGTATTCTTACTAAGGCATCGTGTATGCATGACTTGCATTGACTGAATTATTAGTGATGAAGGCTAGAAGAGTTCTCATGAAAAGTTAGTGAGTGAGTTAGTGAGTGTGTGGTGAGTGAAAGGTAGTTAGATAGTGTAAGGGCTTATTGTGACAAAGTATAAAACCTGAAACTACCTGAACTACCTGAAACTACATTCCCACATTTTATTTTTGGTTTTGAAGAACTTATGTATAGCTAGTATTATAATAAATTACTTCGTAGGTATGTCGTGTCTCGTAACATTGTAGGTAATACACACAAACAAGCACGACTAAATTGATCTGTAAAGTCCCCGTACAATTTGTGTTATTGTCTGATAATCATAAAAAAAACCCAATGGTGTTCTTGCGAATTATGACAGCTATAAGAAATAACGTGCTAAAATTATCCACGTAGAACTTATTAGGAAAAATGTTGCGTCTGATTATGTAGGTACTGATTTTACGAAGACGTGATAGATTTTATATTATTATCGAGATGACGTCTAATATAAAAGAGTTTAAGTCGTGTGTAGCTCAAAAGCTGCAAACAAAACAAAAGAAAATTCTAAAAAATGACATAACATCGCGCTCGAATTCTTAGAAGGGTTGAGCAGAGGTGTAGGTACGTATAGTATACACACATTTTGCCAATTTTTTTGAGTCCCATTTAATATGGGGCGAGCCTATTGTCAACAACCAAGCATAAATCCAGACTGGTCTGGTGGAGAAATTCCAGATGGAAATCTCAATAAAATTTTGCCCGACGTGGGAATCGAACCCAGGAGCTCATGCTTAGCAGTAGCGCTTACGACCAGTACATCAACGAGGCAGTCCTTAAAAATAACACAAGGAAAACCTCAAAACAATAATTACTTATCACGTATACAAACAAAAACTTGACTCAATGACAAATAGCGTTTAATAAGAAATCAATTTCGGTGTTCTCACGACTCCGGCGCAAGGAGACGACGCCTACTTGATAGATTTGATTATGTTTAGACGTGACTAATCATTATTTAACTATGTTCACGATTATATGTGCTTCTGAGACATGCGTATCTACTGTTTTTGTTGTGATTGCATATACTGTATTTGGCCGTGTGATTCTTGGCTCCAAGTAGAATCCGCTTCATCTTTTTCAATAAGAATCACAAGACAGTCAATTAATATTTTAGGTAAGCTAAATAGGCTACAATCAACTATCATAAACATCAAAGAGCAATCATTTGTAAAACTAACAACAATTGTATAGGTACCAAGTGTCGTCATCATAGATTTAACAAAAAACAAAAAAAAAGCGCAAACAAAATATTTGGTTTTTGACTGCCATCATCAAATTTCAAATTCCTACTTTCCATAGATCTCGAGAAAAATTTTGTTGGATAGAAGGATAAAAATGTGATCCTAAAAAGATTCCATTTTTTCTTAAACCATAAAATGTGGTTTGATCGATAAAAAAGCTGATATCGAAATCATGGATCTAGTAGAATGCAATTATTGATATACCTACTCAATTAAAAAAAAAAACTTCACTAGTCAATTCCTCTTGAAGTCAATACCATTACTCTTCAATACTTAAAACCACAGCCACAAAAATTAATGAATCTTTTAAATTCATCACTGATCAATATACAATACATACCTTTATACATATACCTTCCCACATCTCCACCGTGACACTAAGGTCACAATATCTGACTGATGAATTGTATCCGTGATGTCACAATTAGACGGGTCCAAGTCGATGCTATCGGGGACCTCAATGACCTGAGGGTCATACGCATCTACATATACGAGAACCTGTCATTTTATGTATGTATTGAATTTTGTATGACAATTGATGGGGATAAGATGTGTCATGTATGTTATGTACGGAGTTATATGCTTATGTCAGTTGGTTTGATTAAGCAAAATATAGCTTCGTAAAAAGCTCATGAAATATTTAGAAACATGCATTAACGCGTTCTATCAAATATAGCAATTTTTTGTAATGATATTAGGAAAACTCAGGTAAGTACCTACTAAACTTGAAAACACTTTTGACTTACCATGTAAAGTTAAGGTAATAATAAAAAAAACAAAAGCCTAATAGCAATGGAGGGTTTATTAATGAAAACCCAAATTCTTCAAGCGCGTCATCCAAAGATGCTGTTCAAAAAGCTGCGAATTTGATTGATTATATGTATAATATTTAAATTCTAGTTACATTTCACTTCACTTCTATTTGGCTGGGTTTGTGATGACTCGTCTTACAAATCTTATTTGGCACTTTGCTTTATGTTTTCTCAAGCCTCCAGGACGAAGTAGCCTTCATCCGAATACATTCTAAGACAAAGCAAAGATAAATGAAAAGACATTAAGCTCTAGCTTGAAGCAAGTTCAAATACGGAGTTCACACAAAATGTCAACGAAATCGCCCACATGTCGCCCCAGGCGATGCTTGAGCACCATACCAAAATCTATGTCAAGTACAATATTAACACTTCAAACACACCAAGATTATTTAGCCACGTGAAATTAACCTTTATATATAAAGTCACAAGGATGTATACTCATATAATTGGCGGCAAATTAAAGGAAGACGCAAATAATTAACAGTGAGTTTTGGAGGCATTACCTATAATGGAATTGTCACGAAATATTAATATGGCTTCGCATTCAATGTCACTGATGAGTTAACATGATTTAATCTCGGTATCTTAATTATTAATTAATGCTTGGTTAGTTTCAATATCAGTCACGCCTTGAAGGTTTACACCGCATGGCAGCGGCAGTTTATGGTTATCAAAGTGGCCCAACCGAACCCAATAAACAATTGGATAAAAAAACGATTTGATGATTAAACAATTGGTGGAGTAACCCAATTGACATTTGCAGGAAACAATCCACAATAATACAACTAGATTAAGATAGTGATAGTAACCTATCGAAAAAGGACATAGATAATTCTGATTGTATAGCACCTGCTTGATTTCCCACGCCTGATGCAATGACCAACCAGAGCTTACTCAAAGCTAAACAATTGTAATTTTTCATTACTCGTTGACTGACTCCAAGAGGTGCTGACGCATTCAGCTTGACGGTTTAGACTTCACAGAATCGTTTATCTTCAAATCATTATCTTGCTTATGATCTTGAAACTTTAACACGGGCATTTGAAGGCTGAATATATAAAGCTTCGAATTTTAAACTACCTATTTCAGCCAGCATTCTTACGCAATCTACATTACCTGTCACAATTCGCCATGTCAAAACATTTCGAAATCAGCAGACTAATCAGATAGATGATCTAAATACACAAACAAACGTACATTACTATGGACTCAACTATGTCAAATGTAATTGAAAAACATGGCCGCACCAAATTTGACCCCGTCAAAACGAAATTTTTGTCAAGATTTTATCAGAAAACATGACATCTCGAATCAAACGACAAGTATTGTCTAAAAGACCTTACCGCTTGTTGGAACCGACCACACGTGGGGATCTTTCATTTGAAATTGGACTCTAATGTGTAAAGTATTGTGTTTGAAATGTAATTACAGTGTGACAAAGGTCTTTGTGATTTCGCCGTCAGAATAGTAGCCATTATCTGAGAGAACACACGTTCGGAAATGGTAAAAAAAGGTCGAAATATGATTAATAGGGCGGCGTTGCGGGACTCGGCTCGTTCGTGTGTGATTCTTTCCATTTGACAGATTGTCTCGACTCTCTGACCCGAGCGCCCCGTTGAGACAATAATGATGTTGTCCCATCACTTCGATCATCGATATCGATGAAAGATGTTGAGTTAAAGCTATTTCACTAAATCACCCATAAGAGCTGCATAGATACATTGCTCTATTTGGACACATAAAATTGACACGCTATTTTGACAAAACATACCTACTACTTTACGCGGCTGCTTTTATTACTTATTTTTCTATTATATATCCTCTATTTCAATTCAGTTCCTATAACTACTTTCTAAATAAATAAACAGTGTCTAAAATTAACCCTTAGAACCTTTTTCCCTTGCCTTTATTAACTGCATCGCGTCATTTCTTCTAACAGATAATCACTTAATTATCCATATGATCTCGATGTCGATACTTTCTCTGATCTCGAACATCCCTAGCCGCGAGGTCGACTGAGATTACTCTCAGCACGAGACTGTCCTGCGTCGGCGCTCGTTCGCGACGCTTTGACATCCCGACGTACACCACAATCATACATCATACACACTGACAAATTAACATTAGACCTTATTGATTAGACGCTAAGGTTCAATTTGGTAGAGAATTTGAGGTTTTGCAACGCAAAAGAAGGTTCTCAGTACGTCATACGTTGATAGACGGCCCAAACAGGTCGACGTGAGAGTACAACTTTTTTTTACATCAATTTTGAAAATGCAATATGAAGATATTGAAGGATTATTAGTCATGTTTTCGAAGATATTTATTTTTATGTATTCGTTTGGTTCGGGTCACAGGAAAGTGTTATATCGAACTGTCATGAGATAAACGAAGTATCAATAAAAGAAATTATGTGCAGGAGTTGGTATGTGAGTAACGGCTTAGAGGATAACCATAACTACCGAGAATTGATTAACAACCTGTATTCAAGTCTTAGGCAGATGATATATAAAAGAAAGCTGATAACTATTACCAGTCTCATTTATTTGCCGTGTAAAGAAATAATGCAAATATTTTCAATAATGTTGCTCGTCATGTCATAATTATATTGCTTGTCATCACGATTACAAGCGGGGCTAGATAAAAGATCAAACATTATCAAGTACTGAGTGATCATTTTATTTTATCAAGTTTAATCACGCTCAACGAATATAATACTATGGAATATACTAAATTTTGTGGGAAAGATGATCAAAATAATTTTAAACAAAACAGAAGCAGAATGGATCTAATATTCCACAATCAAAACTGAGAGCCATAAATTTGATATAGTAAAAACAGTGTTAAAAAAAATTGGTATGCGTTTTTATTATAAACGATTTAAAAACATATTAAACCCAATACGAAATTAATTTCTAAAGAGAGAAACATTCGTCATATGACATCAAAACTAGAAATGATTTGAAAATGGTTTTACTATGCAATGAAAAAACTCATAAAATGTAAATGTGTTTGTGAGTAAACTTCCTATAAAACAGATTTGGGACTGACGCGCGCAGATGACAAACTTTTATATTTCTGTAACTCGATGCTGAAATAGTCTGTCATTCGTAAAATTAACGTATTGCTTCTGAATCAAACGGATCAGTCAGAATTGTTCAATTTCTATTCTATTAGAATGCAAGACTTGATTTGGTTCGCGCGTATTTGCATGGGACTATACTTGGTCCTCTACAGTTTAGTCAACAACAAAGCTTATTTTGCTTTTTTGTGCTCTATATTATAATAATTGTAAAGCTAACCCTTACCCCTATTAATTCCATAGACCAATATCTCATTAATCTTACCATATCATGTCCTATCGGCCACAATAAGAATAAAAATCACCGAGCTTAATTCCCACCATTATACATCAATCTCCTATCCACTTAAGCATTGCGAAATCCATCTGGAATGTGTCTCACGTACTTTGAAGAGTGGCTAATGAAGTGCGTGGTTGATGTGTGACCCAGCATCAGGGTTCCTTAATGATACGATTGACAGTACAGTGGAGCGGTCGCCGTCGGCTTGCTCGATTGTTTCTTGACTGAAGACTTGGGGCTGGGAAGTGAGCGGTTGAAGGTTGGTGAGAAAAAAGTACTGAGAAAGGAGGTTTCTTTTCTGGAACAGTCTCGAACATAAAATTTTGAAAGAATTTAATATCATTGTTAATAAATTGGCGTTTTTCAGCCGAGGAAAAGAATCCCCGAAAAAAAATGAAAAAAATCACAAATGTTTGTCTGAAAACCACTAATGAAGAAAATATTGTAAAAAAACGTTTTCTATGTTAGTGCTTTTGTAAACAGACCTTTTCGAGAACTGATTGAAATGCATAAAGCAGACTGTCATTCTATATTAACAATCTAATGGCCGAACTATGTCTTTCATTTCTTCTTCAACAAACTTCAGGGCCCCAAAAACATGGGATACCTAAGAGAGACGTATTTAAATCCCATTGACGTCTTGTTCGTGGAACTTTGAATATAATGGCGCTTATCTGAAGGGTGTCTTTGGCATATTAAGTTTTATATTCAGCTGCCTCTATTTTCAAGGAGAATGATTCCTTCATGACTTGTGATCGACGGCTATCGGTCGGATATGTTTATTCACTGAGTTTTATGGTGATTATGCTATGAGAATGTACTATTTTTGTAGGAATGAGGATGGATGGCCACCCAGTAAGGCAATAATAGGTAGAAAGATTGTACGATAAATAAATTGTTGAGCTGAAAGAGAAGAGTAGCAAGTCTGTAAATAGATTATGACAGTATATGTCCTACCTTTAAGAGGGAATATACCTTTTGTGTACACCTACTCAAAAAACTATAAAAGCTTTGATATCTTACATAACATAGACAACATAGACAACAACTCTCTGCCAGGATTTGTGTTTTATGATAACTTGTGAGTTTAAGATGACTGGGTTCTTCGTCAACTGCATCATCGCCTATCATAAGGGGAGAGAGGGAACCTATAAAGAAATGTCTTTCTATTTTGGCATTAGTAATAATGCTTCTGTCAACTTTGTTCTCATTCCCAGCCACGACTAAATTATCAAACCGAATTTCGCAACATTCATTTTATTTAGCAACAGAAACGCCGCTAAGACAATAAATCACTTTGCATAATCTCTAAACTTAATGGATCTCAATCTTATCGCTACAGAATCCGGGAGATATAATTTGTCACTAGAAGATTGTATTACTTAAGTGAATGAGCAAATCATTCGACGTAACACTTGAGACGGTAGATTAGACAAATTTACAGTGCAAGGTGCTATTTATGATGTCATTGTAGCTACTGTGCTTATTAAAGATCTTTATTTAACAGTAAAAGGTGAATTAATTAGTGATTAAAGAGATTATCTTAATGCTGGATTAGAAAGTAAAATGTCATTCGGTGTGAAATCTGTTTGTCCCAAAAGATTGCTTTAACGACGGATGAAACTTTAATAATTTTGCTATACTACATTTGTCATGTATGTAGGTAATCCTCGAATTAAGAGTGTCGTCTGCGTTGGTCAACTCTTCTAAAAACCGCAAATGGATAATGTAGGACTAACGGTATCAAGTAGAAAGAATGAACCGCAGTTATTTAAATATTCAAATAACGATGGTATAGAAATGGTACATTTATTGAATCACTGATAATACAAAAACGCTATTTCGATCCATAACAAAGATATACGGTGCATCCAAACAAAAAATAAACCAAAAGTCTATGATCATACGTCAAATGTATGGATCAGCTAAAAATAAGAATTTTTATCGCCAGAAAAACAGTAATGACTAACGACTAAATAAATTGATCCACGGTCCGCAGTAATTTGTCAAATCCAATCACGAAAAATTCCAAATAAAAATTTCGTTAGAACATAATAACGGGGACTTCTCTGGTTTTTTGCTCGGCATCCAATTTAAAAACTAATTACGGGTCGCGATGACTAGGCTCCCATGATCAAGGAGCACCCTACAATGCCGTCACAAAGAACATAATTTCGTCATGTTAGCGAACAGGTGACAAAAAAGTATGATTAATGGTCATACGTTGTGGTCATCACAAAAGATATGTCAGTCAAATTATACTCGTCTTTATTCACACCAGTCAACCATAGCCTAACGAATCAACACCCGAAAACATTACCGCACTTAAGGATAGCTTATCTTCGGAATGAAGATTTAATTACTCTATGCAATCCATACATTCTTGTTTGCGTCCCGTGGACATTACCAAAAAGTATGCAACGCTATTATGTGTTAGCCATGACCTTTATCGATCGTGATTTGAATCGAGAATCGGTCGTGACATCTAAATAACTGATGTTGAGGTCGGTTGCAATCAATGACGGAAGTGTATATGTATGACGGAAGGCAACCGATTAAACGTTTTCAACGATACGCAGGCACGACTTTTGATCGTTTAGGTGTTGAAGGCTGGGCAAGCTTTTCAGAAATTAGTCAGAAGGTCTTGGCTATAATGGGCATAATAGTTGGTTATTTGTGTGTACTGGTCAGATTTAATGACAAGGTTTCATGCACTGTGATTTGGTGCTCTTAGTTTAAAGTGGGTGCCGACCTGCCGGGTGCAACGCCATGGGAATGTATGAACTTTTTTGCACGAAGTTTTGAATTGATTGGTAAGACCAGACTTAGATTTATGAAATAATACCATATGAGTATGTTTGTGTCTTGGAATTATTTTAGTAGGTACCTACAGATATAATGACAAAGTTGTGCAGCGCCAAACGTATCTCCCCAAGTAAATTGTAAGAAGCAATTAATGAAAATGCCGTCTTTATTATATCAATAGTCTACTAATCGGTAATAGCTGAGTTATCTTAAACTTGTGCTAGTTGTGATCAGTTTTATTTGAGGATCTATCTTTTGTTTAGCATTTTTCATTTGAACTCATAATAATATCATCTATAATAACATCAGCATTGATTAGGAAATTTGGTATCGGTTCCTTACTTTACACGAGTATACTGGCCAAGAGCTCTTCTGGCTTACGTGTGATACCGATTAAGAGTCCTCCTGGCTTAAGTATGCGGTACTTTTTGTAAATACTATTTAGTTACCAAGCTAACTGTCTCGCGTTTGTGGTTAGAGACTCTCTCAAATAAAGAGCTTTTCACGTCCAAACATACAACTATGTTTGATCAACAAAAAATAGGAAAACAGTTATATTCAGACGTATTTATACTTTTTTCCTATCGATACAATAGATTATTTTAAAATAACGTTCATGATTTATAGCTGTTTTTTAGTGCACGAGTGCCAATGTTACGTCGTCTGTTTTTCGTCTCAGTTTAAAAATATGGAAACTACATATATCTCCGTCTTTCAATAGACTAGACTTTGCTGAAAATAGATCCTTTATTTTTTTATAGTTCTATGGATAAAATCAAGTGAAATGAAGTTCATTAAGGTTATATTTATTATTTTCTGTAAAAGGCGTAGCTACCTACCAGCATATATCGCACACTGTTTTTGTTAACTACTCCAACATTGCAAAAATTTTGCATACATATACATTTAACTAAAATGTTCAATGTCAATATGTGCTACTTCAGCAGTTTTTTTTTTTTTTTTCAATTGTTCGTTTTTCTATGGAGAAGAGCCGGCAAGAAACTCCACGGTTAATTATAGTGCAGTTGTGGGAGGACAGTGTAGGCCTGTCAATAAGTACCAGGTACTTAACAAAAGAGAAAACGATCTACACAGTACAGTAGTACAGTCTACAAGACCTACAACGTTCTCACATTCACAAAATATTAAAAAAAAAAAAAAAAAACTATAAATAAAATAATTTTGTATTCAAACCTATTAAAAACAAATGACATGATTTTGCCTCTATTAAACCCAACTATTTCTTCGCCGTGTTACTGTAGGTACTACGACTCGAATCGACTGTGTCTGTGTTCTATACGTACTAACAACAACCAATAAATTGAGCTTGTAATTCAACTCAAACCATAAAATAACGAGACGTGATACAACAGGTACTTACCTACCTACTAATCCACTAATCTTAGAAGAATTCAATCAAATCGCACGTAAACGTGATGGGAGTCGGGAGACAAGTGTGGTTGGGGCCTTGACTTTATCGAGTCATGGTTTGTCAATTACTGAGCCATTGTGAACCGATCGCTCCGGCGGCGATCTTATCGATGCTGTGACAAAAAATATGCCGCCTGCACTGTAGTATATGGAAGGTTTTAGACAAAGATGAGAACATTTTTGGTGCTGTGTTTAAATTCGGCACTATTTTGTAGTAGAAATTCGCTGTTTGGGAAATCAGAAACGAAACAAGCTGAAATAAATCAAAGCCGATATAGGCATTGACGTGGTCACGTGACATAGCTATCTTTATTTACATAAAATGTGGTTATAATAATAATCTTTTGTAGATCAAATATAAACAAACATCAACTTTCTATTCGTTAGCAGTTGATTTCATTTCCGTACTAAAATGCAACACAAAGTCATAGAGATCCATGTCGCTGTTTTATACGAAAAAAGACAAACCAAAGAAACCAAGGAAAGAAGTGATTCTGAGATAAATCTGGCTTTTATAGATGTGTGGAAGAAAAATACTCCAAATAAATTGCGATAAGGGCAAGTGGTCTCCCACAAGATAGACCGGAGACCTGGTGAAGGTTGTGGGAATATGCTGGAGGCTATAAGCGCAGGATCAGTAATGGGCGTATCTTGGGGAACCGTATGTCTAGCAGTGGGTCTCTTGGAAAAATGATGATGATGATGGAGGGCAGGAGGATGATGATTCTATTTCATCTCGAGCAGTATTTTTGGTTTGATCTACATTTTGCATATACTATATTCCATCGTTGTCAAACAGATGAAAGCGTACGCAATGATGAAGCGAAGATCGTCGCAATAGATTGGCAATAATTATTATAAGCGTTTGTCCATCCGTCCACCTCCCCATTCGGACGTGTCTATCGCCATGGGGTCGATAATTAGTAGTTAATGGGCTAAAAAGTTTTGTAACTAGTTTGGAACAAAAGATGTGTCAAAGACCGTAGTTTAAAGTCGCAGTATTCTAGTTGCAGAAGCAGATTGTAAGGGTTTTTTTTATATTAAATAATAAAAAATGATTAACTTCGTTATACTCGTATTAACGTCTATGATGAGGTTGTATTATGGTTTTTATTTACGTCTCTTCAAAATAATAATAAAAAAAAAAACTCAAGATGATTTTCCGACGTTCATTCAACATTTATAAATGATTCTCTTATCACCAAACAATTCCATATAAAGAGTTCCTCAATAACATTGATAAAAACCAATACGATGTTTTTTAATGACTGTGCATTCAAACATTACTATTACAAGGAGCCTTGACTCTTAGGTCACGATGATATCACCGATATAGTGTCCGGGAAATTGTCGTCTGACATTGATATTCTAAAAGATAACAAGAGGAAAAAAATGTAAAACCACTTGTGAAGAAGTAGGAACTCATGTGTAAATTGTTTAGGTAAAAAAGAAGCAAAAATATACAAATAAAAAAAATAAAAAAATTATAAAATTTAATTTAATTTAAAACAAAAAAATATATATTTCTTTGCTTGACGTCCGAGTCTTAGGAATCTTTTTCTAGGATCCGAATGTTACGGATCTTTTTTTCTATAATCATGTTAAATTATAAAAATTAAATAAATAGTTTAAGATTCTGATAAAAGACTGTTATAATATTGGCATCTCTAAGTATACCAATGGAAAAACAATAACTAGGGCGAGGGACACATGGTCCAAAACGGGCTACTATTTTTGGTCTATATAACTCCTATTGGAGGACCTCTCTTCAAGGTAAACTTGATAAGGAAACTGTTGAAATCGTTAATGGACTTGCTGCCAATACATTAGTTTCTCATACGCATCACAATAACCCATTAAAGGTAATAAAAGAAAGATGACGGTAATAAAATTTGCATCTAATTTACCTAATCATATCCTAGTTGTGACTAAGCCCAGAACAATAAGTAAACTATTGCGAACACATCAGCAGCGACACGAAATATATTCCAAGAAGGTTTAATAGGAAACTAATCTCTGGTTTAGTGAAACACTGCAGTTAAAGAATTTTGGCAATGTCCTGACACCAATTGAATTTGACAATCGATTGACACTATAAGTTATGACAGGCGTGTAGCAGTTTCCTGTTTTCACTTTTTTATTATTGAACAGGAGGATGCTGTTGCTCACTATTTTCACTATGTAATTCCTGGAATGCCCGTATGCAGGAACGAAAGGATGATTTTCACGACCCGAAACTAATTTGAAGGCTGACAACTTTTGCCTAGCATATTTGAGGAGCGTCGGAACAAAAACCGATATGTCTTAATTAAGACACTATTTTTTTTTTTTTTTTCTGTTACAAAATGTTTAATTATACACCCTTCTGGAAAGAAATCAATTAAAAAACAGTTACATCCATCTTTAAAAAAATATAAAAATACTGTGGTCAAATCAAAACCGACAAAAAAATTTTTAAATTCAACATGTTCTTGTTGTTGGATTAAAAACCGATAATTCTTATTAAGCTTTACACAATTCAACAATGGTCGGTTCAAATTCAATTCAGTTCAATACCGACATATTTATTTATTTATTTATTAAAACTTTATGCACAAGTAAAAAAAGTACTGTACAAAGGCGGACTTAATGCCTGAGGCATTTTCTACCAGTCAACCTTAGGGTGATGCAGAGACAAAATATGGTAGGTGCAACATACAGGATAGATAGCTAGGAAATTACTATACAATACAAGAATTAATAACAATACATAGATAGATACATATATACATACATATAAACAAAATGAACTGTCTGGAGAAAAACACCAAACCCCAAACCAAACCGATATATCCAAATGATCGCGTCAAAAACCGATATATCCATACTTGTCCGCCAAGTATCTCCCTAAATTAAGTATCTACCCTCCGTCAAGTTTCACACATCAATCGATGTCACTTTAACTGCAAATTGACATGCTATAATTTTCCACTTTTGTAACATTAAAAAACTTACAAGCTTTTTTTTAATTTGTGAAAAATATGGTAAATTCGATATATCGGTTTTCGTTCCGACGCTCCTCATTTGATAGTACCTTCTTTCTTGAAAGAGATCTATCTATCTATTCCTATTAGGTGTGTATGCAAATAGACCTTCTGTACCTTTTAATCCACAACAGGTATCACGATAAGCCATAATTCAGTGTGACTGTCACTGAGCTCAACTCTGATTATATTGCTTCGCCGCTAACATCGTGACCTGACGTCATTCCAGACAAGATGTTCTTATATTGCATCAGTAGTCATGTTGTTTCCTTAAGTGACACTTTGTGCCATAGAAGGGTTAAATAAATGATTTCATTTGTTTGTAGATCTTTTGACTTGATTTGCAGGTGCTTTATTGTTCATTGTGTGATTAATCTTGGGTGTTCGAATAATGTTAGATTATTTCTTGCAAGTGTCTTTTAGATTTCTTATATTTGGTAGCATATTTCTGGAGCACTTCTGGGAGACGTCGACTCTACAAACGTCTATATATTTCTACCTGTGATTTATCCAAAAGTAAACGTTTTGGTCTGTAGTCCTCCTGACATAATAGATTTATTTCACGAAGGATGATGAAAAGCTGCTTACATGAAACAACTAGCTATTATATTCTTGCCTTTATAAACCAAAAAGGCGGCGTGCCTGTTTTTTCTGTAAATAATAATAAAGTTTCTAAAGTGTGTTTCTCTTGTCTATCTGTTTCAAGAAGTACGAAAATTGATAAACTCGCAATACAGAATAATAATCGAAAAGAGCTTTAAATCTCAAAGCTAAAGAGGAAGACCAAATTAGATAGCAGTAGTTTAAAGTCTAAACGAACATGTTGAGGAAGTTTGTTCCATCATTGTGTCGACTAAGGTCATTCATTTCTGGCAGTACAGGAGGCGGTACCACCGCCACTCGGACGTGTTGTCGATTACCTTCCCGGCGTATTGACTCAGCCGAAACGGAGCTCTCATCATTTACATAATAACACCTTGTAGCGTGGACGTAGAGGTAGAAGTTATAAGCGATAGCGGGTAGCGGGTAGTAGTGCATGGGAACTGAGGTATATATTTCGCAAGCTGAGTTGCTGTACATCCGAACATAAATATTGCAAAAAAGGCATGTAATTTCGTATCTCATCATCTGCCTGACCGTTTTCCCAACTTTGTTGGGGTCAATTTCCAGTCCAACCGGGTGCAGCTAAGTACCAGTATTTAAATGTAATTTCATATTGCATATGGAATAAAAAAAAACTATTTTGTAATAGATAATACAAAAAAATAATAATTAGTATCGTCATGTGGGTAGTCAGAACCTGGAAAGTCTGACAAACAGATTTACTAAGGGTATCGCGTTACCCAGTGAATGGGTTGTCGAGTTTAGAAAGGCAGTCGCTCCGTAAAAAAATACTGTTATTCAGGTGCATCCGGTTAGACTAGAAGTCAACTCCAACACAATTGGGAAAATGCAGATGATGAAGACCAATTTTTTATAAGGTGTTCACAACATCTTTGAAAAGGAAAAAGTGACAACTGCATTGTAATAAATTACCATGGAGACGTTCCCAAAAAGCCAAAACATTAAGATGTGTTCATCATTGTCAACTAAATAATATTTTAATCCAATTCATGAATATTTACTCTATCGTCTTTGCAAAATTGTACTTTTTTTCCTTTAATTTTCTTTTATCCAATATTAATACTACTAATTAGTTAGGATTTGGATAACACATTACAATGTTGTATTTAAATACATATTTGTAATTTTAAAAACTAGTTTCAAATGTTAACAAGTTTCCGAGTGCATAATTTGTCACTGTTTGTGCACCTTTCTAAAGATTTAAAATATCAAGAAGACGTGTCAATTAATCAAAATCTTGGAGATACCTACTTAGATAGCAATGTGACTGCAGTTTTTGTGACTGCAAATAGTGTCTACATAGTTTTTATTTAGTAACACATCTAGATAGACGGATAGATTACATGCACAAAGCGGATGTCCATTGAAAATTTTGTCTTTAATTTCTGCATGATTATTGATTTTATAAACGGGGGACCTGAATCCAGTCCCTATATTTACCCAGTTACTACTTCTCATCCAAAAAAAAACCAAACTTGAAGATTTTCATAGTACTGGAAATGTGCCCAGAACTAGTTATCGAATAGGGGGCAAAAGAGCCGCCATATCAGGCAGCTTGGCAGGTTAGGTTATGTGTACAAGTATTTGGCCCAAAGTATAATATATCATTTATATTTTATTTCTTTTATTTTTTATGTGGATTGTCACTGGAAAGAAAAGAAAGAAAGAAAAATCGTTTATTCTGCACAAACAAAACGCGCGTTACATATAAAAAAAGACATAAAATATACATATACAACGTAGTCAAAAGCCTCGTACTCCAGCATATAGAATGTTGTCAATTTTATTAATTGCTTGATTTTTTTGTCCTTTGGGGATTATTACCAAATAATGCTCTACGCACGTTGTTAAAATAAATAATCTTTAAAGTCTAATAGTAATGGTGGTAATAATTAATTACCTTAATATAATATATAGCAAAAATGATTATTGTTCACCCGTTATTGTTTGTACCGGAATCATCTAAAGTCCCTACTTGGACTTGGAACTGTTAAACCTAGTTGAGGTGAAATACACAGTTACACATCCTGGCTAGGGGTCGTTTTAAAACCCCCATGAAAATCAGCCCAGAATTCGCTACCTCCCATCCCCCTGCCCACACCCACAAAATTCTAATTTCGACCAGAGCTTCCCTTTAAAACGTCCATCCAAAATATTTTCCGCCAGAGACAAAGATTTGTTCAAAGATATGAGGTCAAACGGCATTGTTCTGGTTTCCTGTATCATTACGGACAGATGCTCCGATAAGGGACTGACAGTATATTGTAACTGTTACTTGATGCCAAGTAATTGCTTGCAAGACACTTTTTATTGCGTGCCCGTCGTAAAATGCTAATGGAAATTAGTCAAGTTTGCGTGAATTTGGACGCAATAGATGTTTGTAATTTACAATGTCCAGTGAATGATACTTTGTAGTTTGAAATTGGTAATTATCCTTACACAGTTTGTTAAAGAACCTAAGTGGGGGATGGAATGTTTTTTTTTTAATTTTATTGTAGTTCTACTAAGTTATACCAAATCATGATTTTTTAAGTACCTAGCAAAAGCGTCAGGATAGCCCGCCAAATTAAAGGGCATTGCTCTGCGCCCATACATTGTTCGCCCTGGAGCCAAGAGCGTCGGAAAATTATGTGTTGTATTGTCGATCATTAGCAAACTACTATAAGGTCTTATTTTTATAGCGGACTAGCTGCAGAATAGATATATTTAAAAAAAAGTATCAGATTTTGAAATCATAATCGAACCATAAGGTATAATTTTTCATAGCTCCGAGTGATTTTTAAGAAACTGAACTATTTATGTATTTTATTTTTATTTTTTTATTTTTATCATTGTCGTGTCAACTAAAGCACCTGCTATCTAATCTCTTCACCACCCTTGGTTGACTGGTAGAGAATGCCTAAGGCATTAAGTCCGCCTTTGTACCTTTTGTGCGATAAGTTTAAATATATTTATAAATAATACATCTAGCTATTTTTAATACCTACCTAGACAATTAGGTACCTAATCTTTTTCGGCACGACATGACGTTTGGCAAAGATGGCGGCGATTAATGTTATTAGTCACGTAAAATACTTTATAATGTTCATATTGGCATGCAGCTAGTTCGTGTTACAAAAGTATTTGCAACTAATATTGTAAAATATATTTAGGGATTATACAACACGGGTAATGTTCACGGTAATCCCTACTTGAGCACTACTCCTTCTGGTTCAGGGTTCTGGGGTCAATGAAAATCGGGTTATGTCAACCGAATATATTTCGCGTGATCCCAGAGAGAGAGGACCGTTCGCTCTGACCAGTGCGCAGTAACTGGTCGTCCAAAGCATACCTCACGCGCGCATACAATTTGCTTACCTTGCACTCTGCCTCGCATACATACATGTGTCCCTACACTACTTCCCCCCAAAATTTTACAAAAATTTTCTTAATAACTATTACACTTATTGACTTATAATAAACATCACGTCGGGGTCACCACTTTAGGGATTATAAAACACGGGTAATGTTCACGGTAATCCCTACTTGAGCACTACTCCTTCTGGTTCAGGGTTCTGGGGTCAATGAAAATCGGGTTATGTCAACCGAATATATTTCGCGTGATCCCAGAGAGAGAGGACCGTTCGCTCTGACCAGTGCGCAGTAACTGGTCGTCCAAAGCATACCTCACGCGCGCATACAATTTGCTTACCTTGCACTCTGCCTCGCATACATACATGTGTCCCTACATATACAATTATTTATCGTGTATGTCCGATACTTGTGTTGCACAGGGCGATTCTGGACAATGTCCTGTTCTCACGTTTTTGGCAATTTGCAGGTTGTATGTTGATCTAAATATCATTTGCGGCCGTAACAAATATTTATTTATAGGTAGAGTTATGATCATAAAAATCATTAATACATTTTCTAAGTTCATAGTACTCTGTTGAATGACAATTTATGAAATCATGACATTTGAGGCCAATCCTAACTTAAGGAGTTAACTGACCTGCAAATTGCAAAAAACGTGAGTAAATTTAAATTTCGCGGCTACCTTAGTGCGTCTGCGTTTAAGACCATCTGTATTGGTCCCCGTCAGCAGTAATTCTGGGTACCTATAATACTTTTAAGAAAACTTGAACTTTTAAGTTCCTATATTACTGATGCTCGCTCGATGGGCGTCGAAGGAAAAGCTATTTGACTCCAATGCCTTCATACTACACAACAGATCTTTCTATGCCCTCTTTATGCACATACCTACTGCCAGGTCCGCCATGTCGGGAATTTGCTTGATGTTGCACGTTCATGAGGTGTTTATGAGAACAACCGCCCCGACTTACGAGATGTCTTCGAATTTTTGGGCCCACTCCCCCCACTCCCCTCGGGCTTGTGGATAAGTAATAACAGCTACACGGGTCGAACGATCAGGTTAAGCTATGCTTGCCGCGGTTGGTCCGTGGATGGGTGACCATCTTCACATACCAAGACACCTCCGTGCCTCGGAAAGCACGTTAAGCCGTTGGTCCCGGCAGTCATTCGTGGATCTTTGACAGTCGTTACGGGTCGTCAGTAGCCCGAAAGTCTGACAACCAGTCTTACCAAGGGGTATCGTACCTATTACCCAGTAACTGGGTTGTGGAGATCAGATAGGCAGTCGCTCCATGTAAAATACTGGTATTCAGCTGCATCCGGTTAGACTGGATGCCGACTCCAACATAGTTGGGAAAAGGCCAGGCAGGTGGTTGGGCTCACTCCCAAAAAAAGAGGAGAGCTGTGTCTCAGCAGTGGAAACATTACAGATTGATATGTGAGGTGTTTTCTGTACCTAATCGACTCGGTGAGATTCAGCTAGCAATGAGGAACTTAACCCAGACCCGTCTGGATTAATTCCAAGACAAAACCAAAACAATTAATTAACAAAAATTACGTCACGAAATTCTTGCATCAACCTAAACAGCATCAAAAACGCAATTCCGTTCCTGTACATAACGTAAGTGACGAAACGATACATACCACCTGAGTAACTGGACATACGCGGTCATTAAATGTTGCCGCTCTGTTACTCTGTGACCAGCGATCTACGTATTGTGTAGCGGCATCTATAACTGGACTGTGAATGGAGTACATTCGTATCTGTCTCTATGCTGTGGTCTTTAGTGGTTGCGATTGGTCGAAGTCGGAACGGTGACGCTGTGATTGGAGGGCTTTAGGTGATGCGATTTGTCGTTAGGTCATCTGTGATGTCGATTCTATTCAACATCATCATATGCTTAAGCGATAAGGGTGCACGGCGAAGCGATTTCTTTAATCGCATATTCATACGAAATAAAATCGCAAACGAAAATATTTTTCTGTGTGAATCCTCAAGTATTTTTTTCCGCAGTGCGCAGACTCTAGAATATTGCGATTATTCACAGATTGGCGATGATTATCTGCAACGATTAAAATTATTAGTACTCTTTTAGCTTTATGCAGTCCAATGCCACCTTCTTTAAACACACGCCATTCAACTCTCATCCAGCTCTCAGTGATCAACTCTCAGCAACTAATTGATTAAATTGTTTGTTTTTAATTATTAGATATCATATATATTTATGGTTGGATGGATGTTACATTTGGCCAGTACGAACATATAAGGTCATTTCCATAATTAAGTCCCTCCAAGTAGCTGGAATCAAAGCTTAAGTCTAACAGAAGTCATAGAAATACATTTATTTTTTATTGTGTAATAATTTAATTATTATTGCTTAGTGATGATAAACTTAACTAAGAAATTAAATTATTTATGTCTCGTTAAAAAGTATCTAATAACAAGCCATGTTGTGATCAACACAACAAAAACTCATATGTATTGCTACCTTTTATGTATACTTAATAAGATATTATTAACTCATACAGAGGTATGTAGACATATATAAGTGGTTATCAAACATTGTGAGTATTAGATGATTGAGATGTCATTCAAATAATACTTTGTATAAATATTTATTTATAACCAGAAGAAATATGTTGTTGGGGTTTTTCCATCAGGAATTTATCAGTAGTATATTGATAGATTTCAGTGATATGTGACATCAAGATGAAGATGGAGGTATGAACTTGACTTTTCCCGAAATGACTGACTGACTGACTGTGTGCTCCACTGTTGCGTCACTGGATAACCCTGCACGCTGTGAGGTGATCAGTGGACAGTTTCTCCTTTATTCTTTTTCTCCTTCTTTATTTTATTATTATTTTCCGTGTTTGATGTATGTACTACCTATGGATGAAAGTCTGAAATAAATGATTATTATTATTATTTAAATAGTTAAATAGAAATCTGGATGGACAGTACATTTATGCGTATTCCGTAGCATTTATGTAGGTAGTATTTAGTTTTGTTAAGCCGAAGCTGATATTTTCAGCAGAAGCTGCTTTAAAAATAAACAATTTAAATGAAATCGACTAACAAAGTGCAAATGGTTAAAAAAAAGTTTCTTTCTCACAAACAATATCCATAGCCACAATTCTCTAAAAGAGACCAAAATCATTTCTGAAAAGCACGATTCAATTACCTGTACCGCCCCTAAATATCGAATCGAATCATCTTCAAAAATCGCACCGTATAAAAGTACCAACGTAATTAAAGGTGCTTCGAATAAGTTCGTCCCCTCACGAGGTAGCAATCTCGACCACCATCAATAACGAATTACTTTTGTTGCTATTGCCATACTAGTTATATCGTCATCACATTACACTAATATAATGCTTGCTATACAATACGGATGCTGTACAGTATAGAAGGTCTAATTTCTTTTCATGTTGTCATTAAGAAATATTGGGCTGCTGATTCAGTTTTTTTTGTTACTTTTCCCGCTTCGGTCATAACCCCAGTCATGGTCTTATGTGTGCCAAATTGCATCGAAATACGACTAAGTTCAGCCGTTGAGGCGGGAAAAGGTAACAGGCAGACAGATAGATTTAAAATCGTATTTATATTATTAGGATTTATAATGTAAACATGTTACTCAACTTTTAAGCGCACGACGATATATCAGGCTAGATTGCCTGTGTCCCAGCAGTGTGAGCATCACAGAAATAGGATGCCTGTGTCCCAGCGGTGGGAAAAATATAGGCTGATTATACTTATGCTAATGTAAGATAAGTGATATGGTTATTTCGCGTTGTCTATGATACAATATTGATTAGAAACCGACTTCCAAAAAAATACTACAAAGTGAAAAATAACTTTAATTTTGGAAGTCGGTGTCGCTGGTTCCGCATTTTGATTTTTTGACACCGACTTCCGAAATTAAAGTTATTTTTCACTATGTAAGTTTTTTGGAAGTCGGTTGTTTTTTTTTATAAAGAAGTTTTTATTTTTCAATTTTTAGTTATACCTACCCCAAATAAACTCATATAAGACTACTTGCTATGTAAATATCAGTGACAGGAAGCTGCATCTGCGTTTATAGGGTACAGACGTGATGTTATGTTGTGCGATTGCGTAAACAATGCATACATATGCGGTAGCAGCAATCGCGGTGGTTTTACTGGTATTTCTTGAAGAGTTCCGTTGTGTGTCTCCGAAAATCATCACCAGATCTTTACGAAATTTAAATAGGACCATTTCGAAATAAACCTCTATCGAACAAAAAAGAATTTAGCAAATCCGTTCATATATGACGGAGTTATGCCCGAACATCCATAAAAAAAAAATAGAAACAGCCGAATTGATAACTTCCTCCTTTTTGAAGTCGGTTAAAAAACGACGCCTTTGACGACTTTGCAATTTTATATTTTTACATACCCTATGTATCGTATAAGTTCCTGTGAATCTGGATTTTAGTGTACGCAGTAAAGTACCTAACTCTGGGTTAGTTTTCCACAAGACCAGACTCTCTAACACAAGAAAATCTACGACATCCTCAATAATTTTATCTGGAACACTTGCTCCTGATTTCTCAATGTTACCTTCATACATTCGACCGCGTTGGTTTCAAAACAACTAATAAAATTAATAGTTCTGTTGGTCTGTACACATCTCAGCCATGTGTACGTCGGTAACAATTTGTTACGGCCATTAATTTGTCCATCGTAGCCCGATTGAGCCTAGCTTCCACAACGCACGGCTAAATATTGTGCGTGGTACGGGTAATGGGTGATAGCGGTAAGCTCTGCTGGATTACTGTCAATATTTTCTTTCTAGAATCAATCGATAATGATTATCCCATGTAAACATTATTATTATGAACAATTTATTATGTTTTTGATCTCACTTTGACTTACTGGGCATTTCCCTTACGTATGATTTGCCATCACATAAGATCATTAAAGTGATTGGTTGTTAAAAAGTTTGAAAGCAGTGGTTATCGAGCGCTGAACATGGATCACTCCACAAACTCAAACGACCATTCATTCAGGTGATAAGGTCATTATCATCACATTTGAAGGATATATAGCTAAAGATAATTAAAGCCTAGGTCACGACAACTTATATAATCAAGTGTCATATAACGCAAATGCCACCATTGTTACACTAATTACGCCTCAGTAATGCGATGTAACGGCTAGAATTCAATTACGCTTACCAATTATCACTTAAACCATACAAAAAATCGTATAAGCTACGGCAATACGAACTTTGCTATTCCGATATCAATAACACATTAACATTGGATAACCGTTAATTGATCGAGCGCGGTGACATTTTACCGCGGGAGCCTCACGCGCGCGGCCCCTTTGATCTTCAGCGGCCATCTTGTGTCTTCCACGTCACAAAGCGCACCGCCCGCGATTAAATTCGTACGTACAGCAATGCGACACTCGTCTATTAGGTGACCGTTGCTAGTTTTTGAGCGGCACTTTTTAGGACCCTTATAAGGTCTAATTAGGGAATTTAATAATTATTGAATTTCGATGAAACGTGTACGTGTGAGGCACTGTTTGCGATGGTATATGACCGAGTATTTGAGGTAAGCATGTCGGTTGCTTTGAGCCAATTCTACTTGCACCTTCCGTTGTGACTTAATTTATGTTACGTTATATTGTTTTTTGATGTCATTAGTGACACGACAGTATCTTGAAATGTCTCGTTTGTATTCCTATTGCATGCTCTGTTGAGAAAAAAGTGTAACATTGCTGATATTTTTAAGACTATAAAGGGTTTCCGCTTTATTAAGTCCCGTCGTTGGTGGTTACGAATGCTCTGTCGTTTAACATGCATTTAATAAGAGTCACCTCGTCTGGTTAATTGTATCTATCATTGAAATTATGTGTTCGACTTTTGAAGAGCTCGTTAACTTCTTAGATGACCATTCCAGTTATCTTATACGCACCTTAGCGAGCCTCGTCACGGGGTATAAAACCACTCGTACAGGAAGCCTCAGTCATGATACTATAGTTTTTAATCTGCTTGCCATCGGTGGGTATAACTACGGTATTGCTATAACAAATAAGAGCAATAGTGGTCCAGTGGTAATAAGCCCCGACTTACGAGTTGTGGGTTGTGAGTTCGAACACAGACCTGTGCAACTTTACTTTGTGTAAATAATTTCATCATCACTGCTCTCAAAACGGTGAAGGAAAACATTGTAAGGAAACCGGCATGTCCTAGAACCAAAAATTTGAAGACGTGACATCTACCAGCCAGCACTGGACCCATGTGGTGGATTATGGCGCACTCCCTCTCACAGAGAGGACGCCTGTGTCCCAGCAGTTGAAAATATATAGGCTGGTCATGCGGTAACGAATTCCAGATACATCATCATCTGCCTAGCCTTTTCCCAACTAGGTTGGGGTCGGCTTCCAGTCTAACCGGATGCAGCTGAATACCAGTATTTTACATGGAGCGACTGCCTATCTGACCTCCACAACCCAGTTACTGGGTAATACGATACTCTAGGTAAGACTGGTTGACAGACTTTTGGTCTTCTGACTTCGGAACCAACGAATTCCAGATAAAGAAACAAAAATAGGTACCTATAGAACTAAACATCGTCTTCCAATTGTCAAGAACCTGGTTATAGAAAAATGTGTTTTTTTTTTGTAATGAAAAATATTTTTTTTACTATCAGGAAGAGCTTCATAATACAAAGAATTGTATTTGGAGCCTCCTTTTAGGCAAACAATGCCTGTGTTAGGAGACTCCGCTCTTCCATATCTTAACCCTTAATTGCATGATTTTTACTTTTTAAACAAATTAAATTTATTTGGACGTAACATTAGCTCTATAGTAAGGAAAAAATATTTAAAAAAATATATTCATAAAAATACTTTTTTATTTTTATTTTTTTTTAATGGCCTGGTGGCTGGTGGATCTTTATGTAATCAGAACGAATCTACTGGAAACAAAATGAGTTGAATATCTCTAACAATTGGGGAATCCCCGTGCTCTGTGGAAACGGAAATATGGCATTGGATTGGTTGATGGAAATTTCCATCACGATGCATTTAAGGGTTAGATGTAGGTAGTGTTATATACTAAACTACAAATTGGCTGTCATAGGCTACTAATGTAAATGTCATTTCATTTCAATGAAGATGCAAGTGTCAAAATTTCGATAACAGATAAACTGAAAACTGTTAACATTAAGCCACACTTAGAATCCACCAAACACAGAAAGTGCATAATAAATTGGCCACACAATTTTTCGTGACAGTATCTTAAATAGCAGAGATGTCTTAATTAACGTTGTGACGCAAGACTTTCATAACAAGCTCCTAGTTTCGTTAAATGTCTATTATGATACAAGATTACTTCAAGATTGCAATCTTTGGCGCTAAAACGCTAATGAAGCACTTTGAGACATTTCGTTTTGTTTTAATTTTTAGGGGACCACAAAGAAATACCAAGTTTTAATTAACTCCAAAAATCTGCTGACGACAATATTCGCTAAAAATACGTTAGCGAGGATTCGAGTATATTTGAGTCCTCTTTGTCGTTTTAGAACGTATTGCCCAAAATATTAGGTCTACTGAACTCAGCCAAGTTCTTAGGTGAACCTGCTACTTTTATGCAACAATGTTTCAATTTCCTTTTAATGCTAAAATTAACCTACCTTTGCCATTCGTTGCGCAATCATTGTAAAGCCTCTGCATCGTGTTTTTATTTAGGGTGCGATTCCACAGAAGCTTAGCTGTGCGGAGTTCAGCGGAGCAGAGCCGTGTAAATAGGTAGGTGTTTCCACTAAAGCTGCGCAAAGATGAGCGGTGCAGGGATGAGCTGTGTAGCTGGGTGAAGTGGAGCTGAGCGGAGCTGAAACGACCGGAGCGGACCAGAGCTGAGACTAGCGGAGCGGAACTGTGAAGTGGAGATGAGCTGAACGGGGCTGTGAATACATTTGGTTTTCAGTCAGTACGGGTGACTGTCGGACAGTTAGGATGCAATGTGCAAACCCGCTCTACCGCGCGCATCCTCGCTCTACACCACACAGCCCCGCTCTACACCGCACAGCCCCGCTCTACACCGCACAACCCCGCTCTACACCGCACAGCCCCCCCTCACCAGACACAGCTCCACTAAGCTCGACACCGCTGTGCCCCGCTTATCTCCGCGCACCATACATTTTAATGTAAATCTTCTCAACTCCGCTAACACTGTTACCACTGAAACGGAGCGGAGATGAGATGTGTATTTTGAGCAAAGTGATTGGTCAATTTTTATAAGTCTCTGCTCAGCTCCGCGCAGCTCAGCTTCTGTGGAAACTCAGCCTTAGCTTCAGTGTCGGACTGACTAAAGACAGACACTTGTTTCTTTCCATTATTTTAATTTTAATCTTAAACTAGTTAGCAGTTGGTTATGCATTAAGATTTTCCTCGGTCCCTCCCGTCACCAAGCGTGACGAGGGGAAAACCCAGAAACTGTGACATCGTAAAAACTAATTTAGTACTACATATGAAAATTAAATGATAAGTTTTATTGTGGCTGATAAGATTATATAGCTCTGTAGCTACCACTCGCATGTTCTAGTATTTCTTTAGTACAATGAGCTTATTTCAAGTGGAACAAAAACAAACCGGCCAAGTGTGTGTTGGACCACGCACAATGAAGGGTTCCGTAGTTGGGATGAATTTATCTTTTCCTTTTAATTTCGCTATTGTATTTTACTACTACCGTGGATTTTTCCACATATCCAAAAAAAACATTTATCCGGCGGAGGGGAGGAAAGGGAGGGACGACGACGACGACGACGACGACGACGACGACACTTGACTCTAATAAAAATGAGCACTTTAAAGCTTACTATTTCACAAACGGATCCCTGAATCGAAAAATTGTTTTTAATAAGCCCCGTAGACGAGAAAAAAAAACATCCCCCCTTTACGTGTACCCTAAAAATTTCTTTTTCATGATTTTTTATTGTACCACTTTGTCGGCGTGATTAATATATCCGTGCCAAATTATAACTGTCTAGTACTAAAAGTCTCTGAGCTAAGCTGCGGATGGACGGACGGACGGACAGGCGGACATGGCGAAACTATAAGGGTTCCTTAGTGACTACGGAACCCTAAAAACTGTACTTAATGCAAATTCAGTCATTTTTTTTTCCTTAATGGGCCCGCTCTTGACCTTGATCACGCCTGATGGAAAGCGATGGATGAGGTCTATGATCGAAGATGTCTAAGGCACTAAAGCACTAAGGATAGATTGAAAAATATATATATACAACGTGTAACGTTAAATACGCAAAACCTGAAAATAGTTTGATCAGAATAACGAGCAAAATTAATTGAACCACTTTTTAATATAGGTCACATTTTTCAAAAAATCTTCATTAAAAACGTTGCCGTGTCTATTTATTAATAGGTCAAGCAACCTAATGACAGCGCGGCGCAGCGGCCCGGTGACGACTCCTCCCTCGATAAAGCGTCGTCGCAGACGCAAGAATCGATCAGAATGGCCATTAAAACTAAAACAGCACATAAATCCTTTACAATTTTTTAATGACTTATTTTGTCTGTCTAATAGGTCAATTAAATTAAAAATCAGTGGGGGTGTCCGAGGTTTTGCGCATTTATCGTTACACGTTGTATATATTATCAGTAAATATGACACAATGAAAAAACACAGACAAATAAGAACAAGTTGGGGGAAAATATGCGTCACATTCACGCAAAACGGCTATCGCACAGCATAATGCTGTGACACTATAAGAGACGAGCCAAAACGCTGGTTGATACAAGCCAAATCAAGTAAAGTCAAGCCAGCCAAGTGGCTATGTGACCTCCAAAACCCAGTTACTGGGTAACACGATACCCCTTGGTAAGACTAGTCAGACTTAGGCATAAGCCAGCCTAGTGGCAAGTAATTAAAGTTATTGTCCACTGCTTGTAATTGCCCCATGTTATTACTTTAACCACGAAATGCTTCTATCAGTAAGTATATCTTCAATAAAAGGCGCCACTTTCCCTCAAACACTACAACAATAAAAGCCTCAATACAATTTCACAACCAACAATTTCTTTCACAATCCTCCACTCCTTGCCACATCCGTCATAGCAGTGTTGGTACGTATTGAGAAAACCCGGCCAATTACCGAGATACATATCAAATGATACGAGCATGTAGAAACAGAGACATCCCCACCGTGACCGGGTTTTAATTGAAAAAACCCAATTAAGGTAATTACAGCAGGTGGACGTGTGACCAGGCTGTTTTGTGTCGAGTTTTGGGGTTCCGTGTGCAGATTTGATTCGAAAATACATGTTGAATAAGCGGAGGCACTTGGATGTTACTTTTTGGATTCCACACATGCAGGAATCCTTACCATGGTTATAGAATAGAATAGAATACTCTTTATTATGTACACCATATATATTACAGACATAAATATACACATTTTACAAAGGGTGACACAATGGGCGGTCTTATCGCTAAGAGCGGTCTTTTAAAGACAACCTTTTGGATGGATTGAAAAGGGAAGGAGAGACAAATACTGTAGGTAGTCTGTGGTGTACCAATACATAAAGTATATTATACTAAACTAAAAAAATGGTTACAAAACAATGTTTTGCTTTGAAATGTTGACACTATTTTATAATAAAAAGACTTGAAAGAAGGTGCTCATCGTTACGATGAATAAATACATTGTTGCAATTAATGAGGTGATCATGTAAATAGCACCTGAGATTATGATAACAACATTGAACACAAAACTACTTTAGTACTCGTAAAAAGAGATAATTGACTCGGACTTCTTACAATATGTAATATGGTTAACTTAAAATTAGTCATAAAGTCATAAACGATTTCGATATACAAACAAAAACAAATATTATTAATAATTATCATAATAATTAATGAATGAATTAACATTAATTATTAATAATTTAATCTATTTTTTATTATTATAATATAAACAATTTCGATATACACGTGCCCGATTTTTTTTTTGTGACAACTAGATATTTCTATTTTTGCGACTTATTGTTTTTGAAGTGCGTGATGTTATCGCGCAAGTATGAATGATTCCGTACTAGATTTCAATGATAATCTTGAGTTTGCTTCAATTATCATTGAATTTGTGACAAATATTTGTGCGGTTGCTCGTGACGTAGAGGCTTTTAGTTTCAAAGAGGTAACACACAACACACAAGTTGCAACAACACAGAAGTCTGCGGAAAATGTTCTCTTAGTGAAACAATATAGCGGTGGATCGCCACTCGTTAAGACTAATAATAATATTCCACAACTTTCACACAACGCCATCAAGTCCCAAATTAAGCAGAGCTTGTGCTATGAGTACTAAACAACTGATAAACATACATATATATTTCTAAATACATACATATTATACATAAATTACACCCTGACAAAGAACAAATGGTCGTGCTCATCACACAAACATTTGTCCTCGGTGGGAATCGAACCCACGACCTTGCGTATAGTAGTCAGGGCCACTGACCACTAGACCAACAAGCCTGCCAAGCTGAGCAAGACTGGATAGCGATTACGTAGATTTGGCGTCAATCTCAAGCTGTTACAAAATTATCCTTATGGGAATTCTCCCCGAAATATCAGTCTCCATCGTAAACTCCATCGATACTATCATTGCGAATAACGTCCCATTCATTAACAGTGTCCCATTCATACGCATCCGGTGACCACACGCGGCCGGCCATTTTACGGACACTTGTCCCGACTTTATTGGGAATTCGTGTAATTCAGTAGAACGACGCCACGCCTTTACCGGTCCACTTGTCCCAGAATGCGTTTACTTGGAATATTGACACTTTGTTAGTACAGGATGGTAAGTTGTCGCTGACGGGAAACTTTAAAGATCTTTTTATTTTATTTTGGGAAGCACGAAAACAGAACGACTTAGCAGTGAGGTTTTATTTGTAGGACCGGTGAGTTTGGTCGATGACGGAAAAATTAATAAACTTAAAAGCCGAGATATTTGACCATCCGTGAAGAGGTGTAGGTCGTTGGTTTGCACACAGTCAGGCGTTACTTTGTGTACCTAATTTATTTCATCGCCACTGCTCTCAAAACGGTTGAGGAACACATCGTGAGGAAACCAGTATCGGAGCATATTCGAAGACATGTGACATCTACCTTCCGCACTAGGCGCGAGTGATGGATTATGGCCCACTCCCTCTCACCGAGAGGAGGCTTGTGTCTAGCAGTATGCTAGTATATTATAGTAGCAGCAGTATAGTGTAGAACATATATGCTATGTTTAATTTGTGGAAGCAAGTGAAAAAGAAGTAACTGATATAGAAAACATGGGATTGCCACCCAGTTCGTAATATAATTGCAAGCAATCAACATTTCAAAGCGGTTTTTGACTTGTGCAAGCGGTTAAAACATTGCTGTGCATTACCCTAGCCATGGTTGCACACCAAGTTGCACACCAGGTATTTTAAAACCAACCTAAAATGGAACTTTACCTGTAAACAACCGGGATTCCTAACATTACCGTTTGGATCCAGTGATAAATTCAAACTGCATGGATGGCTGGAAAAACACATTGGTTACGCCTGAGTTCGAACTAACGACCATCACGTAGCAAGCCAGACAAATGGGCTACTACCGTTCTTATTGGAATTACCAAACGATAAAAAGTGAGAAGGTAATTATGATGACAGGTATTCTATTAATATTATTCAACGTGTAACGGGAATATTTTTCTAAATACCTTTTATGGTATGTCAAACGTTATTTTACTATGATAGATAGCTTTCGTTTGATGTTCTAATGTTTTGTTATACCCACAGGTACCCCAGTGCCAGGTACCCATAATGGTGACTGCTGAGGCAAAGCCGCTTATCGATAAGACACGAGCATTGATCACTACAGTTGCTCAACACAGGTTGGCGATTTCAGACTACTATAAACTATAAGTTCAGGTTTCCTCACGATATTTTTCCTTCACTGATATCAGTAATATCCAAGGTGAACTCAGAAAGAAATTGAAAAAGTCACATTGGTACTTGCCCGGATTTGAACCCACAACCTCGTTCTTGAGGCCTTAATCACGGTGCTGGATTTATTTTAAGTAAAACGAGAAGGTAAGTTGATATGTATATCAGATTCTTGGTCAGATGCCCTAAATAATGCATTGGAGGTAGATTGAGGTGGTAATGGATTGGTGGTGATTGGAGGTAGTGCATTATACCTAACTCAATGTTTCGAACTCGGTTGTTAAAAGTTTGTCTCACCTTTTACAAGTGTTGTATAAATCACATTATAATAGTTAATCTTTTGTTTACTTAAGTTTGCTTATACCTAATTAAGTTTTTGTTGTATTATTATGTGGATAACGGTGCTGGTTGCGTTATTACTCAATTGTTCCTAATAAATCTATTTGTACTAGTATTAAGCATCATTACGCAATTGTTTGTTGTCCTAAAGAAATAAAAATAAATAAATAAATACTGATATGAATGAAAGTGGGCCCACGACGTCTAGCTCTTAAGGGTAGAAACCCTATTCCCAGCAGTGGACTATTTCAGAAGTTGATTAACAGCTAACAAAGATCCTTATTCAATGTTGTCGGTGTTCATAACGTACACCTTCTATAACTCATAACTGAGTAAGTTGGTACATGTCTTGCTTCTCTTACTTTGTATATTTACTCGAAATAAATCAATGCAAACCGTTTAGCTTGACAGGTTTATTTCACGCTGGGCAAATACAAAATGAATCGAGATGGGTTTAGAACTTTATATTATTAGCTCTGTTGAATTAATTTTGGTTTGGAAGATGTCAGATATTTAATAAAATACTGGGAATGCATATCAGATTCCGCTACCTTTTTTGGGGGTGCAGGTTTTTGTAAGGCAGCTGTTGTAAATCTTACCTGTTGACAATCCGTGAGTGTTTTAATTAACTACATATAAATAAATAATACCTTTCCGTACCGATTAATTGATGGTAATGAGAACTGACGCATAATAGGGGATAAAGAACCTGCTTTACGATTGGATACGAAATGGTATAGATAATAAGGCAAGTCAAATAAATAAAAAAAAAATGTTAAAATGACCTCAAAAAGCTCTCTATTTCAGGAAGACTCTCACAGCAGTGATTGCGACGAAATAAATGAAATGTTATTACAATTGACGAAAGTAAAAACTAGATGAAAGTTGCTGAAATAAGGATTCAAACTAACCTTTATTCATAAATGTTGCTTACAATTGTGCGACTGTTCAACCATAGATTTTGACGTTTAAATGTCACTTAACTTTAATCATCATTTATAAATAAACCCCTAAACATTTACTTCAGATATAATAAACCATAAACAAGGTACCTTAATTTACGTAGTTCGCGAATAGCAGCTGAAGGTAACAATTTGAGTTTTTACGTTCGCCCAATAAATACAAATGCACACATCAAAAGTGCTTAGGGATCAAGTACATTTTTAACTATAAAAAAATACGCAATTAACATTTACCAAATCTGACTAGATTTTGAGTCTGAAAGACTTTCCAGACTGGCTTCTTACTTTAATTTCTATGTTTAAGCTAACAACATAACCCTATATTTTGTAAAAAATTAAGAATAATTTTGCAAAGTGTGGGAAATTAACCTAAGTTAATGTCATCAGTTAAATGTCAGAAAAGGCAAAAATGTGATTTTAAAATAAGAAAATGATAACCTGTGTTTCCACCACTGACACGAATCACACAATCACAGCGATTAAGCATGCTTAAAATCAGTTCATCAAAATCACTTTGAGGAATGGCCGCCCACGTTCTTTCTAACAAGTCAAAAAGTTGCTGTGGGGTATGCACGGCTTCCATACTCGGCAGAGCTCTGCTTTGGAGTATATACTGGGTTGAGGTTTGGCGACTGAGCAGGCCACGGCAGAACGTTGATGCGGGCATCGGCAAGAGTGCGTGTTACGAGTCTAGCCGTGTGTGGACGTGCATTGTCGTGCATTAATCGAAACGAATCACCCAACCAGCTTCGCAAAGTGGTGATAACGTCTGAAACAATCCTCTACGCATCAATCTGAGCATTGAGGTTGCCCCTGATCGAAATAAGATCAGTTTTTCCACCAATCCAAATACCGGCCTAAACCTGGAGCTGCTCCAAAACTGGAATAGATAATAACAATTATAAAAGAAAAAGTAATGAGAAGAATTATCAAAGTGGCTGGCAAACAATTGGATTAAGCGGTTTACTTGAATCAATTTTACAACTAAAACATTTAGAAGACTTGGCTGACGGAATCACCATTTTATGGTCGGAGCTTTCTTTATACAGAAAAAACTGTTCTGTATAGTAACAATCAACTTATCAGCTGCCAATCGTGCTCATCATCTCAAAAACTCTCCGATTCCTATAAAATTTTACAGTGCGAGGGCACGTCAACGACCCCACGTGGTAAGCTTAAAACGAATCTATAATTAGCCAATGCTCTCGCTCTGGTTTCTGTCGCGGCCGCTGTAAAAATTAATGTAAACAAATATAATCTCTCACGCCCGGGTGGGCTGACAACCACACAGATTTAGATGGTCATCGAGAACAATGAATTCTGAAGCATCCTGACGTGTATCCAATTTGGTCAGACTGTATGAGTTATTGGTTATTTTTTCAGGGTACCGTTTGTCATTTGTGTTTTTGTTTGGATTATCGCTGGAGTCACTGTACATGTAGTATCGATGTGTGGTGATTCTTTTGGCTTTGAATTTGAACGTTGAGATTCTACAAACTTGTGTGATTCGGGATTATACCAACAAGACAACATTTTATCGTAGAGTAGACCTTTAGGTCTTTATTGGAGTATTTATGAAGCTATACCGTTACTTTTTGACAATACACAGTCATTCGCATATCGTACAACATGTTTTAGGAAAAGTTTAGCTATATTGAATTTTGTTTCTGTTATTAATGCTGGCCGTCTTTGTCACTCATTTCTTCGAGACAGTCTCTTTCTGAAACGCGTCACCTCGAGTTATGTACTTTACATTGTCATTCTAAAATCAAAATCAAAATCAAAAGTCATTTATTCAAACTAGGCTGAGAATCAGCACTTTTCGAACGTCAAAATTACAAAAGACAGTCCCCCAAAACGCCCGCCCTTCACCACTTCCTAGTGCTTTCGCTGGGAAGAAGAAGTGGCGCAACAAACTCCCCAGCAGCACAGCTGTCTGTTCAGTTAGAAAATACTTGACTGAATACAATACAAGGTATGCAAAGTAATTAACATTACAAGACACAGGACACTAAATTTAATTATTTGCCATATGTCAGCTAGCAACGCCAACATACCAAGAAATACAATAAAAAACTATACGTAGGTACTCAAGCAAAAATTAATAAATGAAAATTAAGTAAAAGCCTCCAGGTATGAAGGGCGTGACCGCTAACATATTTATAAGATCGATAGCATTTACCAAACTGACTTCTAGTTCAGCTAGTACATCCTTTGATGTTTGAACTCCATCTTGCAATCAAATGGACTCTGTTAGTGTAGGGTTCCCTCTATCTGGCAGAATCTTGATGCTCCGAAATTTATATCGCAAACACACTTAGCATAGTCTTCTTTAAACGAATATTTTGAAGGCATAAAATTATAATTTAATAAATTGTGGCATATAATTTATATGTCCGAATTTGCAATGGCATACTTTTTAGATGGCAGATTTTTATTTGCCATAATTACTTTTGACAAAGTGAAAATTCCGAAAAATTTCGTTTAGCATCATAACATTACCTATTTAGAGCGACGATTATTTGGTACAGTTTCATTTGGCATACTATGAAGATGGCAGAATTTCATTTGGAATAATTTTAGTAGGCATATTGCCATTTCTATAAAATTGCATCTTTAACCTTAAATAAAAATAAAAATATTGTCTTATAAAGTCAATAGATATTATATTGTGCTACAAAAGTTAGTGACAGAAACGAATCGCTGCAAGACTGCTGCATTCTTCTTACAGGGAAATAAAAACCACATATTTCATTACAATTATATTATTAAGGTAAGAAATACAAAATTATTCTAACTGAATTTTCTGTAATGTGATAGATGAGTCTTTCAGTTTTTATGGATATGAAATTTTATTTTATTTTATTTGGGAAAATAAACGGTTACACATTACAATGTCCAAAACATTGTAATGTGTAACCGTTTATTTTCCCAAATAAAATAAAATAAATTAATTAAATAAAATATGAAACTTCAACTAAAATGGAAAAGATGATTCTTACTGTAAACTTTCTGAGATATGATAGTTCCGCCTTTTAATGACTATACATATGAAATGTATGCCAAAAGACGATTCTGACTGTGAACTTTCTGCGATATGATGGTTCTACTTTTTATTTCCGTAGTGAATTAGGAACCCTTATACTTTCGCCATGTTCGCCTGTCCGTCTGTTCGCAGCTTAGCTCAGAAACTCTTAGTAATAGGAAGCTATATTTTGGCATGGTTCCTATATATATTAATCACGCCGACAAAGTGGTAAAATAAAATGATGAATAAAAATATTTTTAGGGTACCTCCTGTACACGTAAAGTGGGGTTGTTTTTATTCTCGTCTACCCCACGGTGTGGGGTGTCGTTGGATAGGTCTTTTAAAAATATTGCGAGTTTGTCGAAACTGTTTTTCGATTCATGGATCCGTTTGTGAAATATTAAGATTTAAAGTGCTAATTTTTGTTAGAGTCAAGTGTCAAAAAGTTCTACTACGAGTATAAAGGGTGCCTCTTGATTTAACCTCAGTGCCTTCATCACAGTATATAATTTCCATATTTACTCAACTTATCAAGTTTTTTGGTCTAAACTCGCGTTTCAAATCTAGAATTTCGTCTTGGTCACACGAATCTTTGTGACAATCTTTTTAAACTCGAGGTACCATGGTAACGACCGAGTACTGAACATTATAATTCTAAGATTAATAACATTGATCACACTTGCTATGGTTTCAAGAACAGCACGTATATTTTGCTTCAAGTTCGGATAGTATATCTTTTGAACTTTTAACTCCATCATGCCATCAAACGGACTCTTTCGCCTTGCCTTCATCACAGTCTATAATTTCAAAATTATTCACATCACGAAGTTTTTTGATCTGAAATCGACACGTTTAAATTTAAACAATCAGAATTAAAAATGTCGGCTCATGTCTTTATACACTTCTCTTATTTACTTATGACTAGTTATTCTTTGATCTCTCTAAGTGTTATGCTGACGGGTGTTTCGTGACGTTGGATAGGTACCTTGTTTTTCTTTTAATAAGAATTTTGTAGCGGCTTCTTTTCTCTTTGAAGAATATTTTAAAGACATGAATACCACCAAAATTTATCTTGTTTACAAAACCTTCGATAGTTCATGGAAGTGCTGTAAAAGAACGAAAGATGATTTCCGTTTTCAAAGAAACTGTCTTATTTACATAGCATACTGTCAAAATGGGTGAATGGACGACCTACAGAAGATCACGGGGAAGAACTGGATGAGACTCGCATAGACCAGGGAAGCATAGTACGGCAGCACATTAAGCTACTACGATGTGTCATATTTCTTTAACAGATTTTCAACTTTATCGCTAAAACACAAGGTTCAAAGTTGATTGGGAAAATTTGACAGTTTCGGATAGCTTGATGTGCTGGCGTCTGTACAGAAGGGAGGAAGCCTGTATTCAGCAGTGGATGGAACAAGGTTGCCAATTATTATGACGCTGACGATGATTGTCAAAATCAAATCAAGAGTTTGGAGAATCTGACTGCTGTGCATCCGTATGAACGCAATGTCGCTGTATTGACATGCCAAAAATGTAAGCGAATAAAAGAATAATGAATTTTGAAGTCCACTTGTTTCTTTTTCTATACTAATTAGCGTTTAGTTCAAAGAACTACGTATATAGGAAAAAAAAAAGCTTTAATGAGTGCGGTGATTGTCATCTTAAGAATCGTATTAGTGATGATGGAAAATTAATTATACTGATCATAAAATATCAACGTCTTACGTGTCTCATTGACATTTCGCAATACCCTCATTTTTAAGTCCGCGTGTCGCACAATACATTCATTGGCCAATCAGCTGTCACATCAAAGGAAAACATATGTAACACTAATTATACGGGCTTGTTTATATATGTATCAAGTGTATTGAAAAATGGCTTGGAATATTCACTGCTGCTACCAAATATGATATCCATTGCTGCTCTTACATAACCGTCAAACATAAAAACCTTAACAACCGCAGCAATGTATAACGAACCAATTCAAAATGGCGTGTCTTGAAAAGTCGTAAAAACTTTCATATTAGGTCCGCAGTACACGACACAAAACGGAAGTTTTTGCGCAATACACTGGCAGGCAGAAACAATTAATGCACCCAAGTGTACATGAGCCCGTTCACGCGTCATGCCCACAGAAGAAAGTGAGCTCGTTACGACACGCGTGTTATTTATTTTGCACTGATGTGTACTGTATTGTTCTAATTAAGTTAAAGGTGAATAGTGTTTTAATTTGATGGCTCGTCTTATATGAAATGCACTGCGTTGCAAAATTAATGAGACAGTTTCGGAATTAAAGTTCAGTAAGAATTTGTATCTGTTTTATGAAGTTTTTACGGAATATGATTGTTTTATTGAAGTACTATTATTTTATGAATATGTGTCTAAGCAAGAGAACATCGAATCACCTTTACTAGAAAGTCTAAACTCAGGATTCACATAATATCGCAATTTTTATTCACTTTTACAGAACAGAACTCTTTGAGGCTACCAAGTCATCATAATTAGCCTAATAATGTTCACACTGCTGGGACACAGAACTCCTCTATGTAAGAGTGGGTCGTAATTCTACCACGCGGGCCCAGTGCGGGTTGGTGGATGTCACATGTCTTAGAATTTTTTGGTTCTAGGACATGCCGGTTTCCTCACCATGTTTTCCTCCAAAAAAAACCTCCCAAAAAAACAAAGGAAAGTACCAGTGAGCCACCACTACTCTCCACTAAGTGCGCCGGTGTAATAAAAGCTACAATAGTAAGTGCTGGGCTTAAAGTTACAAGTTTGAGATAAGATATTAGTCTATGCTCGAGTGGCGTATGGCTTGATATACGTTATGCTTGTATGTATTTCCAGAACAGAACTTGCAAACCAATTATGAGAAAAAAATTAGGGGCCCGTGGCTAAATAACAACAGCCGCATAGGTCGATCGATCAGGTTAAGCTACGCTTGCCGCGGTTGGACTGTGGATGGGTGACCATCTTTACATACCGAGACCCCTCCGTGCCTCGGAAAGCACGTTAAGCCATTGTTCCCGGCTGTCATTTGTGGATCTTTGACAGTCGTTACGGGTAGTCAGAAGCCCGAAAGTGTGACAACCAGTCTTACCAACCGGTATCGTATTGACCAGTAACTGGGTTGTGGAGATCAGATAGGCCGTCGCTCCATGTAAAATACTGGTATTCAGCTGCCTCCTGTTAGACTGGAAGCCGACCCCAACATAATTGGGAAAAGGCTAGGCAGATGATGATGAGAGTATTTATTTATTTATTTTATTTATTTATTTATCCTCACACTGGAACGCCATTCAGCAATTACACCAACGGAACAAAAAAAATACTTCATGTGCTGGTTTCCATCCATCCTGTGCGCGGTGGACATCGAACGGGCGGCGATGGATCACGCACGCTCACGCATCCTCAAGAAATTTCTCCATAGCCCCATCACTCCTTCCATATTACGCACATTCTTTGCGAATTTTTGAAACACAAAGAATTTTACAAAATAAATACATTAAAACTGAAAAAAAACCGAGAATTTTAAGGTGTCATCCTGACTGACATTTAATGGAGAAGTCATCATTATCATCACCACCCACAGCTTTACTTCACCCATTTCTGAGCATAGGCCTTTCAAATGCCATTCCCCACGCTTCTGTACCAGCCTCATCCTGCACCCTAATTGCGTAACACACTATTACTATCAATATGTATCATTTTGAAGCGTATTGCTAATCTATTGCTCCATATGTTCGAAAAATGTATTTGCTCAACAACATAAATAAAGCAATGAATGTTGTTCAACTGTCAAAATGAAACCCATTGCTACTGATAGTGTGTTACGCAATTACCCTGCAGGTTCTACCCGCGATGGTAACAATGTCGTCCGCCCATCGCGGCGTCACCGACATCTCGTCTTCCAGTCCTTGGACGCCACTCAGTCACTGCCTTACTCCACTTGTCATCAGTGCGCCATGCCGTACTCCATTCGAGTTCCATAACTTTTTCGATATCGAAAACCTTTGTACGTCTGCGGATATCGACGTTTGGGACTCGGTTTAACAGACTGAATTAGGTAAGTGTCGTGCTTGTGATTTCTGGGACAATAGAACCCAAACTGACGCAAACGTAGCTCATCAGTACAGTACATGTCCAAATGTCTGATATTTAGAATTAAAGGATCAAGTATCACATTACATACATTTAAAATGACATCTACATAACCCATTCAGTTGCTATAAAATACTTGTAACACCCACACACCAAGAACCTAACACTTAAACACTAAACACGCCATAAATCATACAAGAAAAGTAAATAAACAGCATCTAATTTAACTAAATAGTTTAATTTATTAGTCGTAAGTTGTTGCCGACATTTATAATGTGATGTTTAACGCCAAACACGAATAAAAAGGCACTAATTGACTTAAATCAGATGTGACAAACATTACTACTGGAGATGTGATAAATTCTGGGAAAGAACTCGTCAATTGAATTTGAATCTTGTCTCAAGTAAAGTAGACTGTAAAATTGGTTGGTGATGGTTGGGAGAAATGGGTAGAGTGTGTTTAATATGGGAAATCTTAAATGTCTTGTTTCGTCGTTTATACGCGTTTGATTTAAATTAATGTCGGAGTATGATACTCGTATATGTACCGATTGAGATGATAAAAAGCTGAAACTAACTTTCATGTTTTATTAAGTAACTAGTCTACATTTTGTTAATAATTGCGTCAAGATTACCCATCGGTCAAACGAGTTGGGCCCTGTTTAAGAAAGCTGACAATTCGACATAAATGTCAAAAAATGACAACATTGTAGAAGTGTCGCACATAATCTGTTTAATAAAAGTGACAAATATGTCAAAAATCGACAGGTGAAATCTTGACATATTTGTCAAGCGAAAACGCGTTTAATAAAACTCGACATAATAATATGTCGAGTTTACCACAAACCACAGTCGAATTATTTCTGAGAATTGTCAGTGACAATTGTCGGATTGTCGTGAAAATTATGTCGACTTTTGACATATTTGCAGTAGTTATTTGTGCAACAAGAGAGCAAAGTCGTTTTTTGCTGCGAGTGCTGATTTTGAATCAAAAAACGTTGCTCTCGTGTAACACACATAACTTTTCACTTCAGCAGCGAGAACACTTTAAGAGATAAAATAATAAACAGGAATAGATTGAAATAACTATTTATTGTGAATCAAAATAATTAAGATTGTAGGTAGAGGTACCAATTCAATAAAATGGAACATTTTAAAAGTTAAAAGTAAAATTAGTGATATCGCGACAGCGGGTAACGCTCCTGTCAGAATTGTCGGACAATTCTACAAATAATATGTCAATATGTCATGACAATTTTCTGTTTAATAAAGCAGATTTGACAAGTTTTTCACGACAAATTGTCACCTGTCACCTGTCGCTTAAACATTTTTATTAAACAGAAAAATATCGAATTGTCACGACAACCCGACATATTTGTGAATTTCCCACCATGACAATTTTATTGCCTGTAAGTTTTATTAAACAGAAAAATTGTCGAATTGTCACTTTTTGACATATGTCGGACTTGTCGGATTGTCAGTTTTATTATACAGGGCCCAGTCGGGCAAACGTTTTTCAGACAAGTGTACCTACTTCGGAAAACCTTAACGTACTCTTTCAGCTATTGAATGGAAAATTCATAAAATATATCTATGCATCTGTCCCATTCAAAATCAGCATTATATTCCTCAAACTTTCATTAATTCTCAACCATTGATTCCTTCACCACCCACAAAAACTCCAACTACCTCGTTACCTGAATACATCATCCAAAAATATAACGTAATCACCAAACCTTCAGACGAAAACAATCCAGTCTCCAGGCAATCAAACAAACGTGGTTTAAAAAAATAAATCAGCTTTAATTCGGTGTAAAATGGGTGATTGTCTTCTGTTGTTTGTCATTAATCTAAAATAGCTGCAGTGAATGGCTTGGGATTTATCGAGGTGTTTTTACAGTGGGACATGTGTTGTGCTGTCACCACGAACGTTTGTTAAGGGGGATGCAGTAATCTGTTTTATGCTGCATTCTGTTAAGGTGCTGACATGATTTGATTTTTGTTTTCTTCATAGGCACCCATAACACAAGTTTAATCTTAGCTTGGGTTCCAGTGGAGTAATCAGTGACTTATGCAAGCATATTGTCATAGAATTTACTTATTGCCAATGGCAAATTGTAAAATTGGAAATAAAGTTGTTATTATTATTATTTTTATTTATAGGAAATAGGTACTACTACCAAAGTAGTGTCTTGATATGAACTTGGTATGGACATGTAATGAAGAGGGATGAAACGCACATAACGAAAAGGGTGATGAATATGAATGTAGATGGATGGAGAGGGAGAGGAAGGCCAAAGAAAAGATGGATGGATGGTGTGAGGAATGATATGAAAGAGAAATGAGTAAATGATGCCATGACGTCTAACAGGGAAGAATGGAAGAAAAAAACGTGTTGCGCCGACCCCAAATAAAATGGGACAAGGGTAGGAAGAATAAGAAGGTACTACTACGAAAGACTCCTTTACATAGGTAAAGTGGCCTCTGGCCTGTTACTGTTAGCCTGCATCATCTCACTTCTGGGCAAAGGCCTCCCCCAGACTTCCAGTTCATTCGATCCAGGGTTAAAGTCGTCACTGGTCGCTTGTTTTCTCCAACTCGTCCCACCATCTTCTACGGGGTCTGCTGCGAAGCCTTCTTGCTGTGTGAGGGCTCCGTAGTGAATATTTTGGCTCACAGCTCATTGGGTATACGGCAGACGTGGCTAACCATGAAGAAATAATGAACTAATTCAAACTAGGTTAGTACAGTGTCGAATAAAAGGAAAGTGTTGAAAAAGTAAACAGTGTGAAAATTTAAAATAGGCGAAATATAATAGAAAACCATTAAAACAGACATGTTTGAATGGTTTTGTCGGAGATGTTTTAGTCAAAAACTTCTACAATTTACGCAATTTTACATAAGTTAAGAATTTTAACGAAAAAGTTGCGATTACTGATTGCTGTTCAAATGTACGACTTGTTTCAGTTTATGCGTCATAATCATCATCACTATCACTACATAGTATAAAACAAAGTCGCTTCCCTGTCTGTCTGTCCCTATATATGCTTAGATCTTTAAAACTGCGCAACGGATTTTGATGCGGTTTTTTCAATAGATAGAGTGATTCAAAAGGAAGGTTTATATGTATAATACATGCATAATATAGTAGACAAACACTGATAATTTTAGAGGTTTCTAATGACTGTGATGTCGTAAATAAACACATTTTTTTGAGCTTACATTGTAAACGCTGGCTGAACCCGTTGAGATAGATCAAAATAATGTACTACAATATTGTACACCTTAAAAAGGTCTACAAAAAAGTCCGCAATGGTATATGTCTATCTCTTAGGGATAACCCACAATAACCATTTTTATCCTATACTTTTTACGAAAAAAATTATCAGTTTTTCTCCATTGCACCCGTGCGAAGCGAAGGGGCGGGTCGCTAGTTATTAATAATAAAAGTTGTTCTCAATCTGTATCATTTTGAAGGATATTGGTAATCCATTGCTTCATATGTTTGAAAAATGTGTCTGCTGTACAACGTAAATAACGCAATGAATGCTGTTTAGCCGTCAAAACGAAAGCCATTGCTACTGATACAGTGTGTTACGCATTTATCTCGCTGTATTTATCATCCACCCTTTTCATAACAACTTTAGCTTTTAACATTACAATTTGCGCCTATTCTAAATGTACAGACGCCAGCACATCAAGCTACCCGAAACTGTCAGATTTTCCCAATCAACTTTGAACCTTATGCTTTAGCGATGAAATTGAAAATCTAGTAAAGAAATCTGACAGATTGTAGTAGCTTGATGTGCTGGCGTCTGTACCTTAACCCTCTGCCGCTGCCGCCAGCGTAGTTTGTCACGTTGCCAACACTGTCAACAATCTTGATCTGACATTCAGTTCATTTGTGAACTAATTGCTGAGACCACCCTGAAACTAATGGACAGTCAATGGCGCCACCAACTTCATTAACTTGCCAGAGTTGTTTTAATTCCATGAATTACGAAATTTTTCGCTCTGTTTCCGGTTGGGAACTGGCGAGCTTACAAAGCGTTTTTAGGGTTCCGTACCCAAATTGTAAAAAGGAACCCTATTACTCCCGCTCCGCTGTTCGTCCGTCCGTCTGTTACCAGACTGTATCTCATGAACCGTGATATTTAGACAGTTGAAATTTTCACAGATGATGTATTTCTGTTACCGCTATAACAACAAACACTAAAATAAAATAAATATTTAAGGGGGCTTCCATACAACAGACATGATTTTTTCGCCGTTTTTATAGATAATGGTACGGAACCCTTCGTGCGCGAATCCGACTCGCGCTTGGCCGGTTTTTTTTAATTTTCATTTTGCGGTCTACCAACATTTAATTTAGAAGTAATTCCAGACATATTTTCTTAATGGAGTTCAAAGCCAGGACTTTACATAATTAGCCTATAATGTTCCCCCCCACTGCTGGGACACAGGCCTCCTCTCTTTTGAGAGGGAGGGAGCCGTAATTCACCACGCAGGCTCGGTGCGGGTTGGTAGATGTCACATGCCTTCGAATTTTTGGTTCCAGGATGTGCTGATTTTAATGTTAATTACTTACTTACATACAGCTCAACATTTATTCAAAAGACAATTCTTCAAAACTGTCTCCATTTAATCTTATTTTAATCATTTAATCTCTTCAACCGTTCATCGCGTCGTCGCGACTGCCCTCGTCAGAACTTGTCACAGTGCCAAATCTGTCAACAATTTCATTCTTTTTTTTTCTTTAATTTCATCAAACAGGAAGTTCCTTTGTTTACTTATCACCAAGACCACCACGAAACTAATGGATTACGATGGCGCCACTAACTTCATTAATAATTAACTACTAATTTTATAACATTTCAGTATTTTCTGATGTAATTTTCATTGTTATCTTTTCAAATTCATGCTTACGTCTGAACCGTGCTTACGTCATAAAATTCAAAATTTTCATCGAAAATGCTCCACTTTTGTGTTCCATTTCATGCTTCATTCACCTTAACCGTTTCGACGCCGCCATGGCACGACTTGTCACCGTGCCAACATCGTCAACCAGCCCGATCTGTCATTCGGCTCATTTGTTTACTAATTGCCGAGATACCAACTCGACATTAATGGATTTTGTCAATGGCTCCACGTTGCTAACAAATTGAACGTTTGATGTGGTTTGTCTGTCATTTGTTTATTTAAAATTGGGGGGAGGTTAACATTGTCAGGGTTAGGTTTTTGAATAAGGAAATGTTAAGTGATTTTGTTTAGGGGTGATGCGTTTTACTTATATTTTATTAGGTAGATTATAAGATATTCTTTGTAATATGTAGGAAAGTGGATTTTTTTATTCATTGATAAGGTTTCTAGTGAATAAAGGTCACACATCTTGTATCTTGATAGAGTTAAAATATATAAAAGCTACACTAATAAATAAACATAATATTTAGCAGCAGTAAACCTTCACAAAACCGTTCCGCTTAATATAAAAATGTTATTGCTGAAACGTTCTTTAAGATTTATTTATTTTTATAATTAATCGTTCATGTTTCATTTCACTCTAGTTACTGTTGTAGGACTGTGGAGGAAAGACTCGTGCTTACCCATAATAAATTAGTTAAATAATATAATAAATAAAACGCTCTAGAACTTGTTCATAGTAAATAACTGACTGATAGACAGTAGCATTTAAAATACATTTATAGATATTTCTACAAAGGCTACTATAGAAAGTTTATTCCTTAAAACAGCTTTCTTACTAAGAATTTTTTGTAAAAAAGTAACAAAAAATGTTCAATGATAACTCCGCAAACACATCTGGCCATATAATTTATACTCACCTGTCCCAAATCCAAATTTTTATTACCGCAACATCTATTTCGATGGCTATCATTCTGAAGGAAGTTCGTCATCTCGTCATCCGAATGACATACGTCTGTTTCTCTCAACATAAACAAACCTGCCCTCAATCGTGTTCTGAGAAACTTTTACATCGTTTTAAAAACATTTTTCCAGGAGACACTTCTCAGGCGCTCTGTGATCGTCCCGTGGTTAAACTTTATTGTAGGTATCTATTTTTGTTCGAAAGTGTATCGAGAATGACTGTTTAGGTTACAGGCTGTTCCATTGTTTAGAAAGTATAGGCTTTAGAAGACTTGGAATGGTTTTAAAAGGAGAAAGATCGTTTTCTCTTCTTTTTCATCATAATATATTACATCATAAACAAGATCATCTGTTTCACCCGACTTAAATCCTAAAGCATTCAAACTTTCAGACTAGAAAGACGTGTTTGTTTCCACAACGCGTTCCATGGATATAATTAGAGGTGCAAGTGTTAAGCATCCTTCCTCGATACGCTTCGACGGTTGTTTGTATGAGCAGTGGCGTCCCGACGTCGTCACCGGCGCCGCCTGCACGATTTACATCACACACCTTCGACAGGGTTCCATTTATCAGATCGGAAACACACAACTTTGAATTCAGCACTACAAACAATAAGACCGATATTGCGGGCCGAGAGTGTACCTTGCGGGACGCTGTAATAGAAATAGTACAGCAAATACATATCCAGGAAATTAGACTTTGTTTACTTTACGTCAGAAGACATACTCCTTTGTTCGTCGCCGTTTCGTCACAGATGGAAGACGGCAAATGGCTCGGAGGTGCCTCTGTCGCTTGAGCTGCACGCTTCAAAAGTTGTTTATAGTAGACGTTGACATGAGCAAATTCGTCAGCGGAAGAAACCACATTTAGGACGGACGGGGCATAAATCCCGCGTGAGTGACAAGTAAAACTTTATAGCACTATAAATTAGTAGATGTATAACCGGACAAAAATAGGACGGACGTTATTGGCGTTGATACCTAGTTGTAAAGTGTGAGCTGTCGCACGCGGTGTGACTTTACGATTGTCTTATTCCACTATTGTTGGGAAATTATGTTCTCCTCTGTACGCCTACACATTTCAGTATATTGTTACTGTCATTGTCGAATTATTTGCTGCTGTCGTACTAATATATCACTATTCTGAAATTAACATTACTTCGAAAAGTTGCTTGGTTACCTTTGTCTAAATTACCGATTTCAACTTTCTCAGCATTATTCCGTCTACCTACTATTCAAAAGCACATATTTTCTGTAAAAGAAAACGACCTAACTAATACCTACACACACGTTTAATTCCCTCCAGCTCTTACCCTAACTGTAAGATTTTCTTCATTATGAAGATATATACCCAGATGGGTTAATGGAAGGCCCGGAGCATTCACTAACGTAACTGTCACCTCATTTCATTACCTTGATGCTAATGCATCGGTTTGGTGGATTGCCAGTTTAATTTATATGCTGTTTATGCCTCGGGATGATAAATGATTCGAGTTATGTGTTCTTGTCATTGAGAAGTGATGGTTTTTTTGAGCTGATTGTTGATTGTTTGAGGGTTATTGTTGCGTGTTGAGTGACAGCGTGTTAAGCTTGATTTTGAAGAATGTAAGTACTGTTATGTCGTTTGTGATTTTGGTTAAATTAACAAACATTCATTGTCATTGGCTACTCGTATTTGACTTATTCGTCGTTACTTTATTATTTTATACTTTGAGCTAGTTGGTAAGCCAGTATAACTTAACTTTTAAATTTTTATGCATTTTATCAGTTTTTTATTATACTTTAGTCTTTTAATCACAACGTTTGATTGCTAGTTGATTTTGTTTACTTAGACCAATTGAGCTGCTCTGATTCCTATATATGTATATTTTCAATTTGTATTATTTTTACTCATTCACACAAAGTCCTTCTCAAATTACCAAACCGTGGCCAAGAAACAGTCTTCACCTTAGTGATACTCTAATTAAAAGTTTATTTTAGAATTTTCGACATTTATATGTCCCTTGACGTCATTGCGAATAAAAAACCAAAATAATGCACAAAACTGTGGAAGTTACGACTAAACACCGGGACGTTTTATATTGTTTAGGTTCACTGTGACACGAAGCTCGTAATACATTTTTACTGCCTAATTAACTTTTTGTCAAAGCGAAACTTTTTGTTTGACGTCCTACCAGCTTCTGACAAACGTCCAGAAAGTTTTTAAACCTCTGTTTTCATATTAAAAATGATACTAGTTGTCTCATATAATGTCATAACATGTTTAATACGCAGTAACACATGTGAGCTATGTTGAAACGTGTGAAAAACGTATAAAATGCTCGTAAAAGAATTAGTCTGTCCACTAGTCAATGAAAACAAAGTTGCTTCGAATATTTCAGATGTTACTGTGATTTTGTGTTAATTTATTATTTGAGCTGTTTGTGATGCTCGGCTGGTATTTATTGTAAGATTGATAGTCCGTCGTCAGATGTCTCTTGGTCGTAATGTATACGAACGACGGACATACGGACGGACGGCCTGAAATATCTCAAAAGATGTTTGTTGATGTAGTGACTGCGTTCGGGACATTACACAAGTGACAAATTTAGACATTTTTGTTACTTCACACGTGTTCTCTTGTATACATTTGTTTACATGTTAGTTCCGTAAACTTGAATGCTGTGACATGTCTTCGTTTTTGATATACTTTGTTTTACAGATGTCATCTTTTCGGCAGAATTGTTTCATTTATCGTCAAGATCAATCGAATTATAATAAACTACATAATATGATGTATATTTGAACCAGTGTTGGGATCGTTTGAAGATACTTTTGAAAGGAAACCATGAAAACGAACTATTAAGTTACACTTAAATCAATGCTTTTCTTTGTAAATTAACAACGGTAACCACTCACCTACCAACGTAAAAACATAGACCATAACACCACGTCATGTTCTCCATCAAAGGGCTTTAGACATTTTTCAATGTGTGTGGTCCTTTCTTTCAAAATACGACAGAATCTGTTTAGTGGTAAGAACAAAGTAATTTCTATCATTATTCAGTTTATTGTCATCGATCCACCTTACGAATCCAGGAAAAGTACCAGCAGATTTTCCTTACAGTTGTTTCTAGCCTTGAAAGTATTGTACCCCGGCCCAATTTTATCCTGGAAGCAGAAATTGTAATTAAAAATTACCCAACATGAACTTGCGCTCATCACCGCATCATACTCATAAAGCTATATTTACACTACCATATGCCTCGGACTTGACTTACTTCGCCTTTATGACTAGACCACCCGTACTTCAATTGGTCTGATCGTTAAGACACTATTACAAGTAGCAGGCCAGCGGTTTTGGGTAATATTTTACTAACACGAACAAACAAGCCTCGTTTGGGTGTTTAACGATGCTTTGTTTTTAATTTTCTTTTATTAGACTGATTTTGGAGTGAAAAAGTGTATACATATTATTCTTATTGTAACTATGATGATGACGAATATGTGTGGATATGAGACAGTCGCTCCATGTAAAATACTGGTAGCTGCATCCAGTTAGACTGAAAGCCGACCTCAGCATGATTGGGAATAGATTAGGCAGATTATGAGGAATTTATGCCGTGCTTACCTGAGAAAATATAGTGCATTTTCTGTTCCTTTGCTCGGTAGATCTCTTGGTCATTCAGTTACTAATTATTAAACTTCCTTCTATAGTGAATCGTTTCAGCAAATAAAATAAAATATAATACTTAAAAGCTCATAGGTCAGGTAGAGCGAAAACAGAAGAAGGAAATAGTCTAAAAAATGTGAAATACAAGGACAATTAAATTCTACACAGGTACAGACGCCAGCACATCAAGCTACCCGAAACTGTAAAAAAATTCCAATCAATATTGAACCTAACGGTTCAGCGATAAAGTTGAACATTTATTAAAGAAATTTGACCGATTGTAGTAGCTTGATGTGCTGGCGTCTGTACAACAAAATCATCTAGGTAGGTCTCTTCTCATTAAAAGGACCACACAACCACGTCAATTAGTGTACACCAATCAATAAAGAAGTTACGCAATGTTTTAATGTCAATGAATTGCCTCAAGCTATATTTACGCATTTATTTTAATTTAATTACACACGACATCCTCTTAATGTTATGTCAAATGAATGGCAATGTCAAATTTACTCCCACGCCGATGAATTTCGTTATGTTTTTCTCTAAGAGAACTAGCAATTATACTCGTAAGTATTAAACTATCAGCTGTTTTAATAGGAAATTACAATAATTTTACACTTTTAATTAATGCGTATTTATTTTAGGGTTGTTAGGTAAGGGCTTGCTTTTCGGACATACCTAAATTACCATTAGTTTTTTGGTGCATTTTGGTTTTTCACAAAAACATAGGTTATATCGATGGGTCCTACGTATAAGTGCCAATGCAGCATTTTGAGCATTTTCACTTTTTTGTATTAAATGCTTCCTTTTACTGTATTTGATAACGTGCACTAAAAAAATAGTATTTTCACCTTTAAATGTGTATTTTTTTTAAGTGCACGTTATCAAATACAGTGAAAATGGTCAAAATGCTGCATTGGCCCTTATACGGAGGACCCATCGATATATAGTTGACAAGCGTACACGGAGAGAAAAATCTTAGAAAAATTACTGTGCTGTCTCATAATCTGAGTGCTTTAGAGTGGTAATGGAAAAATTACCATGATAGCACAGTAAAAAATCTTATGCTGTACCTATAGTAAAATTTATTGGACAAATACGCCATATCCCAATCTCACTCAGAATTTTTTTTGTGGATGTCACTTGCACTCACTTTACAGTGACGAGCACAGTAATTTTTCTAAGAAATTTCTCTCCGTGTAGGTTAGTACTTTTTTTGTCCTTTTTGGCAACTAAGCCGACGTCAACTATTCTGCCAGTGTCATACGTGGTGACGGCAACATAGTAAGTGGAAAAGTTAGTCCAGAGGGAACGGAAGTTAGTAGGAAGTTCGATTTTTATTTTGGGAAGTTTAAGGTACAAATCAAAAGATTGTGAAGGACATGAAAAAAATATATGTTCCAGAGTCGAACATACCCTCATCAAGTCCACATTCGTACAAGGAATAGTTAAGTACTTATGTTAGATAATTTAATCCTCCCGTTGACAGTTTTATATCAAACAAAGTTAGTTATTCAATAGTAGAACTGACTTCAAGCCTATCTATGCTGTAAATATCTCACCGTGAAAACAAAGGTGAAGTGAGCGTGAAGTGAATCAACAATAGTGTCAATCCGTAGCATCAGCAAGACTCACAGCTCACTCTAAGCTCACTTCACCTTAGTTATCATGGAGAGATTTTTCCAGAATCCACCGTCAGTAAAGTTTTCGATACAAATTACCTATACTACCTATCTCCATAATTTCAATTGATTGCACAATGACACGTGCGTGTCTGTCACTTCTAAATTCATGCTACCGTTATCAACAACCACAAAATGGCCGATTTTCCATCTCGCCACAAAATACTGTCACATAATTCGTTCCTTCGATCATCACGATCACTCAGGGCACTCACGATACGTACTCGTAATTAAAAATAAACCAACTACCTTACATTACTTTAAGGAAGTGTACTAATTTAGCATCGGACGTTGAACCTCATACAGAATACACGTGTATACCATTCCGTTTTTTGTGTCGTGTGACTGATGTTTTTGACGGTGACTGTAGTTAATGCGTGTATGATTTAACTGCTTAATAATAGAGCTCTTGAGTTATTGTAATTATCGAGGTATTTTTATCGTTGAAATAATAACTGCTGGGCTTTATAATGTGTTGTGCTTGTGGACTGGGTTTGGATTTTACACGTGTCATTCTAATAAAAAAAACTATAGCCCAAATTATTTTGGGTTCATTTATATGGGCCACAATTTCACAATGCAACCGTTATGGTGGGTCCACACGATACAGACTTTCATACAGACTACAGACTTTCATACAGACTTCTATAGAATATGTGATAAAAAGTCGCCCAGACAAAATTCTATAGAAGTCTGTATGAAAGTCTGTATCGTGTGGACCCACCATTAGTGTGTAAAAAGACATAACGAGATTGGGCGTTCCAAAAATAAAATTAATTAGTTATCATTGAAGTTTTCTTCTTCTTTTCGTTTCGACGGTATATCTATGTTGCTTATACTGTTCAGGCCTAGTAGGTGGCCACGTTTATTCCGGCATTGGAGGTGTTGTTCAGATCCTCAAGGATGCAAGTGAACGGACATTTGGGACACTTCATCAGATGGCAGTCCGTTCAGGAGCACCGCATTCACACTGGATGTTGGATGAATCGATAACGCCCCATTTTGCCAGACTATGTTTGCAGCGGCCTGCTTAAGATTTTGAATAAGGTTTGAGTAAGCTTTTAAATATTTGTGTCAGTTTAACATAAGTCTACCACAATGTTCCCACACCCACGACAAAACTTACCACCCAGTCTTGACTACAAACGTTACAATAATATCAGGAACCAATCTTTATTAGGGCTGACATTAAATCAAACAACATAATTTTCATAACACAACAAATCTGCATGTATATTGGGTATACTCTAACGTACACGTCATACACATCTCCCTACACGATTGTAATCTCGCCCTACAAAGAAACTTAAACGCATCAAATTAAAAACTCCCCCTGTTTACATTTAGTATATCAAAGCGAGGATCAATTAACATTCCCAACTTTGTCCCTATCATGTCATACTTTCTCATAAACACGGCGCTGACTGTACCTTTGATGTGCGCAATATAGATGTTCAGAAGAATGCAGCGATAAAAGTTCTAAAAATGTTTGCCCGTACTGGAGATGTTGGTAAAGAATTTTGGGTTTTATTTGACAGGCATTTTAGATACACAGCACTTAAAATTACTGTCAATCATAACGAAAAATAATTGTGAGAATTTGACAACGAAAAATAATTCAGACATGCATTTTGTATTTCTTTTTGAACTGACATAAAACGAAAATAACAATAATAATTTCAAAAGCGAATTTCTCGTGGAATAATAATTGCATCCTCAAAATAAGACCGATTTGATATACTATGGGTTATGGACACAGCACTATCTTCCTAACAACATAAAATTACAATAAATTCTAAAAGTCAAAATCAATTTTAAAAGTCACTATATGTATACATAGAGGTATGGTATGCCTCAGGCATGAAGTCCGCCTTTGTAAAGTATTTTTTAGTTGTGTATAAAGTTTTAATAAATAAATAATAAAACATAATTATTATATCAGTGCTAGTGACTGTACCTACTCTATATGAAATGCTAAACTTAGATAAGTCATTCACTATCGACATAGAACCATTGCAATGGCGCCGATTACTACTTTCCGAACTGACTCCTTTTTGCAGTGAAAAGACACACCTGTGTTTTCAGAGCATTGAATATGACCAGATTGTCGTCACCCCAAAAAAAGTTGTTATAAAGGTTCCGTTTTTTATTTAAAGTCCGGAACCTTAAAAAGTAAACATATCTAATCGATGTTATTAACAAGTGTCACCATCTAATTGGTATTCATTTCGAGTTAAACCACAGAATGAATTGTCCAAGCTTTTAGTTTTACTCATAGTATCACGTTTCACATTGATGAACGCTTAATTAAAATCTGTCCTCCGTTAATTTTTATCCTTGAAAAATCAGTAGACAGTAAACAAGTCTAATAAGGTCCACAAAAAAAGACTAAAACCCCAAACGGAGGCGACCACAGAAGTTGACATTTGACAAAAACGATTTATAATATCGCTTCGTCATCAAAATCGTCCAATCTACCGTTTTGCCGACCTTACCGCGAACTGTCCAAGGCGTTTAACGGAAAACCATGTCATAAAATACCGCCAGTAAAACATTAATTACGCAATTTTCGACTTTACCCAGCGATCATAAGAGTTGTTCGAGGATTATTTGGTTGTAAAAATAATATTGCTAATTTATATATCACCAAGCTCGAATTTACTGAGATATAAAATAATTTTGGCATATTTTTTTTCTGTACCGTACCGACCTTTATCGTTGGGTGGATTTCGCTGTATATTATTAATTTGTAAAATTCCGTCAGTGTTATGGAGATAGTAAAAGTGAAAAGATATTATCACTATTGTTAGATTCATAAACAAAAAAAAAAACCTAAGTATTTGTATTTACTAACTCTTACATTTTAAGCTATTATTCAGAAAGCTTAATAACTAGATTCAATATGAATGCTTTCACCATCCCATAGTAATGAAACCAGCAACCTGCGTTGTATCTAATTGAACGCACACAGAATGGCAATCGATCGCAATGCTTGTTATTTTGACAGTTCAGCCATGTTCATTGCGTAGCAGATGGGTTTTTCAAATCTATGAAGCAATGTCAACATGAAAGGCATTGCGATCAATTGCCTTTTTCTGTGTGTTACGCAAATACCCCGCTGCTAGTTTTCTCCAATTTTTTATGAACACAGCAGTCAAACTAGCATAGTTAGGCTCTCATGCAAAAATGAACTTTGTACGAGTATGTGTCTATCTGTCTATTATTTTAATAGCAAAAATCTACGTCATGAACTTAGCCACACTTAGCAGACAGATTGAACCACAATGTTATTAGTACACCAACCCATAGTGCACAACGCGTAAAAGAAAAACAATTCCACGTAAAGTCAACAAACAATTGCATGATAAACCCCAATCGACTGAAGACGGTGCGGTATTTTTTCAACGCAGGCGCAGCGGTTCCGTTCTTACGGACGCGGTGTGACCGACGCGGCCGGCCGACCGCATGAATAATGCAATATGCACTTGTGACGATTAGGTGCGGTCGTGGTGTGACGAATTTTGATGAAAGAAAGACAGTATATAATCTTTGATACGGTAAGCAATGCTGGTGACAACAATTTTGCCAATGTCGAATGCGATGAAAGGAAAGAAAATTATGTTTGAATTGTAATCAATTTGAAGTTAGATAGATAGATAAACCATTTATTTGGCGCACACAAAAGACAGTACAACACACAAAAGTACAATTAGATGATATGAAATTACCTACATGAATATAATATAAAAACAAGGTTCTTCGTATAAAAAAAAGTAATGTTACTTCAAATCAGTTAATGAGAGAATTCTTTAGTTGTGAACTTTACGGGGCCATAACTAGTCAGAAAACGCCTGCAAAATATTTAGAAAACGGCCCCCAAAATGTAAAGGTTTTCACAGTCCACCGAACGAATTTTATTAAGCTATTATAGTTTTTGAAAGTCAGGCCCTTCTCAAAAAGTGTTGATTTGATTTGTGCTAACATTGTGTTAAAACTATCATCACATTACACACATAACAAGATCCCATTACAAAATGTCTTAAAAACCGCAGTAGATTTCTAACTGACAACGTTAGCATAATTATTGTCAAGATTGTGTGTTTGGGGACTAAGATTGATATCAAATATTAAAACAAAAAACTGCTTTTTATGCTTACCTAATCAAACGTTATGACTACTATAAATATTGATAAAAACTTTAGTGGTCACTTGTCAGTGTCACCTCGAACTTTTTTATTTCAAAAATAGTCATCTTTAATGACTTGTGAGCAATTAAAATATGAATACTGTCAAATAAAAAATATACTTAGGTAGGTATTATTCTTTTTTTTACAAAATGTTGTTACTTATTTAAATTAAGTTTCTATTCAATTTCCGATGTTTAATTTATGTAACTTTAATGTACACTAAACTCCATTTATTGTAACATTAGAAAAATAACGGTAATAACTCTTTCGTTATTTCAGCATACACATATAATAAGCTCCAATATTTCACGATAAATGTAACGCAATGTAATCTATTTACCATTTACATTTTAAAAATAACCCTACAATTGATTATGTATTTCAACAATATTACACAATAACTGTGGTTATTAGGCCGTTACTTTTCTAATGTTATACCTAACGTTTTTTCTTTTTTTTAATGCTTTAGTAAATGGAGTAGACGTAGACATTTTAAACAAAATGTTTATAAAAAAATCATTTTCAGAAAGAACACTGTTGAAATAATTGCTTCCTGATTATTCGTCGTAGGTAGCCCGCACTCGTTGCAGTGAGCGAAGAATGGTATTTATTAACAGATCGCGATTACTTATACGGCGAGTGAATCCGTCCACTGCACGCCACGTAACAGGTCCATGCGTGTAGGGTTCACACCTGAAAACGAATAAATTATTTAATATTATAGAAAACAATTTTAAAATTCCTCGCATTGCATAGGCTTTTTCGTTCAACGAGAAGTCAGCTTATACTGGACATGTATAGCTTCATATGACGTCGTGCGCACCTAAAAGGTGTTACGCTAACTTTGATATAATTGAAGAAAACAGTATACTCTTCAGATCTTAAACAAAAGAAAACATTTTACTCCGTTTTAAAACGGGGAATTTAAGTTTTGTGTAGCAATTGTAAGTACAGACATCAAGCTACCCGAAACTGTCAAATTTTCCCAATCAACTTTGAACCAAATACACCACCACTACTCCACTTTGCTTTGCTTTAGCGATAAAGTTGAAAATCTATTAAAGACATTTGACAGGTTGCATTAGCTTGATGTGCTGGTGTCAGTACCTAATTCTAGAAGACGCTGCTGCTTTATACTGCACCTTTGTAATACCAACCTAAAAATTGTGTGTATTTAACTGCGAACTACGGTTTAGTAAAATTAAGTTATAGAATGTTTTCTCAACAATATTCATAGCTGACATCCCTAGTAGCTAGGTGTTCTCAGTGTATTTTTTCCACCAATTGTCATGGAGCGTGACAAACCCGACCGAGCGCACGCGCCGCCGCGCACCCTCACGGCCTCACCTTGCGTCTTATACGACATTACACTTGGATGTGTTATTAGAAAATTATTTGGGTTTCAAGTATACACAGAAAGACCTGTGTGTGAATAAATAGATGTGCTTGTATTTTTTTTAATGTAGTTTGAAAAAAAGGGCTCTTTCGCAGTAGGCACTTACCAGTAGTTTCAGTTACTCATGGTACTAGGCTACTGTCAATTACATCCCCCCCGTCCCTTCCATCATACTTTGAAAACTACACTAACTACACTTTGCGAGCTCACTTTCACATACAGGTTGACGTCTCGCTGTGGAGCAGAGAGCGCGCGAAGTGTAGTTCGCTTTATCACGACAATGTAGGTGTAGCGTTAAGGCCAAAACTCATATCTAAAAGAGTTGTATCGGAAAAATTGGCGATATAACTTAAAGAGTTTTTTATTAAGGAAATGCCTAAAGGTATTGCGTTGTGACGTCGCACCTGCCGGCACTAAACTATGACATCTGTGAGCCCCAAATATTGAAATAAATAAGTTCGAGTCCCTATCTATTGTCGCCTTTTTAGTTATTATTATGTTAATTAATATATTAAAGACACTTTAATATTCGTAGAGCACACATCACAGAGCTGAGTGCACGCCTCAGGGCGCACCCTTATTTTCTGAATGTATCGTAGTATAATTTGATAATATGTAAGTATTTAAAAAAATATCGTCACTCATTCTTGTAATTAAAAACTTGACACTTTTATTATGTTGATAACCTTTTATGTTTCAGGTTTAGTACAGCCGGTCGATTCTCTAAAAATCTCACCGTGAAAACTTGCGTGGAACGAGCTGTCAGTGTCATCCCACTGATGCTAGGGATTGACCAAGCAAACATTTACAATCATAATCGAGATTTTAATTTTAAAAAAATGTGCTAATTCTATTGATCATTTTATATAATTTCAAAGCTAGTATTTCAGTTGTGAAAACATTGATATTTTATGGGGTTTTAAAATAAAATAGCAATACAGAAACTTAGTCAGAATTTCAATGTTGTTGATTTTTTTTTTTCTTGTAACTTTGTAATCCTTACCTCCTACCTACTTCGTCCTCCTACCTACTACCTCCGCCTTACTACTACGGAACCCTTCATTGTGCGTGGTCCGACACGCACTTGGCCGGTTTTTACATACTTATACATAGTAAATATATTTTAGTGTGAGCTTGTATACATTTGTCAAAATAAATTGAACTAAAACGTAAAAAAAGGTAATTTAACAGGTTCAAAGTTTTCCATATAGGTACTTAAGGGTTGTCCACTAAAGTCAACCCTATGTAGTGCTAGTCTAGTCGGGAATATGTAAAAACTTTACGACGAGACGTAAAGTCAATAAAAATGTAAAGGAATCGTATCGTTGTTTGATTCCTTTCAAGGGCTCATCCGCCCTTCACATATTGCTGGAGGCGCCTATGATCTTATTTTGCAATTCGAGCATGTGAGAGCAAGAGTTTAAACTAAAAATTACATGGGGTTTGTTTCAGCACACGTTGTACGGAAAAGCGATACCCCATATGATTGTACGGGTATAACATAAGAAGCGAGGCCAATCACATACCAAGCAGCGTGAAATTGACGTCGAAGTTAAAGCTAAGTGGTGTTAAGCAAAGATTGCACCGTATTAAACGCCATACATTTTTCAGGCAATGGTGCAAATTGCTTCCACGAATCTCTCGTCCAATTTAGACTCGTTGCAGCTCATATCAGGAGCATATTTTCAAGGTCCCACACTTGCATATTTTAAGCTAATATACAGCATGCTTTTTTTTACTGTCTCCAAATTTTTACAGGATGGTCCACCCATGAATATGAATAACTTTCACTATGGAACAAACTCTGAGATCACGAAAAAAAATCAGCTGTTTCATACATTTTGGTCAAGTAGGTATTGAACTTTTGTACTAAACAGCTGATTTTGTTTTCGTGATTTCAGAGTTGGTTCCGTAGTGAAAGTTGTTCATATTCACTAGTAGAACACCCTGTCAAAATTTGGAGCCTACTGAAAAAAACATCCAGTATAAAGAAAACCTAGACTTTAAATCTACATTGGGTTTGTTTCCATACTAACGTAAATTTATCAATAATTTTTCTGAGATAACATCGCCTCTAATAAAATTATTAACAAAAGAGACGAAGTTCAGTTGGTCACAGAAACATGAGGAAGCATTTCACACAATACGTTATAAGAACAACCCGCCAATTTTGCATTTTTATTCAAATGACAAACATGTGCAGACCCGCCTTTACATTGATGCCAGCGGCGTCATGTATCCGATATCGTATGCATCTAGAAAGCTGAGTGATAGTGAGAAGAGATATTCAACGACTGAAGAAGGATGCCTAGCTTTGGTTTGGGCATTGAATTATTTCAAATATTTCCTATGAGGTTTGAAATTTCAAGTTGTGACTGATCATAAGGCGATGTTGAGAGATAGGAACGATATGAATGGATGGTTAGCTAGGTGGTCGCTGTGCATCCAGACGTACGAGTTTTATATTTATTTTTATTTATTTTATTTTCTAAAACACTTAATACACATTTAGTTTTAGCCACACAACGAAAACCTCTAAGGGTTTGTCTGCATGTTGGCGAGCTGTTCATAAATTTTTTTTTTTTTTAAGTATGCTAATAATTGATAGGTAAATTAATACAAACGAGACATTTTGTGTAAGGAAACTCTTTAATATCATTCACTGCACAGGGAGAGATAATGGCGCCGAATTCCTTGCTCACAAAACTAAACTAAATTTAAATTCAGTGTATCTTTTTCTTTCTATTTCATTAAGAAAAGGACAGAAGATAAATATTCGTTTATTCCTGTGTGTGTGTGTATGTCATTTGTATTTCTTGCAAATTCTGGGAAAAAAAACATTGGACGCGGCTGGGAGCGTGTGAGGTGACTGAGGCGCCACACCTCGCAGCTTCAAGGAGCCTGAGGGAGTAATCCAACACATCGTCGTCTTCAATATTTCGATTCTAATAGGCTGGGGTAGCATAAACGTAGGTACTCAAAAATAGAATAATTCGAGTTAGGAGAAGCAATTGGTTTTGAAAACTGTAGTCACTCTCACTCCACTGCTGACAATACAACGGCCACAATTGTTAGGAATATTCGCCAATTTGTCTAACGAAAATAATCATAAACTGCGTCATAAAGTTGTGGAATCCTATAAAAAGCTGCTAAATTCCACAAAAAAATATGACTAATATTTGAAATGATTCCCATAGTTTTTTTTTTTTTTATGACAAGACTCTTTTACTGACCTGACTATGAGTCAGATCGAATGTACAAGTCATCAGTTTCAATGGATCAACTCAGCCTATCGCAGTCCACTGCTGGCATAGGCCTCTCCCAGACTGCGCCACAACACTCTGTCCTCCACTTTCCGCACCCATTCTGTCGCAGCCACATTTTTAAGGTCGTCGATTGACCTAGCTGGTGTACGCTTGCCGATACCCAGTCTCCACCCCCGTTCAGTCCAGTGCAATTTCAATGTACAGACGCCAGTACCTACATCAAGCTACCCGAAACTGTAAAATTTTACCAATCAACTTTGAACCTTATGCATTAGCGATAAAGTTGAATATCTATTAATTTGACAGATTGTAGTAGCTTGATGTGCTGGCGTCTGTACCTAATAGAAAACACGATTATGAAACTTACAGATTCAGGAGTTAATTCTAGTTGTTGCAATATTTTTATGACCATTCACACCATAAATATTAATAAAGTCGTTGGTCAATTACACTGGTTTTTGCTAAGGCATAGTTTCGGAAATTTATTAAAAAAAAAACATTTAAATTATAAAAAAAAAGTTATTATTTCTAAGAATGTGCGATTCATCAAAACACTCACGTCACAGTACAAGATAGTTATTATTATGCAAATAACTAAAACAATAGCGTTTCCCAAGATGAGACATACATTTTAACACGAGTTCCTCTACAAAATCGTTACAGTCCGCCACGTCCAGTTTAACTTGACACATCATGGTGGCGCCACTTCCATAGACAAACGTCAACGAAGAGTCAAACTTGGAACAATTTCTTTTAATTTATCATTTTGCCGCGTTTCAAGATATACAGGTTATAAAAAAAAATACATCACAAAAATTATCGCGTCAAGTTTTTTGTAAATATGTTCACATAACTGGTATCTTCTAATTACGCTGACATTAATTATTATATTGTTGTTAGATAAGGACATTGAGTTTTTTAATTGTTTACAACGCTTTGACCTTCACAATTAATGTTCAAAGTACCATAATAATATTATTTTAATTGTTCGCTTTTAAGTTTTGAGTTTAATGACTTTATCATCTTAATTGAGATGATTCTTAATCAGCTTCATATTTTTCTGTCTGCAACGTTTCAGAGGTCAAGATAATGGTTTTTGTGGGAACTAAGTCTGATTGTCAATTACTTCTTCAAGACATAGGTACCTAGGTTAGGTTCTTTAGTCGTTTTTCACAAATTGAGACCCTATAATGATCATTCATTTGAAAATAATGGACAAACGAGAACAAACTGGTGGGTGATGTCTACAAGATTTCTGTAAAAAGTTGATCTTGTCGTCCCATAGTCAATCATCGGGGTATAGTATCGCGGCGTACGGTATCGTAGGTATGTACTTACAATGGCATTTAGACTGTTCGTAAAAGTTTTTGGGAGCAGTCGAATTTGTCAGACACATAATAATATAATTATATAATTAGTTTATTTTATATGTTTTATTTTTTTTTTTTATTTATTTATACACATGAAGCAATGACTTAGGAATTTTATTAAAAACCCTTCGGATTGTGATTAAAAATGAATTAAATAATTGGGGTGTTGTTTGCGAAGCTTTGTGACGTTTGTAAGTATTTGTAGTAACATAAAAATATACTCAACGTAGTCTGTATGAAATTCCATAATAAGCTATACCTTATACATGCTTTGATTACATATGCGGCATGCTTATATATGCTTTGGTTGTCTGGAAAAGATCCCGTGGCTAAATAATAACAGCCGCACAGGTCGATCGATCAGGTTAAGCTACGCTTGCCGTGGTTGGCCTGTGGATGGGTGACCATCTTTACATGCCGAGACCCCTCCGTGCCTCGGAAAGCACGTTAAGCCGCTGGTCCCGGCTGTCATTTGTGGATCTTTGACAGTCGTTACGGGTAGTCAGAAGCCCGAAAGTCCGACAACCCAACCAGTCTTACCAAGGTTCGTATTACCCAGTAACTGGGTTGTGGAGGTCAGATAGGCTGTCGTTCCATGTAAAATACTGGTATTCAGCTGCATCCGGTTAGACTGGAAGCCGACCCCGACATGGTTGGGAAAAGGATAGGCAGATGATGATGATATCTTGAAGAAAATAAACAGTCTAGAAAGCAGTAGAACAAAACGAGAATCAAGGTTTGTTATGAAACGAACAAAAAAACCCAGTGAATCAATGTCAGTCAGTAGGTAAGTGAATGCGTGACAGTATGCCGTGTGTGTGTGGCCACGGTAATAATGTAATAATTAGTGATAATTATACTCCTTCCTAATATCGGTAAATGTGTTACTGTTATGACTGTGCGGAAGACTTGAGGAAATTCTTTTTTGTTACGAACGCGGTGAAATGTGACAAGCATCGGTAGTTGTCGTGTAAACGTCTTTGTTTGTTACGTGAAATATAGGTTAGGAATGTTTATTTAAATAGTTAATTTGTAAATGAACCTGCCTGTCACCATGGTCATATTTTGAAAGTTAAGTAACCACCGCGGCCCACAAAATCAATAATATAACATTATAGGACTGACTAGTGTTATTTGTTGCCGATCTGCATTCGTGATTTATTTGCCAAAAATGTAAACAAATATGAGTTTATGGAAAAATAGGTAACTTTTATTCCTACACAATAAAATGCAGTTTACGCTACAACTTCAAACATTTTTTAAACTTTTTCATTAGTGCTAGTCACTCTGAAATCAAATTAATTACTATTAAAGTAAAGTTGATATTTGTTTAACTTGAAACAACATCAATTTGAAACTTTTTTTTTTTCTTTTGTAGAAGATTAAAAAAAAATTATGTACAGTTGGAATTTAACATAGTTTACACTTCTCTATCTTAGTCTACTCTATTATATTTAACAATACTAATGATCAAACAATCAAGATATAAATTCTCACTAGTTCGATGTTCGGTCGAACAAGTGAGAAAAAAACCTTAGTTGTTCAATGATCGAATTCAATAATTGAAGTCAAGTCATGATAGCCAAGTATTTCTCAGTATGTTTTTAATTTTACTGTAAGGATGGAGTTTGGAAGTATGCCATCTTTTTATATCCAATTTTATCATTTTTTTTTTGAGATACGTGTCTTTGCTGTAGAACGTGGGTGAATTTTGATCCTTCTTCTTTGTATAGACTAGGTACAGATTAATTTATTACCTACCTACCTTACTATACATAGATTACATGACGCCTGCATTTTCCGATAGGTTGGGCAGAGGTGTAAACTAACTGCCGCCGTAAGTAAAAGGGGCGCATCTGAGGAAAGGGAATGGAGAAAAATGAGCCTTAATGGAGGCGCCTCTTTTGTTTCAAAATCAAAATCAAAAGTCATTTATTCAAACTAGGCTGAGAATCAGCACTTTTCGAACGTCAAAATTACAAAAGACAGTCCCCCAAAACGCCCGCCCTTCACCACTTCCTAGTGCTTTCGCTGGGAAGAAGAAGTGGCGCAACAAACTCCCCAGCAGCACAGCTGTCTGTTCAGTTAGAAAATACTTGACTGATTACAATACAAGGTATGCAAAGTAATTAACATTACAAGACACAGGACACTAAATTTAATTATTTGCCATATGTCAGCTAGCAACGCCAATATACCAAGAAATACAATAAAAAATTATACGTAGGTACTCAAGCAAAAATTAATAAATGAAAATTAAATAAAAGCCTCCAGGTATGAAGGGCGTGACCGCAAACATATTTATGCAATGCTGGGTTCTGTTTACATAGCTGTCGCTTGAAGTCACAAATGATAAACTAGGACCATCGAAGGAAACTAAATAAACAAGTTATTACTAATTATAACAATAATAAAACCATGGTCAGCAAGACGACCAGTCACCACAAGCAGCACCCGTTCACGAGCATAACGCAAAGATCAGCCATTACCCCCCTCGCCATTATGTTTAGTAAGGTTTATTTTTCTTTACATTTTGGGCCAATATTCGTCCTTTTCGCTTACTGCGGCAGTATAGCATATCCACATTTCGACAGTTCTGCTTAAGTCCCGGGACGAGCCCATTGCATCAACCGGCACAAATCCAGGGTCCGGGGTGCTACTGAGAAATACCTGATGGAAAACCCAATAACACTACACGATCGTCCCGGGAATCGAACCCAGGAACCCTTGCTTAACAGTTATAGCGCTTGCGACCACTAGAACAAAGAGTCAGTATAGTTTTCAGAAAAATCGTCGATAAAAATGTATGACAACTATTTCGTTATTTATGTCTTTGCCTCATTTCTTATCGTGCTCTCTGTGTAAGTGCAATAACTCCTGCACTATAATAATAATTATTCCACAACTTTCACACAGCGCATCTAGTCCCAAACTAAGCAGAGCTTGTGCTATGAGTACTAGACAGCTGATAAATGTACATATTATATATTTCTAAATACACACATATTATATATAAATTACATCGAGTCAAAGAACAAATAATCGTGCTCATCACACAAACATTTGTCCTGGGTGGGAATCGAACCCACCACCTTGCGTATAGTAGTCAGGGCCACTGACTACTAGACCAACAGGCCTGCCATAACCAATACCATACTATGCAAGACCTTTGCGAGGCCAACCCTAATGAACACTGTCAATGTAGCAAAGTTTTGGTCTAAACTTTTGGATCATCCCACGTAGAACACTTCTTTGCAATGCTGGTTTGCACTCATTACTTAGTGCAATTTGATGTCTAGTCCTTTCTCATTCTCACGAAGACAAAAATGTAGTCAAAAGCCACATTATCATAACATTACTATCAATAAAATGTGAACACACGAGCGACTGCTGTCATAAAAATAACAAAATATATCAAGACCTTTGATCTTTCGTATTTTTAAATCGACCACGCCCACCTTTTTAGTAGATGGTATGCAAAAGACACCAATTTAGAAAGACCCCTACATTTCACTCAAACTTACCGCAAAGCTCTGAAATTGTGTATTAAGAGAGGGGAAGGGAAGGTCTTATTAACTGGTCAAAGGGGTCATAATTGGCAAGTCTCGTTAACATTTTTTTTAATAAGCCAACAAAGTTTTATGAGTATTTTATGAAAACGTTTCTTTGTTAATATAAAGCCAATCATGTTTTTAATTGTTCTGAACTTTTTTTTGGCGCAATTTTAATGTAGTTTCACAAAACCTTTGGACATCATTAAGTTTCAATGTAGAGTTATTTTGTCTCATAAAATATTCAGTTTATTGGTTGCTACATAATTATAATAAACTCCACAAAGATCAGGCAAAGTTGACCTGTGAGTTAAACTCTTCAAGATTTTTGAACCTGACTTTTATGAAAATAAGATAAAGTGAGCAAAACTGGGTCTTTCTTTTTGAGCTTAGCTGCCAAAAGCAATGTCAGAAAAAGAAAAGTATACTTACCTAATATTAAAAATAAACTGATATAGTACTAATACAGAAGCTGGTACTTCCAACAATCTATTAGAAATCTACTTTTCCATATTCACTAGCCATAATATAACTAATTCTACATACAAAAAGTAAAACCATTTCATTATCCAACCTTTTTAGAACATCCATTTCGGTATGAAAAGCGTATGACATGAAAGGACCAATCCGCTAAGTAGCCTGGGCATAGGATCAAAGGGTCAATCGTCCGAAGGGATATATGCTTTCCAATCAATTTATCATCTTTGATGTTCATATTTGAAAATTACAGGGCAGTTTTTCTGAATATTTGTATGTAGAACTTTTTCAAAGACTTGGGCATTAGAATGAAAAGCTTTATAGATTTTTCGTTATTAATGTTAGGAAATCATTTCTATTGTGTGCTTTGATTGAAGATTTTAAAGATGGCGTTGGGAACTAGCTAACAGAGTATGATCTCCTTTCATCGTGTGCTTGTCATAGTGAATAATAGATCAACCTGCAGTAAGTAACGGAACTGACTGTCCAATGAAAGCCTAATGATCAAAGAGATAACTACAGCAGTGCGATTCTGTAACCATCTCACCTTGAAAACTTAGGTGAAGTGAGCGTGGAGTGAGCTGTCACTGTCATCGCACATGATACTAGGGATAGACCAAGCATACATTTACAACCATTATCGAGATTTTAATAATATTTTTATGCTAATTCTATTGATCATTTTATATAATTTCAAAGCTAGTATTTTAGTTGCCAAAACATTACTATTTTGTGGAGTTTTAAAATAAAATAGCAAAACAGAGACTTATTCGGAATCTCAATGTTGTTTTTTTTTCTTCTTTTTTTCTAGACTAATCCGTAGGCAACTAAAGTACTAGTTTTTAAATTATGTAAGTGATCAACAGAATTAGCATAAAAAATATTAATAAAATCTCGATTATGATTGTAAATGTTTGCTTGGTCAATCCCTAGCATCAGTGGGATGGCACTGACAGCTCGCTCCACGTAAGTTTTCACGGTGAGATTTTTACAGAATCGACATGCAGAATGTGATGTGTGACTGAGTAGATACCTAATTTTGGTTGACCTTATTTGTATCTCCAATGTTTTTCACTTCTGATCGTTGCGACAGCATGCATTTTTTTTTTTTTTGTATAATAGGCCACTGTTAAATAGATGCCATACATTGGAAAATACAAGTTTTCGCTTAGTTTGGGAGACAGTATCAGTACCTAAAGCACAATACATTTACTTGTGTCTAATAATAAGTCACCTTGTGAACTGTATAATTTTTTGCGACAATAAAGATTATTATTATTATTATTATTATTGGCAACAGAAAACCTTCGAAATCCACAAATGATTGGTGACTCCTTTTGAAACTGCACGTTTACTTAATCAAAAGAAATACTGTTTCCTTTGTCCTCATTTAAAATGGAGGTAGATGTAAAACATATCACCGCGGTATAACGGCACAGCCATTAGAGTTGCGGTGTCGCGTGAGCGCCGACACATCACAGACTGCAGGCAATTTCCGGCAGTGTCACAGTACTGACACTTGGACTAGTACTGAACTGTACGTACAGTCACCAAAAGAGATAAGTAACCAGGCTCGTTGGATATAGTTCAAGTGTAGTAAGAAACCGCTGGATGTTTTTTAATGAAAACAGTTCAATTATAAAGTTAACACTTTATAATTAAAGTTAACACTTTATAATTGAACTGTTTCTTTTCTATTAATTAAATTCAATTTAATTCGAAAACATCAATCGGTTTCTTATTAAACTTCAATTATATCCGACGACCCTGGTTACTTATTTCCTTTGGTGACTGTACCTATGACGTTGGAATTTACCTATATGCTAGATTTTGTAATTCTGTTTTCGCCCATGAGAAACATAGAAGCCCAGCCACTTTTTTTGTCTCTGTCACTGTCTCCTCGCTGAGATTTGGACGATGCGCACACGGGAACGACAGCAACTCTACTTTTTTGTTACATTTTCGGTTGAGCGGCAACTGGCTAGCTGGCAACTTTTATGTCGCCGTGCGCGCACTTGCATTGCAATCAATAGACGGGCGGCAGTTGCGTCAAAACCCGCGGACAAAAATGTCTCCCAGATGTCGCGTCGCCACATGCGCGCACTTTCATACAAACCCGTAGACTTGATGTGAGAGACAAATTAGTTGCGGAGACAATACATGGAATAATGCCGCTATCGTGTGTCTTCGAAATATTTTTGGAGTCTTATTAGATATAGCTAAAAAAAAAAAAACTGGATTTTAATTGGAAGAAAAAACTTTCGAGCTTTTGTTGATTAGAGAACGAAACCACAGTTTCACAAAGAAACTGTTTTTCGTTGCACGACGTTCTACGCATTCAGATTTAATGGACAGTCTTATTCTACGTGACCCAGTTTTGGTACCAACTAGCTTCCATGCTATAATAAACAAAGCCTTGTTGATTAATAAACATCCCCTTCTTTCATCTAGGTATAAAACCAAAACTACCTAAAAAGTAATCACAAAAACGAATCCTTTGACAAATTAAACCGTCGCCCATAAAGTCCTTTTACACTCCTTCCAATTTGAATATTTTCTTACAAAAAATAGCGCTAAACCCTATCCCATACAAATAGCTACGATTTATAAAGGAGTGACCATAAAATATAGGAAATTACCGCCCTTAGATGGCACAGGGCCGCTTGGTATTCATAAAAGAAGGATATTTATGCGATATCGTCAAAATATTTATTATTGTCCGGTAGCACTATAGCCCTTTGTGACGGTACGGGGAAAAAATTCGAGGGTGTGAACGAAAATAAGGGATGGGACACTAAAGTATTCGATGATTCAAAAAAAGTATCGATATAGCGACCTAGTTCAGTTCACACTAACTTTTTTGATGACAAGACCCAAGAATGAATTCTAGCAAAACTTGAGGTCGTTTTAGATTGCGCATGATGACGTATCCAAGAAGTTGTGGTAAAATATTTATTATGCTTAAAACTGAAACTGTTCTGGAGACAATTTAATGATGATTATGTATCTAAAAATAATATAGTGCTACGAACTCTGGCAAGCATTGTGTATTCCGCATGTCTTTTGTCTCGTTGCACGTTTGTTCAAACAAGGACGAGACGCTGTACAACGCAGTACGCTCAGATTCATGCTGATTGTTAGTTTTAGACCTTTGGTACATCTTGTACTAGTATCTTGTAGTAGAAAGAAAACCTTATTTATTATTTATTTATTTAATAGGTCAGCCTACAATTGTTTGCACATTTCATTTCTTAAAATTTCGCGATATACATTTGTAAGTGCAACAATCACTTACAGGCTAAAACCACATGCACTATATATTTAGAGTATAAAAGCATAAGCATATTGCAAGATTTTCTTTCTTCCTCAATCTTGATCTTACTTCAAAACAACCCTGACGATTCATCGACGCCTCCCACCCCTAGAACACCACCGTTATGAAATATGTGATTCCTTATACAAGAGAAGTCCTTTATGCATCCTCTGGGAGTGGCTGGTCAAGGAGGTTATCACAAGTGGCCGGCGGCGTATGAAAAATTTATGTCTCAATATAGTACAATGTTCGGTTGGGAGCGTGTGCTGCATTATACGGGATCTCGGGGGATAGTCACAGAATAGACTAGAGGTATTGCTGTGAAATTGGTGTTCTTAAAACTTTTGAAACTGGATGAGACGGTTTTGTTTTGAAGAGTCTGAGGTTAGGCGTGATTGGAAGTCAGGATGATAGGGATAGTCTAGTTTGTTGTTAATTGAAATAAAAACATATTATTTTATTTGTTCACAAACTTGGAACCATATTTTCTCCTTAATATTGGGTCATCTGGATTCTTTCAACATGAACAGGTCCTTAGCAGCTTTGAACAGAGAGAAGTGGAAATAGAGTAAGGAGGCTTTTGCCCTGCAATGGGATATCATAGGCTAACCATCATCTGCCTAGCCTTTTCCCAACTATGTTGAGGTCGGCTTCCAGTCTAACTGGATTCAGCTGAATACCAGTATTTTACACGGAGTGACTGCCTATCTGACCTCCACAACCCAGTTACTGGGTAATACGATACCCCTTGGTAAGACTGGTTGTCAGACTTTCGGGCTTCTGACTACCCGTGACGACTGTCAAAGATCCACGAATGACAGACGGGACCAACGGCTTAACGTGTTTTCCGAGGCACGGAGGGGTCTCGGTATATAAAGATGGTCAGCCATCCACAGACCAACCGCGGCATGCGTCGCTTAACCTGTTCGATCGACCTGTGCGGCTGTTATTATTTAGCTATGGGCCCCTCTATCACAGGCTAATAATGAAATAATAATAATTGGATAACCAAAAATCTGGTTGCACATTTCTAATACAAGTTAAAGATCACGAGCACATTCGCAAGAAGCTGGTTATCATCACAAAGGTAATGTTTTCTCATTGTTTGTCTTATTAATTCTTGTTGGTATATTCATGTATTTATGTATTGTTATTTGTGCTTATATTTATATGTAATTATATATTATACATTATACCTATTATACCTATTTATAGTTTTAATAAGTTTATGCGTATCTTTATATTTAAAATATTTAGTCGTCAATTTTCATGATTGCACCTACCGCTGTTTTTTATTTTTAATATGTTTTTATTACTGAATTGGCCTGCTCTTGACCCCGATCACGCCTGATGGAAAGCGATGGATCAGGTCTATGATGGAACGAGCGTGCCCAGAAGATGCCTAAGGTACTGGAACTCCCACGCATCGTCGAAACACAGCCGGCTGCGTGACGCCAGACTCCGATGGGAGGGTGGTCTCAAACCAGGCGAGCGTTAACTACTACCGCAAGGGAAGAATTAGCCATTCAAATAAGGTGTTGGGTGTGACTGAAAGAAGAAAAGAATGGGCACATAGCTTCTCCTGGTCTGGTCTTCTGCATTGTCATTTTGTTGGTATAAAATGACAAGGCAGAAAAAAAACAACCCACTACAGCCCTAAAATCATTTCGCGAACCAAAATCAAAGTGAGATAGTCTTGCATTAAAACATCGTACCGATTGCTTTCAGAGATAGCATTAATATTATCATTAGGAGTAAGTGGGTAGGCGACAGAAGAATCGCAAGTCACCGTCGGCCATTTTACTAGACCCCTTAGATCTTACATGTCGTTACAAAATTGTATGAGAAAGTTTACAGTCATGGCTTCTTAAAGGTCAAGTTAGAGTGGTATTAACAAGAATATAAGATGGTAAGGGACTCGGTTGACATGTGACGTTGATTCACTATTGTCCCTTGAGATGTGCCGACGTCATCGCAGTTGACGATATCGATATTATTACTGCTTAATTATCGATATGGAGCCGGCTATGTGGTTTAATTATAGAGCTGGGAGGCTGTGCACAGATGATAAGGCCCGTATAATAATCAAGATATTTGTTATTTTTCATTTAAAAAAACTGCGTCTATTGTGTTGTTACTTGCTCGTACCTATTTCTAAGGGATCATAATTTATCTAAACACCCAGAATATTCCTCGTTTGCCAAGGATTATTATACAAAAGTCATGGAATTCTTGGGTAAGCGAGTTAATCGTTACCAAGCCACCAATAAGTGCGATTTGATTGAAATGAAGGCATTGGGCTCGTTTTCCATACCTTTAATTTTGATAATCAAAATCAATCTTTTTCCTTGTCCTTAAGTACAGACGCCAGCACATCAAGCTACCTGAAACTGTCAAATTTTCCCAAACAACGATAGCGCTAAAGCTGTTAGCGATAAAGTTGAAAATCTATTAAAGAAATTTGACAGATTGTAGTTGCTTGATGTGCTGGCGTCTCTACATGAACATCATGATGTGATATCATGGCAGCTGACACATTTTTGTATATTTTTCTTTCCTTACTGGTCTTACTTTTCCCTGTCACCTGTCACCATCTGCCGAGGTCTTTGATAACAGCTTAATATCTTTAATGAGGCCATTCAAGCTAACATTGGGTGGTCCCAGTCCAATATCAAGCATATTGGAATATCAATGACCAAACATAACTTTGCTGATCAAAAATTTATTTAATAGACTTTATAGTTAAGTGATAGAGTTGAATTTAGTTTGAGGGTTGTAGTTGTTAGGTGAAGGCAAAGTTGGTATAAAATTTTTGACAAAAGAATCGGTGTGTCATGTGTTCAATTTTTTTTTTTAATGTTGTCGCCTTTATAAAAACATTAATATTTATTTTAAATCAAGATTGAGGATTTTCGGTTGCTTTGCCTTATTTTGATTAGAATATCAATCTTCAAGCAGTGCTGCCCTAGTAGAAACGACCGCGACTTACGAGTTGTTGGTCGTAGGTTCAAACGTAGGCAGACACTTTACTTTGTGTAAATTATTTAATCACCACTGCTCTCAAAACGGTGATGGAAACATCGTGAGGACATCGGCATGTGAAGATAATGTGACATCTACCAACCCGCACTGGGCCTGCGTGGTGGATTACGGCCCACTCCCTCTCACAGAGAGGAGGTCTGTCAGTGACCCTGCAGCGGGAACATAACGTGCTGATTATGTTATCAAGCATCAAGTGTTTCACGCTACGTTTTCGAAGTTTTCACAACTAAAAAGTAACTTATATGTAATAATGGTGTCGTGATAAAATAAGACTATACGTTTTCATTACATAAGTCTGAAAAGATCTGACTATTTACAAGATTTTTTCTATGATGACAAAAAACTTTTATGGCGTTTAACGTGTTAACTAGTATATCGTAGGAAATACTAGAAAAATCCTTTAAATGCTATGCAAATAAAAGCCCTTTCACGCTTACAACCTTAAAAAAAAATTATCTCACTTCACTCCATACATCACAGACTTAATAAATCACATTTCTCAAGTCGCAGGCGATGAACTTAGCAAGAACGAAGGGTTGTTGTTGATACGCAGCAGGTGCAACCATCGATCAACGTCGACTGGCCGTGACAATTTGACGTATGAGACAATCCGGGCAATGCAAAATGGCGGGGACGCGTAAACTGTTTTAGTGGTGGTTCACATGGAGGTTATTGTGTACCTACTTTCATATTAAAATATGTTAAGTATCTATAAAATTATTATTTTAACAGATATAAAAAAAAATAAAGTAAGACCTATAAAATTGACAACTGACGTAATGTCTGCAAGTTAAAACCAGCATTGATTAGTGAAAACGAAACAATTAAATATTAGATAAAATATGAGAAAACGAAAATGTGGATGATGGTTTACGACATAATGAACATTCAGAAAAACATTCAAAACAGTTTGCTCGTTATGGTGACGAATAACGAGCGGATTTAAGTAATAACTGTCAAAAAACTAACAGCTTGACGTCGTTTTATAATAACTCCTATGACATAAAAGGAAATGTTTGCCTCGAAATAAATATCTATCCATATTTGGAAAGGCGTCAATGATGTCTAGTCTATTACATAATAATTAAGAGGTGTGTCAATTTGGTTAAGTATGTAGATAATCCTTTTCACCTTGAAAACATATAGGACGTGTAAAAAATATGGAAAACCCAATTAAACTGAGTCATGACAAAAAATATATTTCGTTTGACTCTACGGAGATATCTTACCTAAATTTAACTCCGTTGTGGTTTTACTTTTACTAATTGATTTGCAAGTGCCCGTGCATTCTTCCACTTCACAACTGTGACAAGGAGCAACTTTATTATACTTCTTTAACTACTCCTTCCTTTCTACTTATACTACTACGACTCCCTCTTTTACTTCTTCATGTATTTATGAATTTTTTTCTTTTTATCAAAACATTTTCTGGTCAAATGAATTTTATCAGTATTTAATACTATAACATAATATTTATAAAACGACCAGAAAAAGACCAGAAAAAGTTCTGATAAAAAGTCTCCAATGAAAAAACAAGTTCAGACTTTTAATGAGTAACACAACGAGCAAAAGAAGACACAACAATACAGAATCCATAACTAAATATAAATTCACTACATGTAAGCCTGTTCCAATTTAACTTTGACAATTTACATCCCAAATAGATGCGAGGTGTCATGTCGGGGGTCGATCAAAATTTCAAATAGACTCTCTAAGTGGATTTTTAGGGGTAACAATACCAGTGGTGTAACTGCGGAGAAAATTGATGCTGTCAAAGAAGGCTCATTCAATTTGAAGCTTATTAATCAACTGGTGAAGAGCGTCAATTACTTGCAGGACGAGGCTTTTGTTTAGTTAATGAATTCTTAAGTGATTTAGTGAACATTTTGAGTAAATATTTCATCGGGTTTTTGAAGGTTTCAAATGTTTGCTGGCTTGGGTTTCTTCGAGTGAACGGCGAACACCAAGTCAGTTTTACCAAACATGGTAAAAGGAGAGTCAATGAAAATAGACTCAGTATTTTATATTGGGATCCAAGTTCATATTTTCTGTCTTTTGTTTGTACTTACTCACCGTTGGTCCTGCGTCTGATCTCTCTTCGGCCGTATTGGATTACCGTCGCACCGGGTTATGGGAGTGAGGGAAGAGTGAGTGCGCCTCATGTGTCTGCGTACACACTTGTACACTATAATTATCTCCTGCACCGAAGGCTAGACTCTGTTGAGATTGGCCGCCATGGGTCGAAATACGGCTTGGAAGACTATACTATACTCAATCAAGTTAGAATCTGCTTGCTTATAGATAACAGATTTCAAAAGAAATGACGAGTAATGAATCCTGTTTACTGAAGGCAAAAATACGTACCTACATTTTGATCTTAATCATTTATTTTGAAAGCAGATGATCCTGTTTTTGTTACCCCGGGATCAGCTTTTACAAAAAAGCTGAAATAACGAGTACTTATACATCAGTAATTTTCCGCAAACAGGGCGACTATAATCAATTTTTTGTCCCCACAAAAAGACAATGACCAAAAAATGCTTATCACTAAGGATAGCATCGTCAATTGAAAATAAAACCTATTGATCTCTATAATCGAAATGTCATCGGTGCTCCGCCGAAAGCAATTTAGCCGATTGGGGGCCATTATTATGTATAATCACGTTCCCAACTCGCCATTCGTATTGTCATCGTAAGGAATTATGCAATCGTCTCGATGTCGATCGATTGAACGAGCTTCGATTCGATTAAAGGCGACAGATGTCGGTGAACGTGACGAATTTCGACTAAATGATTATTCGATTAAAACATCTTACATCCTACACTGTTGTCACCCAAATTCCAACTTAGTAACTCTGTATTTGAGTTGGTTTTTGTATGTGGGTTGTTTGTTAGTGTTTTCGTTGGGGTTTCGTATTGGTAATCAGTCGGTGACCGCAAATTGTTGTCCCTCGATCAGACGTTGCCAGGAAATTACAATTTCGATTTTTACTTCACGAGCTTATGTAGACAACTGAAAATTGTTAGATAAAAAGTGAAATATTTATCTACGTATACATAAATATGGGTATTAGAAAACCACGAGATTGTGGACTTATCTGATGAATCACATAGGTACCTCATTTTGTGATACTATTGAAGACGTTTTAAGAAGAATGTTAAATTCTATCAATAAATAAATCAATAATTTTTAGGTGGTATATAATTTCTAAGCCAGCGTGAAAAATCATACTTATTTGTTTTACGAGTAACATGGCCTTTTCAAAATATGTAATGTGATTTTCGGAAAATTAAATGGATTTTTCGAATTGCTCCAAGCCTTACAAAATATTAATTAAAAGAGAAGTTGTAACTCCGGGAATAAATGCTTAACATACCTGAAATCGGTACCTACATATTTTCATCAGGATCTTCTCAGTTTCATCAGGATCGTCCATTGTTTTCTTCACTTCCCTATTTAAACCTTACCTCTATCTATAAATCAAAGGATTCCTATTTGATTTTGCTTTTTCATTAAACTTAATAAAAAAGTATATTATTAATATTTTTTATCTGAACCTTGCATATACTGATAGAAGTATTGTTTTTGTGAATGTCATCGCGAGCAATGAAGGCCGGGCCGCAAACGATCGTGGTTCCCTTTGTATTTAGCCGTTGAAACGTCGGTGTAAGTTACAAGAGTAAGCGATTTTGGGCTACGCTTTTTTCGCACCTGTTTTATCAAGATCTTTAATGAAAAAAATACTCGCTAGTTTTACTACACAATTTTGTGACGGAAGTTATATAGCTCTCTTATTTTTTTTAATATTACTTTTATTTGTAAAGATTCCTACTTTTTTTTATTACTGCTTATAATAATAATACCAACATATTACCTACTGTCCCACTGCAGGGTTTAGGCATCTTCTCAGACAGAGAAGGCACGAGCATGGATCACCACGCTTGCTTAAGACAGGTTGGTGATTTCTAGAGGTTGGTGGTTGGTGATTTTATCTTAACTATAAGCTCAGGTTTACTCTCAATGTTTTTCTTTCATAGACATGCCCAAGATAACCTTAGAAAATACATTATGAATTGGAAATGTCACATTGGTACTTGCCCGGATTTGAACCCTATTATTGTGACGGTAATCATTTAAATCTCAATAAAATTTGCTCTTTCCGGTGGTCAGTTATTTTGTTGGTCGCTATAAGCTTACATTTTGCTTCCTCAGTAATATTATTAGATCGTCAACGCGTGTGATATTGGTTTCAACGGTGCCTTCAACATTCTGTTAAAATTGTTGCTATGTTGTTATTTCCTTGTTCTTTGACACCTTTTGCTTTTTCAACTCAGTGAGATTTTAGCAATAAAGATCTCTACAGAACATAAATATGATATTACTTTGAAGACAAAATTTCATTGTTTTTTGTCAGTCATTATTTTAATTCTGTAACATTACAATGGATTTGCTTGAAGCCTTTGTTCAGCAGTGGGACAAGGAAGGCTAAGTAAAAAATAAACATTCGAAATTAGATAACCGAGTACTATTTACCTATCAACATCATTACAGATGGGTAGGTAAAAATGCCTATCATAACGAAAGACACGATGACATGCAGTAGCCAATAACTCCTTAAAAAAAAAAAAAAAAACAAACAATGCAAGTCAAATCGTCACCGACCCATCACTCGAACAATTGTTGCGGATGTCGCATCACTATCTGATACGTCACTAAAGAAGAAAAAATACTTAAAAAGTATAAGATTAGATTTTGGAATATCATCGTTGGATATACATCATCTTGTCATAACATTTCGGGTCAAAGGAGAGGATGGTTTGATAAATTGCAGTTCAAATTCGGTTTTATGTCTTTTTCACTATTCACTCTGTGAGAATGGAAGGATCTTACTCGGGGTCGGGTGTGTGACTGTCGAAATAGTAGCTGCGTTAAATAGATCTGTATTACTTAAGAAGGGTGATCTTTGTGAAATATTCTTTTTGATGTTGTGAAATTCGTGGTCATTTAAAAAGGAGACAATGTTTTTAGGGGCGATAGTGCTTTTCATTTCTTTGAGATGTTTTGCATTTTCTTCCGTTTTGTTTCTCTTTTTGTGGATATTATTTCCTATATATAAGACGCTTTTAGTAGTTTGATTTTAGTTATAAGGCTGGCAGCGCAGCCATGACTATGATTTCAATACATGATTTTAGACTCGACCCGTCGGTTATCAAAAAAAAATTGGCTGTTTCAAAGAAAAGTGCAATATCTACCAAATGGCCAAATTGCTTGGAACAGCTTATTTGTTTTTAATAAATGATGAAAAATTTCAACACAGGGATGTTCAAAATTATGTAATAAATCCATGGTAGCCCTGTAGGTAAGTATGTGCTATTTCATATCATTGTATGTATGCATTCCTTTTTCCCAATTCTTTTGGTTACGGCAACGGATAAAATGCATCGTGTTGCGCATACCCTTAGGCCCGGCGCCCATTATCGGCATCGGCAAGGAAAAGGATCCTTCGGCATCCTACATGCAAGCGTACACTATCGGCAATTATGCTTTGGCATGCTGCAACGTTCTTAGGGATGACGAGGCGTCCTTAAGGATGCCACACCGTCCTGTAGCTTGCCGAAGCGTCTCAATATCGTATTTCTCAAACTATCCCCCGAGTGTTGCCTCGGCTCCGACGGCGTACCGAAGGTTGCCGAAGGATGCCGAAGCGTCCCGAAACATTCTCAAGGCTGCCGATACACCAGCCTCAAGCATACCGAAGCGGTATTTTTGTTATTACGACCACATATCACGGAAATTTCTACTTTATTGCCATTATGTTATAGTGCTATTTGTCACCTAAAATCCTCAGTCGTACCGATGCCGATAATGGGCGCCGGGCCTTACTCAGTCCATCCCCGTTTTCCTTCACCAAAAGATGCAAATAACAAAAAACCTAGTCCACCGACCACCCAAATATCCTTGCCTTTTCATTAGAAAAGTAATCTAAGTTTAATATGTGTTCGGTTCCACGTCATTAGTGACGTCATTTGTCAGAGATACCATTACTTACTGCTCCATTGAAAGATTGATGACAAAGTGTACGGGCTAGTTGCTATAAGCCGGGATTAAGGATGTGCGTTGCTTTTTTTACCCTTAAAAAGTGAGCGGAATTACGTGGTGTGGTCCTTGGGCACAAAAGATCACCTTATACGTACGGTCCTTAAAGTATCGTACAGTGTTTGTTTGATCACAGCTTATTTTGAGCTACGATACTTACTATTCAATCTAAAACTCACTGAGTGTCTTCTGATTCTTCAAGTTTAATACCTATAGGTAATATAAATTCTGGCTAAGGAGCTCAAAAAAGATTTTTTATTATATTTATTCAATTGATTACGTTAGAAAAGGGGTGGCTACCGAGATGACGACTATTAGAGAAGTATGGAAGAAAAAGACGCGTTGTGCCGACCCGAAATTAATTGGGGTAAGGAGAAAAGAATGATGATGATGATTTATTCAATAGATTCACATAGTTTTTATTCTATCACTCAATTGTCACAATCTGATAGAAAGTGCTGCCGGTCGATTCTGTAAAAATCTCACCGTGAAATCATAAGTAAAGTGAGCACTTAATAGTGTTAATCCCTAGCGAATGACAGCTCAGTCCACGCTCACTTCACCCAAGCTTTCATGGTGAGGTGATTAAAGAATCGCACGGCAGGTTCTAAACCATGATTTAAAAATGAGTACAAGATCGCACACCCGCTTAGTAGCATCCAAAATTAATTGAAAATGAAGAAATCCTATACGTATATCTGATTGGCCAGTTCTAACAGGGTATAGTCGAAAGGGGCATTCAAACGTTAGTTTTTGAAGTGAAAACTTCTTTAGCGGCGTTGTACACTTTTTTTGTAACGGGTAAAAAATGTAAAACTTGCGTCAGGACACGTGACCCTGATCGAAAATTCGTAAGACTGATGGTGAGTACACAGCCGGCGGCGCGGCGTAGGCGAGGAAGTATCCCCCTCTCTTTCTACGGCGGGGCGAAAATGTATGCCTGCGCCTGTTGTTTAGTTTAGGTGGGGCAGGGTGCTTGAGCGAATGTTCGTGTGTGTTTATGTTACAGAAACAAACTTAACTTAAATGAATGAATTAATTAGAATTGTAGTTAGAATGTATTGATAGACTTGAAGGTACATCTCTCGACAATAAATCTGCAATTTGGGAACTACAGATAACTGGTGGAACATATGGCACACCTCCGGTGGACGTGAAAAACTTAAAAAATTAATAAAATAATGGTTCTGGTAATAATGATGGTGAAAAAGTCGTCGAAATTATAGATGGAAGTTGATTTTTCTGAGAGATAAACTTTTTAATGTAATATAAATTGTCATGTTTGTGCAAGATAGCGCAATAAATAAATATTGTATTCTACGACATAAATGATAGTACTTTTATACTGATAATTAAAGCAATTCGTGCAAAATGATTCCCTAACCATTCCAAAATATAAAAAATGCACAACGTTAATATTTAAGTTTTCACTTCTGCCGGCACTCCCGGAGTGCAACCCGTCGTTTTTTTTTTTAAGACTATCACTGCCAGTATCCCCGTATAAGACACTTATGAGCCAGTCCACACCCTCACCCACGCAACCGCCAAACAGATCGCAGCACTCATTACAAACTAAGACCCATACATCATCGTCAGAGCTGAATATGTGCAAGTCATGCGCAGCCGTCATTGAAATGGGTAGTGTGGAGACGGGCTTAGGACCGCGGAACCTTTTAGGTACCGAATGATAGGGATGTGTGTGTTTGTTTTTATCTGTGGCATTTTTTTTTGTGGTCTAAAGTGGCAGAAGATCTATGTGATTTGTCTCTCTGCAACAGTTTGGGTCATATGTGAATACTAGCAGCACCCCGCATAAGTTTCGATCCCGTGAGAATATTGGGATAAAAAGTATCCTATGTGTTAATCCCGGTTATAAACTATAACTATGCCAAAGAATGATGGGCGTTTTGGCCGATATAATAAAAACCACTTAAACATCAAATGAAAGTTTATATCGTAAGCATCAATTTTCATTATGAGCAGAAGGCTGTGAAGTACCGGGTTAAAGAGATATCAGACCTGCACTGCAAGTGACATGTAAACGTATTATAATAGTTTATGACGCTAATGTTCACTGCAGTTCTCAATAGTATTAGTTATTGACTCATAACATTGAGGGGGCTTATGTTACAGTCCATGTCAAAATATTGTTAACCGCCTATCAAATTGAAATTCGAATTCAAAATTCAAAATTATTTATTTTGGGACAATAGATCCACCGGTTAGTATACAAAAACTTAGAAAAACTATTGTTAGTACCTACTCAAATAAAATAACAAAGGACAACACTCATCATGGACATCACAAATCACAAATGCCCCTGTGCTGAGCTGTCAACAAAGTGATAATCTTTGGCGAAAAAGGCAGCACATGGGCCCAGCATAAACCTATCAGCTATAAGTATATTTACTTTTCACAAAAGAATTGCCATCATCGTCGTCATCTTCTAGCAACCACGTGGACGCAGTGCGGGCTGACACATGTCTTCGAATTTTTAGTTCTAGGACATGCCGGATTCCTCACGATGTTTGTCATCGAGACCAGTGGTGATGAATTTATTTACACAATGTAAAGCACCTGCCTGGGCTCGAATCCACGACCTACATACAACTCTTAAGTCGGGGGTCGTTGTCGCTGGACCACCACTCCCATAGCGTCTGCAATTTTTCGGGGAATGACGTCACTGGAACGTCATTTATGAAAGTAAGTTGGTCTGTTTTCCTAGACAGCTTTTTTGACACCGTAAATTTAATCCCGTTGCCATCATCTTCATGACAGTCTTAACTGCGGCCATTTTGGCAGCCACCCCTCGCCTAGGAAACCGTAGCTTTAGACTCGAGTAATCGTATTTTCTCAAGGTTATTGTTTGTTTCGACCACAACCTCAGGGCGGTGTTCCACATTTCTTTTCGGATTCATCTAACGGTAACGGAAGTTTCATCTAACACGAATAAAATTCATAAGAGATGATTTAGAACCAAAGTTTTTGCATTTCACGTTTGAATTAAATAGAAATAGTCACTTCACACATAGCATTTATAATTTAAATACGAAACCAAGAATAAATTCTGTCACTTACGATTCGTTGCGCTTTTCACAGTTCAAATTAAGACCCATGAACTCTTACAAAGTCTTAATATTAGATATTTTATTATTTACTAGAACGACAGACATGTGATTTGCAAAACGCACGCATAAATTAAGCACAAAATGCCTTTCTGTTTAGTAAGTGAACAAAAAATACTTTAAAAAGTTAAGGTATCAAGAAGTATACAACATGTAAAGTTAAATGCGCAAAACCTCAGACACCCCAACTGATTTTTAATTCAATTGACCTATTTCAGAGAGAAAATAAATCATTAAAAAAATTTTAGGTTTTATGTGCTGTTTTAGTTTTACTGGCCATTCTGATCGTTTCTTGCATCTGCGACGACGCTTTATCGAGGAAGGAGTCGTCACCGGGCCGCTGCGCCGCGCTGACATTGGGTTGCTTGACCTATTAATAAATAGACACGGCAACGTTTTCAATGAAGGTTTGTTGAAAAATGTGACCTATATTAAAAAGTGGTTCAATTAATTCTGCTCGTTATTCTGATCAAACTATTTTCAGGTTTTGCGCATTTAACGTTACACGTTGTAGATTGTTTTTTATACTATAATGCAGAAGCTCGCAGCATCGATGGCGGATCGAGTCATGGCCAGCCCTGATAGGGTTCTGAAAATGATTTGTGACAGAGTGGACAGTCCATACAGTAGTGAATTACATATTATGTCAGTTACATGTGTCACCGCGTGAATCGTGTTGTTCACTAATACTTAATTTTAAGGACAATTTTTCTAACCCTATACCTATGAGTCTTCACTGGAAATATTTGTTTTGATTTGATTATATTAATGTTGCCAACACACACACATTGGTCTATCACATGCTTTCTTTCAGTTTGTAACAATTTCTACATAATATTTTCTAAATAATAGCGGTGCCGAACACGAAACCTTTTACTTCCTAATACCAAAATAGACCAGAAAATCAAAGCCTTTATCTTTCTCCTCCATAAATTACCATAACTAACAGCAAGACGCCATCATTACCGTCGAACCGTAATTAAAAGGACAATCTCGGGATATTCAACGATATCTCAAGAAAGTCCTGCATCATCGTCTGATGGTCTTGTGGTCATGAAATATGTATTCGTTACGTTTAGAGAAAGGAATATCATGTTTGTGATTGTCGTTATTTTTGTTTCGTTTGGTATTGATTTTTAGGGGTGAACTTCTTGTTGACTTGAGTTGACAGAAGTGATTTATTTATAGTTTATTATACTTAGGTGTGTTACTGCGCACTCACTTGCTTTTATTGAGGGTATCACTTACTGAACTTTTAGATCACTCCATGATATAAGGTGTCTCTCCAACCCAGGTATCTGACCTATTCACAGTTTGCAAAATTATGACTAATTTTGAAATTTTGGTCAAAGAAAAAACCACCGCAGTCTGGAATCATAAGATCTTTATACTGCGCTATAGCTTAAAACTTATGATTCGGTGGCCTGCTTATTAATTCTTTACGTTAATGACTTCAAAGATCACTAATAAAATACGTTTATTGGTGTAACCTATAATGTGACAATTTTAAGTAGTGAAACAAAGTATTATTTTGTTTATACATAATAGCTTTTTTTAATTTTCATTATTGTGTCTCTTAACCAAAGCACCTGCCATCTAATCTCTTCACCCCCCTTGGTTGACTGGTAGAGAATGCCTAAGCCATTAAGTCCGCCTTTGTACCTTTTTTGTGTGCGAGAAGTTTATAAGTAAATAAACAGCAGATAACAAACAATTAGAAAACAAATTATGAGTGTCTTAAACACCTATTATTTATTTATTTAATACTTCAAGCACATAAATGCACAGAGGCGGACTTAATGCCATAGACATTTTCTACCAGTCAACCTTTGGGTGATGCAGAGACAAACAGTAGTAGGTACAATCACGAAAATTGAGGAAAAAATATTTAAAATACTTATAAAGAAAGATACGCAAAAACCTATGAAAACTATAAACATAATATATGCCTAATTACATACAAATATAAGCACAAATAAATATCCATAAAATATACTAAAAAGGAATAAGACAATGAAAAAATATTAGCTTTCTGATGATACTGCCAGCTTCTTGCGAATGTGCTCGCCAATCTTAACTTTAAAGGATAATCGGTTGGTTGCCATCCTGATTTCCTAGGGGAGCGCATTCCACAGAGAGATAGACTGATCGAAGAAGGAAGAGTGAAACCTACCTATTAAAACCTACACCAGTCGAATCCCACGGGAACCACCAAGTAATCCCGTCAACCTTTTACACCTCTTACGATTGTAATGTGCAGCCGTCAAACGTGGTTGTGCCGCGGACAACATCTTCAGCTACCACCATTAAAACCTTTTGATGCTCTCGATAAATATGAATCTGATTGGCATTGATACGAACAGCTTCCATTTGGAAGTTCATTAGAGAAGATGGCTGATAGGCCGACGAAAAACTGTGGAGTAGCTGTTACATAAAGTTTTAATACTATTACTATGTAAAAAACGAGTCATGAAAGAAACAGACATGGAAAAAACATTGAAAAAATTAAACAGCATGAGATGACAGCTTAATTATAGATCTAAATAAATAAATAAATAAAATCAAACATAAAAATCTAATCAATCAATTTAATCAATTATAGATCGATCTCTTCTGGAAGAGAAGATAAATTCATAGCTAGAAAGAAGTGAATAAATAAAAATAAAAAATAATAATATTATAAATAAGAATACTGAGATAATCATGGTTAATAAAGATATTTTTAAGAAAAAACACTAAATAAATTGTGAAGTGGGAAGGAGGGAGAGAATGGATATCTATAATAGCTCATTTTTTTGACAGTACTTCAAAGAGTTGTATACTATTGTAAAAAAAGGTAAGTTTATACTTAGGTATTAAAGATATTAATGGAAGTGTTCTTTTGAGTGACCTTCTTCTTCGGTAGAAAATGTAAAACTGTGATATCACCTACATTTTATATCAAATCCTCTGCATTTATATAACTTCCCACTGCTGGGATACAGGCCTCCTCTCTTTGAGAGGGAGTGGGCCGTAATCTACCACACGGGCCCAGTGCGGGTTGGTAGATGTCATATGTATTCGAATTTTTGGTTCTAGGCTATGCAAATAATGAAATAATGTATAATAATGACAAAAAAGGTGCTTCAAAGGTTATAATTGCACTTTGCCTCTCCCGAAACTTTCTTTAACAATAAGTCATCTCCACGCCTCTCGCTACCATCTCGGGTCCCCATTAGTAGCCAGCACCCTCGCGATTGACGATTCAGTCTTTTGTGGTCAATTTTTTCCACGCCTGTCGTTAATGGAGATTTCTTCGATATGCGCGGCGTATGTCAAACATGCGCAAGCATATTGTCAAATCACTGCGATCAAACGGTGCGCCGGAGTCGAAAAAAGGCGGTTTGAAAAGAGGTGCGTCAAATAAGTTGGAGTGTCCTGTCAATACACGGCACGATTATTGAAAATGTGACGTGTAGTGGGAAAAGGTTGAAAAGTTAATATGTTGCGGTTTGTTTGATTTCGGGGTTTGATTGAAAGGTCTGAAAGTTTTCAAATTATTTGTGGTAAAACAATTGACACACGCTATTATGTTGTGGTTAGCATAGACTTCGGCGGAAAAAATACACCTGAATTGGTTGAAGTTGACATTGCATTATATTCCTAAGATACAATGATATTTTAAGGAAGAATAGCTAGATAGGTTCTATGCGCTCCGTAAGTGGCACGTTAAAACCGCAGGGTAATTGCGTAACACACTATCAGTAGCAATATGCTTCAAATTGAGAGTAGTAGTGTGTTACGCAAGTTAGGGTGCTGGGCTAGGTACCGCACCTGCAGCCGGGGTTGCGGAAGCAGCCGGGGGTTGCGGAAGTATCGTTCGTTCCCGCGACCCCCGGCGTAGGTGAGAGAGGGAACACCGGGGTGGTTTTTAGTCAGTAAGAGTCTGACAGACCCCGCCGCCCGACCCAGGGCGGCGGACATCCATGAGGATTTTCCACCCCGAAACAAAAAAAAAAAAAAAAAAAGGTAGCGCACCTGAACTTTTAATTCCGATCCAGCCTGTCCATTGCTGCCCTCTTCCAGCGACGCCCTAAGCCGAGGTCCGTACCACATAGGGGATGCCCTTAGCGTGTAGTCGCTTAGTTGTTGTTTTGAAGTTTGGAGGCCTTAATTGATTGAAGCATACACAGGCAAGTTCGGCTAAGCAGAAGACAACCTCCTGGGTTGAACTGCGAGAAGCTATTCACGAAAAAAAAAGCACCAGGCCTTAGTGACGCAGTTAGTGGAGGCAACATTGCTCTTTTTCTCTCCCAATAGTTAGGACATGCCGTCCTACTTCCTGTACTGGTCATCTATAGTATGTGAGAAAACGGCACACTATCGCATAGTGTGCCGTTTTTTGAGATCGAAAGTCGGATAGGTGACCCAATCTACCTCTTTTTGCTAATAATATCATTGCTGTCATAGTATTGGTGTCGCCAGCTTAAAACATTCGACATTGTGAGCCGCATGCATGACGAAAAACAATGGATTTTTGTAAAAAAAAAAAAACAAAGACACAAAACGTCTTGCAAAACATCTAGTGTACCTAATAGTTATTTCACAAAATATCTTATTTCGCACTTTACACAAATTATGCGCGTTATTAGGCGGAACGGTGTTACGTCCCAATGACATATGACGTGTTTTAATTTCGTATGTACAGTCCACTGCACGTTAGTGGAAAAGTTTTGACGGCGGCTTTTTTTTATTTGCAGTGCCTTTTACAAATAGAGGATTTGATTCTTCGAATAATCAAGCCCGAAATTTCTCATTTTAAACCACCTTATATCTTTAAGGTTTTTCACTTGCTATTTGAGGTTGACTTTAAAATTGAATAGTGGTATGAGGATCAGGGTGTAAAGTTCACCCATCCTCCATAGAAAAGAGAGGATCCTCTGACCAGACGGGTGTTGTGTCTGGTGGCTCGACGATTGATGTCGGGACTTTGTATATATTCTAGTTGCGAGGTAAACTACAGTCCGCGCGCGAGCTCCGAGGAATGATAAGGAATGTTGACGTAATGAGCTAGAGTTGTGATTTAGTCGATATTGCACTGTCGATACTAATACATCTTGAGCCTCCGCGCGAGTGTACTTCATGAAATCATTTTATCTCCTTCAGTCTCGTCAGAGAAAAATCTGAAGTAATGTTGTGTTCCCTCACGAGCCTTTTAACTTTTGCCCATGCGAGCTCTATTGGGTTCAAGTCGCACATATAAGGCGGTAATCGCATAACATCGTTACACAAAACAACATAATTATTATAAGTGTACTACTATTTATAGTAGAAAATAACACTACCTACTATCGCAAAATTAAAAATGACTCGATAAGCGTGTTCTCGCGTCAAGGTCGACACTAGTACTGGGAGAGTGCGGGGGATGGAGCGACGGTCGGGCGCGGCGCACACCCGCCCGCTTCCTCAGCCACCGATTCCTCGGAGCTCGCGCGCGGACTGTATGCTTGCGCGATGTAGGATTTCGCGTGACGTCAGTGTGATGCGTACTTCGTATGTGGCGATGTAGATGCCACCACTATCTATATTTTCGTCGATGGTCTTTCAAAATACAATCTGAAAGGAAAAAGTGGTAAGATATAAAGTTGAAACCTTCGATATACATATGAATGAATTACTAATTCCCTTTAGACAATGATTGCGTAAGAATTAAACCAGAACAGGGTTTATTTAAACACTTAGACACTTTTGGAGCAGACTATACGTGCGGTTGATTGTACGTCCTCAGCGAAATGGATTCGACACGCGACGGACGGATCGCTAATTCATTTGGAAAGGTGACTTGTCATTTGATGGCTTGATGGCGTCATACTGTGGTGTGTGAAAGATGGACTGACATTTTGAGTTTAGAGTCCTGAATTAGTTAGGCATCTGGAAGCGAAATTATTTCTGATTCATCGCATCGGTATTTTTCCGACTTCGGTTTTCCTTTGTCAACGGGCCAATCGCAGCGTTCTCCAATAAATACAATATAACTAGGACAAACTATTGCTTCTGAGTTATGATAATGTAAAAAAGGATGATACAACTATAATGAATGCAATAAAAAAGAAAGAGATACATAATAAATACATTGTGTTCCCAATGATCTCTTGGTGCTACTTATTCTGTAAAGTCAACTCAAAGGATTGCACATAATTAAAAAACGAACTCACTCACAACACCGAACCGAATGTTAAGCAGTATAATATAATGATATACCTAAGAAGATAGGGAGTTCTTATTGGTAAACATTGTGCAATTGTCACAGAAATTGCATTAAATAAACAAGATGGCGGCGTTAGTTTGCCACGCGCCAAAAGATACTCGTATTGCTGTATGTAGGTATGTATGACATCTCCACATACACCTTGCTTGAAGGTACTAGACATTGCCTGTAAAAAAAGGCGTTATTCCACTGGATCTAGTCAAAAACTACCTAAAATGTTCCTGGACTTCAGCAAATTATTTATTACTAATATTTTCTGGACAAATTACAGATGTATAAAAATAGCCCAGAATATCGAAGTATACAGATTGACAACAAACTACCTGAAAATATAGGTACGGTCCACAAAAACGCTTTGTGTATTTAAAGCCAGACTAAAGTCATTGCTCCTAGAAAAATGGTTACTATAGTATCCAAGAGTTTATACCTACTCGTAGAAGATGAAAAGTTAAAATAGAGCTCAGATGTATAAGTATGTGTTATGAGGGGTTTGTGACTAAGTAATAACAGCCGCACGGGTCGATCGATCAGGTTAAGCTACGCTTGCAGCGGTTGGTCCGTGGATGGGTGACCATCTTCACATACCAAGACCCCTCCGTGCCTCGGAAAGCACGTTAAGCCGTTGGTCCCGGCTGTCATTCGTCGATCTTTGACAGTCGTTACGGGTCGTCAGTAGCCCGAAAGTCTGACAAGTAGTCTTACCAAGGGGTATCGTATTACCCAGTAACTGGGTTTTGGAGGTCAGATAGGCAGTCGCTCCACGTAAAATACTAGTATTCAGCTGCATCCGGTTAGACTGGAAGCCGACCCCAATATACGAGTAGTTGGGAAAAGGCTAGGCAGATGATGATGTATAAGTGTGTGTTAATTATAATATATTTTCTTGTTATGTATAAAGCTAGTTATAAGTTTAATTAATACTTTTTTTTATTTTTTTATTCTCTCTTTAATTTTCCTAATTGAATACTTAAGGTACTCACTGCAATGTTATTAGTTTTAAATTATTTGCTGCGCCCTAACAGGGTAATGTACGCACTAGTTTTAAGCCAAGCTTGTTAGTTATGTTTGTGTACATTGTGCATTAATAAATAAATAAAAAAATATTTCTAATCAATTCATCCAACACGCCTTTAAATTGAACTAACAAAACCAGATAAATACCTACCTAATAAAAACTGTTCGAACCCCATGCATACTTGTTCAAACAAATAGACAAGGAAACGACACGAGATTTTTGCTCTTTATTCCAGTTTTGAGCTCCAAGGGATCTTTTCACAAAACATAGCTCGCAGCATCTTCATTGCACGCAATCACACGTTCTCGACATTAAGCCGCGCAAATGATATTTTCCCGCGCAACGAGCGCAAAAGCGCGCCATAATTATAAACGCATCAATCAGATGCGCGCGCGCTTCGCCCACGGCGCATGCGCGTAAACGGTTATTAGTCGAGTTACATGGCGACGAGTGTTTTGCGGGATGTTTTTAATGTTACATAACCTCAGGGGATTGGTTAAGCGTATGTTCGTAAGGACTGGAATTGGAACGGTGATCATTTTGAGTGGAAAAACAAAGCTCGTTTTTAACACTTTCGCTGTCGGTTTTTGGGTTCGCGAATGTAATCATACTTGGTTTGAATAATATGAATGTGTGAAAGGAAACGGCAGAGATTTTTTCTTTTGCAGATTATTTGTGACACGCTGTGCCCCCGATGGGATTAGAATATGACGAACTGCTATGCAAACTTTCACCCCCTTACCCCCCCCCCCCCCCCACATCCCCTACCCCCCTTTTAATATAAAAATAATCAGTCTATAACGTTCCCACTGCTGGGATATAGGCCTCCTCTCACCACGCGGGCCCTTAACTGCCCCATCCATTCAGGAGATGGATTTTCAAAAAATCCTTCCTCTTTGCTCGCCTTTTGTTATTTATGGAACTCTTGCGTCTCATGCTTCTTGACCCGGTTCAGGCTGTGCGTTGTCTCTCAGTTAGTGAACGTTTGGATTTAAGATTTTTAATAAGTAGAAATAGATAGGAACTAATGGTCTTACCTAGGGATATCTTATTACTAGGTAACTGTGTTGTGGAGGTCAGATAGGCAGTCGTTCCATGTAAAATACTGGTATTTAGATGCATCCGGTTTGACTGGAAGCTGACCCCGACATAGTTGAGAAAAGGCTAGGCGGATGCCTATCTCACCATCATCTGATGATGAGATAGGAACTGATGAGTATCATGAAATCTATCATTGGAAGGACAAGCATATATATTATGTAAAATACAAGTCAGAGAAACGGACTTATAAGGTCGGTCCTCAATGTCAACTTTGAAAACAACGCTTTGTTATTAGCATAGATAGATATAATACTATTCTCTTCTTACTCTTATTCTTCATCTATTTCTTCTCTCTTTCTCATCAGGGAAACAATCATGTTTATGACCAATCAGTAGGTTAGATTAGTACATTGACGTATTTTTAGTAGCCAATTTTTTAATCACGTCTAAACTTGTCTATGGAGTATCTTAATTTGACAGGACTAAACTAATATTTATCTTCTGTCCTTTTCTGAATGAAATAGAAAGAAAAAGATGCACTGACTTAAATTTAGTTTAGTTTGTGGGAATCGGCGCCAATGTCTGCTTTAGGTATCACTAAAACCTGCGGCGTAATTGCGTAACACATCTATCAGTAGCAACGGGTTTCATTTTGACAGCTCAACAACATTCATTGCATTATTTACGCTGTCGAGCAGGGACATTTTTCGAACATACGAAGTCATGTATTAGCAATATCCTTCAAAATTATTCATATTGAAATTGATAGTGTGTTACGCAATTAGTTTGCGGGTATCGGTGTAACCAACAATAGTCCAACGTCAATTTAAATCCTCTCAACCCCAAAATACTGCAGTCTACACTAAACTCTAAAAACAACGCAGCTTCATCAAAAATAAACACGAAGGGAATACTGCTCACACCTGCGCGGTTCCACTATTCATAGGCTATGTACACATTGTACACATGACCGCGGGCTAGTTCGCGCTTTTCGATTATTCATAAAGTGGAGGTGTCGACGCGGCCGTGTGAACAGCGCCTATCAATTTTTTATCGGGAATATTGATAAATGAGTTTTGGGTCTGGAGTTAAGTTAAATTGATAATTTAGGGTTGTAGGAGTTTTAATTGGATGCTCGATTTCTAATTAGGTAGGTTATAGAATAGAATACTCCCTATTCTATTCTATTCTATTAGTATCTAGGTTATGGAAAGCAGACCATAGTTACTGGACTAAAGGATAAGCAAGCTAAGCATATGCATAATCGCCGTCGATGTTCGCTGACGCTAGCGTCGACTGCTTTTATTCTACGATGCGTAAGCGAAGCGCGTCCCTCGTACGCAGAGTTCGCGGCAGCTCCAACAGCGTGCTGATGATGATAGCCGACAGGCTCGACTGTCCATACATCAGACGCTGCAGTGACTTGCACGTCACCTACAGTCGTCGGCTGTCAATATAAATGTTTTGTGTGGTTATTGTTTTGTGTTGTACCTATTATAATGTACTTAATGTATTCAGTTTGCTATATTTAAGTTTTGTGTATTTTTGTGTATTAATGAGTCCTTGTTACTTGATGAATAAATTAATTATTATTATTATTATTATAATCAGCATATCATTTTCCCACTGTTGGGACACAGGTCTCCTCTCTGTGAGAGGAAGTGGGCTGCAATTCACCACGCGGGCCCGGGTTGTACAGACGCCAGCACATAAAGCTACTAGAATCTGTCAGATTTCTTTACTAGATTTTCAACTTTATCGCTAAAGCATAAGGTTCACGGTTGTTTGGGAAAATTTGACAGTTTCGGGTAGCTTGATGTACTGGTACCCATCTTTGATTTTTTGGTTCTAGGACATACCGGTTCCCTCACGATGTTTTCCTTCACCGTTTTGAGAACAGTGGTGATGAAATAATTTAAGTAAATGTAAGTTTTAAGTGTTATCAGGGTTCAAACCTACAACTCGTAAGTTGCGACCGTATCCACTGCGCCACCATCATCTGCCTAGGCTTTTCCCAACTATGTTGGGGTCAGCTTCCAGTCTAACCGGATGCAGCTGAATACCAGTATTTTACATGGAACGACTGCCTATCTGATATCCACAACCCAGTTACGGGGTAATACGATACTCCTTGGTAAGACTGGTTGTCAGACTTTCGGGCTTCTGACTACCCGTAACGACTGCCAAAGATCCACGAATGACAGCCGGGACCAACGGCTTAACGTGCTTTCCGAGGCACGGAGGGGTCTCGGTATGTGAAGTTGGTCACCCATCCACAGGCCAACCGCGGCAAGCGTAGCTTAAACTGTTCGATCGACCTGTGCGGCTGTTATTATTTAGCCACGGGCCCCTCCACTGCGCCACCACTGCTCGCAAAAGGATACGCTGTACTGTGTAGTCTTGTGTGTGTGTGTGTGTGTGGTCCTGTCAAATTAAGGTACTCTATAAACAAGTTTAGACGTGATTAAAAAATTGGCTACTAGAAATATGTCAATTTACGTCAGGCGCTGACTAATTTAACAGGACTAAACTAATATTTATCTTCTGTCCTTATCTTAATGAAATAGAAAGAAAAAGATGCACTGAACTTAAATTTAGTTTAGTTTCTGAACAGGGTAATCGGCGCCATTACCCTACTAAACCGTAGTTTTTCACATAACACAAGTCGCCTCGCAGTTTCTTTGTTCCTTTAAATTTGCATATTGTTATCATTCTATACACATATCACTACATAGTATAAAACAAAGTCGTTTCCCTGTCTGTCTGTCCCTATATATGCTTAGATCTTTAAAACTGCGCAACGGATTTTGATGCGGTTTTTTTTAATAGATAGAGTGATTCAAGAGAAAGGTTTATATGTATAATACATGCATAATATAGTAGAGAAACACTGGTAATTTTAGAGGTTTCTAATGTAATGTCGTAAATAAACACATTTTTTTGCGCTTACATTGCAAACGCTGGCTGAACCCGTCGAGATAGATCAAAATAATGTACTACAGTATTGTACACCTTAAAAAGGTCTACAAAAAAGTCCGCGATGGCATATGTCTATCTCTTAGGGATAACCCACAATAACCATTTTTTATCCTATACTTTTTACGAGAAATAATGGCTCTAAAATTATCAGTGTTTCTCCATTGCACCCGTGCGAAGCCGGGGCGGGTCGCTAGTGTATAATAAAGCAGAAGAGTTTGTTTGTTTGAACGCACTAATCTCCGTACCTGCCTACCAGTGGGATTAGAGAACATCTTGTCGGACTTTTGATCCCTGCCCAATTCTTTAGGAAGTTTGTAGACTTTTTAACATCAATCTTGATCCACTGCAGAGCAAAGGCCTCACAACTCTCTGACCACTTCTTTCTGCTTAAAGCTGTCAGTTTTTGTTGAAGGAGTCCAACTCATTCTGCTATCTCCGTGCGGACCTACCGGGATATCTCTTACAATTAAGAGGGAGCCATTGAGTCGTCGGACATGCGGCAGATGTCTCCAGCACAATTCCATTTTAGGCGTAGCAGCTTTCGTTATAACAAGAAATTTCACGCGGATGACGTCACGGGCTGAAGCTAGTTGTATCATATAGAGTTTCATCATTCATATAGTTTGTATGTAAGTATGTTCATGTTGTAATATGATTTGTAAGGTGTATCACCGGGGCGCCATTGTTTTCTATTGTCAACATCAGATGCATATCTTGTTCTCTGAATATATTACTTAATAACACTGGCATATAATAATATGGATCTTTGTCTTTGGTTGGATGTGCGAAACAAAACGCAGGTGGAAATATTATTAAGTATTTAATTGAAGAAATAACATCAAAGTTTTTTTTTGTTTAAATGGGCTATTAAAACTTGAAGTAAACGAACTAAACAAATACATACATGTGTAGCTATATGCTATAATATGCCATATATGTAGCTCAAACATATTTCATATATGTACAAAATACAAACCTTCCTACCTAGATATACTCGTAATTTTCGAGCATTATGTCGATTAAAAATTATATTCAGTCATAAGTCATTAAGTACAACGTGTAACCTTAAATGCGCAAAACGTCAGACACCCCAACTGATTTTTAATTCAATTGACCTATTTCACAGAGAAAATAAGTCATTAAAAAAATTGTAAAAGTTTTATGTGCTGTTTTAGTTTTACTGGCCATTCTGATCGTTTCTTGCGTCTGCGACGACGCTTTATCGAGGGAGTAGTCGTCACCGGGCCGCTGCGCCGCGCTGTCATTGGCTTGCTTAATAAATAGACACGGCAACGTTTTTAATGAAGATTTTTTTTAAATGTGACCTATATTAAAAAGTGGTTCAATTAATTCTGCTCGTTATTCTGATCAAACTATTTTCAGGTTTTGCGCATTTAATGTTACACGTTGTATAAATTAATAAGATTTGTATAAAATATGGAAACTAGTGTTTAGTCATAATATGTAATGCCGTTAAAATTGTACCATCAGCACAAGTACATACTATATATTATGTACCTATATCACTGTACCATTAAACATAGGGGACCGAGACTGTTTCTCCATAATTCTTCAATTCCCACTGTCACTTGTAGGTGACAGAAGTTTTATATTTTTTTTCTGCCACAAGACAATTTTATTTTTTTATTTCTACCACTATTGTAACAAATCCAATTAGTGGCACTTTATATTTTATTTTTCTGGAAACACTACCCATACGTCATTTATCAAAAACATTCGGTTGTTTCGCGCGTAATTGCAGGAATGTGAGTTTGTGTTATTTCTTACGACAAAAAGTGGAATCTAGAATAAAGTGCAATAGATTTTCCGAAATTCAGCGATATCTTCATCTCTCCGACATACATAATTACGTCCTCCCTTCCGCACAATTACAAATTTGCTAAAATTCAAGAATATTACACGAAACTGAACGCAAATTCCACAGGAAATGTGTGGGTACAGCTTTCACAGTGAATAAGTGTTCTATTTTTTCATATATACTTATAAATATTATTGTGTGGGGCTTGTGGCTAAGTAGTAACAGCCGCACGGGTCGATCGATCAGGTTAAGCTACGCTTGCCGCGGTTGGCCCGTGGATGGGTGACCATCTTCACATACCAAGACCCCTCCGTGCCTCGGAAAGTACGTTAAGCCGTTGGTCCCGGCTGTCATTCGTACATCTTTGACAGTCGTTACGGATTGTCAGTAGCCCGAAAGTCTGAAAACCAGTCTTACCAAGGGGTATCATATTACCCAGTAACTGGGTTGTGGAGGTCAGATGGGCAGTCACTCCATGTAAAATACTGGTATTCAGCTGCATCCGGTTAGACTGGAAGCCGACCCCAACATAGTTGGGAAAAGGCTAGGCAGGTGATGACTTATAAATATTATTATAATAACTGACGTTTTATCCCTACCGAAAGAATGGTAAAAATCGCGTGTGTCCTTCAGTATTAAGCTTAGACAATACCCAGTGTCCCCGCAAGTAAAAAATGAGTGTAGTTTTTTTTATATAAATATCTTTCAACTCAGCCTATCGCAGTCCACTGCTGGACATAGGCCTCTCCCAGACTGCGCCACAACACCCTGTCCTCCGCCTGGCGCATCCAGTCCACCTCAGCCACCTTCTTTAAGTCGTCGGTCCATCTAGCTGGGGGGCGTCCCACACTACGCTTGCCGATACGCGGTCTCCACTCCAGGACTCGTCTGCTCCACCGGCCATCGGCCCTTCGACAGACATGGCCAGCCCACTGCCACTTCAGTTTGCTTACTCTGCAAGCTATGTCGGTTACTCCGGTTCTTTTCCGGATAATTTCATTCCTGATTTTATCCTTCAAAGAAACTCCGAGCATAGCTCGCTCCATAGCGCGCTGAGCGACCTTGAATTTGTGGACCAGCCCGACCGTCAGTGTCCACGTTTCAGCACCGTGTGTCATGACGGGCAGGACGCACTGGTTGAAGACCTTAGTCTTCAACCACTGAGGGATAGGCGACGAGAAGACTTGACGAAGCTTTCCAAATGCCGCCCAACCCAACTGGATCCTTCTGTCGGCCTCTTTCTCAAAGTTGTGTCTACCGAGCTGGATGACTTGCCCTAGGTAGACATAGTCCTTCACAAATTTGTGAAGGACTAAATATCTTTGTCCTAACTAAATTGTATTGAAGCTAATTTAATTTAAAATATAGCAAAAAATGATTAACTTGGACATGAAAATTGAAGAGTTATCACAGGCTACTTTGTAACCTAGCTAGGAGAACAGTACTTCACCCACTCGACTGTAGACTACCTAACGTATTCTGTAAGAATTGCTATAACCATGTCTACCTACTACCATCTGTCTATTTAAGTAAATACACTTATTATTATTATTTTAGTATCTTGGACCTTACTGACATAACATGACCTTACTGAAGGAAAACCATCGTGAGGAAACCTGGACTTATAGTTTATTAGGTCTAATATCGCCAACCCGTCTTAAACAAGCGTGGTGATCAATACTCGTGTCTTCCCTGTATCAGAAGAAGCTTTTTCCAGCAGTGGAATAATAATAGGTTGGTATTACTATAAATCTAATTCACTAAAAAGAAAAAAGTAAGTATACTTACCTACTTTACAAACATTTTACTTGCTACTAGTTCAACTTATAGCCCTGAAGTTTTCTTTGCCTTTAGTACTAATCTACCATTTGTGACATCAATCCTTCGTTTATTTATTTATATATACTTTATTGTACACCAGAAAAGACAACAAAAAAAAAAATACAGTTGTTACTACAAAACATACAATGGGCGGCCTTGTCGCTTTCTGCGATCTCTCCCAAGATTCCCTTCTTCGTTCTTGATTTTCAATGACGTCATACCACGAAACTTATAGATTAGCACCTAGAGGCAACTTTACACGTTATTATGGTACTTACGTTACGAGGTATGTATTTAAAAGACACCATTTACATGAATACCTCGTCGAGCGAGGTAATCCATCACTAGGACTGCAATGGATAGATATTTACAGGCTAATGATAATAATGACTAATGTCCACCATACATCTTATACTCGAGTCCTACATTATCTAGGTTCATTTACTGAGGACTTGTCACTGTCAAGTGTCGTGTCACATAGCTTTGACTTATGCAACTTACTCTAAAAATAACAATATTACAAGTCTTGTACGGACTCTACTTCAACTTAACATCAATGAATACCATGTTTTACGCAAATAAATGATTTACTTACTTACTTAGGTGCTCTGTTATTTAATACCGTCAACGAAGTCCGTGATCCATCAAAACAAGTGTCATTTCGATTTTCGGACGGGTAGAAACACATTGGGAGTAAGGACAGCTGTCAAATAGTGGTGTCATTCATTCGATGTTCGGGTTCAGAACTAATTTTATATCTGAAAGTGATACGGTGTAATAGTCACCCGTAGCTTCTGATGAAAAAAATTACGGATTTCGTGCTTAAGGAGTAGGCATTCTGTCCTGGGTTTTTTTGTACGGTCGTCGGTCTTTCTAGCTGGGAGTGTCCCACACTATAATTATACTTATGAACTTCTGCTAGTTTTACCAATTGTTTCTCAACGTTGCGAATATCAGACACGAAGAAACTGGTTGTTATGTCAAAAACCGCTTCGGTTGGAGACAAAAAGTTCTGTTCACAAGAAAGCTCATTATCATAAAGAAGAGATCTTGGTGAAAATAATCCGCCTCTGTCTTTACTGTCGGAAAAATTAAGTATCGTGAGGAAACTTGAACTAAATGTCTAAAATTGACAGTATGCATTCTCTGTACGACAAGAGAAGATCTTGCGATTGAGTGATTTAAGATAATTATAGTCCTACAGATCGTATTTCGGCCATAGCGTCCAATCTCAGCGGAGACTAGCTTTCGGCGCGGGAGATTATTATAGTGCACAAGTGTTTGCGCAGACACAGGTACACTCTCTATAAATCTAATTCACGGGATGATGGGACGGCACGTAATCTGACGGGAGAGAGATCAGGCGCAGAACAACGGCTTGACGTGCTTTCCAAGGCTGTTAACACCGCCAATTCCCAAACTCCGGGCTGTTACTAAGAAATTCTTAATGGAAAAAACCCAATAATACTTTGCCCAACCTGGGAATCGAACCCAGGACCCCACGTTTGGCAATCGCGCTTGTGACCACAAAACCAACGGGACAGTCGATTAAGATAATTAGGCCACAATTCGAAATCATATTCGACAGCCAATCAAAAGCTGTAATGTCTCTACAATTTCGCCTTGTGTTATTTGACATCGATAATAAAGATGTCTCAAGCGAAATAAGACGAATGTATAACTAAAGTGACGGTCGATTCGTTTCGCTTGTTATTTTCTGTTTTGTAACAACTAGTAGGCAATATATTATTAGTAGAAAGTGGAAGACGAAACTAAATTACGCACTAATTTAGATTATTTTGTTGTGATGTGTTTATTTGTGTGATTACTTTGGCATAGTTTTTTGGGCTCCGGTTAGAAATAGATTGGTCTATTAGGATCAGTGATTGACAGCTAAGTAGGTACCTGTCAATGCAATCGTGGCGGAACCTACATAGCCATATGCGAACTAAGTATCACACTGACGTCAAGCAAAATCCTACATCGCGCAAGCAGAGTTTACCGCGCAACTTTTTATTTTTATTTTTTATTATTCACAATATTTTCAAGACTTATAAAAAACATTAACATACCTCACACTAGGATATATACAAAGTCCCGACATCAATCGCCCACCAGACACAACACCCGTCTTATCGGAGGATTTCGCCTTTTCTATAGAGAATGAGTGAACTTTACACCCTGTTTTTCATACGATACCTCTATACTTAAATTATGATACATAATGATATGATATCTTACAGTAAATTATGTTGTCATCAGCAATACCTACGGAGAGAATTACATAAGATACGATATTCTTTATTTGTATAAACATGGTATACATACAAGAGCACTGAAAACTGGTATTCAACTGCATCCGGTTAGACTGGAAGCCGACCCCAACATAGTTGGGAAAAGGCTAGGCAGATGATGATGATGACATACAAGAGCATGCAAGATAAAAATCAATTGTTTAGCTTACGTTTTTTATAGCCTGTCCCTTTTCTTCGTATGTTTTTCTGAATTGCGTGTTCTTTCCCATTTTATCTACCTAATAGGTAATGCAGCTTTTGTGACACTGCTTTGGTTTTGATGATTTTAAGTTTTTTTGTGGTCAGCCTGTGTTGTCCCACTGCCAAAAGCAAAGGTCTCCCTGTCGCCTTTTGAATCCTGTCGCCTTTAGCTATTGTGGAACAATACTGTCTGTAGGCGACAACTCGTCCCGCCATCTTCACTTAGGTCTGCCGCGATAGTGCTGGATGTTTTGAGTTTTTAATTCAATTTTAATCTTTCTAAACGTTGTTTTTAGGGTTACGTACCCAAAGGGATAAACGGAACCCTATTACTCCCTCTCCGCTCTCCGTCCGTCCGTCCTAAGGTCTGTCACCAGGCTGTATCTCATGAACCATGATAGACAATTGAAATTTTCACAGATGATGTATTTCTGTTGCCGCTATAACAAAAAATAGTAAAAAACAGAATAAAGTAAATATTTAAGTGTGCTCTCATACAACAGTCATGATTTTCTGCCGTTTTTATAGATAATGGTACGGAACCCTTTGTGCGCGAATCCGACTCGCGCTTGGCCGGTTTTTTTTTTAATAGATTTTGTCTACATTTTTTTACATATTTATTTACGTGTATTTATTGATAAATAAGCACACCAAAATTACAGTCACTTACAACTCCTATATACCAAGTTACGTAAGCTAAAAAACTACATCCAAGCAGTGATTGCAATAAACGAACAAAATTCTAAGAATACCACTGTCGCACACCCAGTCGTGACATTTTGTGTACAGTTTCAAATGTCAAAGCAATTTCGTATCGATTTGTTATCGGGTACTGCACTAGCTGAAGGCTAAGTGGACTAGCCTTGGTCGAGTAGTGTTGGGTCTAAAGTCATTTGAATCGTGACGTTATTCGGTAGAAAAACGACGGAATCAAGGCCAGTACTTATGTAGGGCTGGGATCGCGTGAATCATGAATAAGTAGGTGCTCTTGCAAATGTTGAATGAGCTAAAGCAATTCTTACTGATCCGCTTAAAGACGGATATGAACTAATGATTTTTAATTTAATGACCATCATCTTAGGTATCAGTAGGTGTCTCACAGAAAGATGGAGGAAACTGGACAGTGCCAAGGTGGATCGATACTATTACGAAACTTCTGGTCAAGGTTTGCGCAGAATAGGACGAAATCCGCAAAAAGGAGGAGGTAGATAAAGATAAACGGAACAACGGTGCTTAAAAGAAAATAGCATCCCGTGGAAAAATTGCCAAAAGTTGCTCATAAAGCACAGACAATTCTCATAAAGGTATATCTATGATACAAAGGTGTGTCTCAAACACTGACCTCACGTCTCGCAATCCACAGAAAATTACCATAAAAAAAGATTACCTAATCTCATTGTTCGTAAAAAACAATTTATATAGATAGATAGGTACTTCCATATCTCCAAATGTTACATTTTGTAACAAAACAACAATACGCTCAATGACAAAACACTCTCTTCACATACACTCCAATCAAAATCCAACCTTATTCGACCATCATACGATTGAATTTTCCTAGACAGAAAAAGAAAGCAAAGAAAACTGTCCCCATTTGTCGCAACGGTAGGCGTGGTGATCCACTATGAACCGAATTTATGCAATCATAACTCATACCATCCACTGCAACCTTAACATATAATCTTCAAGATTTATAATCCCTTGCGTTGACTGTAGGATAAGTTAGTCAAGAGTAAGAGGCAAGCGGTCAGAGCAATTTGGTTGCTCTCTATTAAAGATCTTTCGTATGTCATTATATAGCTCAGAGTGCGTGAATATAACATAGAGGTTGCGCAACATAATGGTCTCCGTCTTTGTTCTTTTGTCAGTGTGTGTCATTGAGGAGATGGGTCATGGTGAAATCTTCAACTAAGCTGTCTGATATTTGTAAAGGTTTTTGGAGTTTTTGTGGTTCTACATGAGACTGTGTTACCGTTTACCGTTTTCTGTTTAACTCATTTACATAACACTTGGATACGTCTTCGTTGTATGGTTGACATGCCTGATATTCTTGAAGGGCCAAAAAAAATACGTGTACCTAGTAAGGCTATTTACGAATTTACGAAGGTGATGACGACATTAATGATGTAACCAACATTTTTGTAAAAACATAATTTAAAAGAGTGTCCATGGAGTTTCTTGGCCGTTCTTCTCCATAAGTATTTACTACGTTTTGGAATGGGCAACTAGCTTCATATTTTCTGGCAATTCAATGGTGCCTCTAAATGGTTTAATTGAAATAAATGCTTTGAGTTCAAAATGGTAAATCCGTTTTTTTAGGTGCAACGAGATGAAATACAAAACTGCAACTATGCAGATTGCATGGATGGATTAGTATTCGAATCGATTTTTAGTCAGAAATAAGATCGAAACCTAGCAGTTTTGGTATAGACACGTTTATATTATGATTCCCAAAAAAATTAAGGGAACTTGAAAAAGGGGAAAAACTTGGAACAAAATTTCTATTACCCCCACTATTCAAAATATACGTATGTATACTTACGAAAAATTCTTACATAACAAACAAAAAAAGGGAACACAAAACATCCACTGGTGCGCGAGTTGTAATCATACGAATTATAATAATTGTCTAAGCGGGCGCGGGGGGCGTGGTCAAATGACAATCACGCGCCGCGACCTAATGAACGGGTGCGCGCGCGCCGGACAGGTGCGATCTAGTGACGTGGGAACGGATTCGATGGTTGTTTCGGTTTTTTTTTTTATTAAATCAACGTAAGTACCAAATTAATTAATCTGGTGTAGCTGAACGCCATAATCTTACATGGAGTGACTGCCTTCCATCCCCCAGTTATTGGGTAACACGAAACCCTTTGGTAAGGCTCGTTGTCAGACTTATGGGCTTCCGACTACCCATAACGACTGTCAAATATCTAGCTTTCCGAGGAACGGAGTGGTCGGTGCTATGTAATGGTCGGTCAACCATCCACGCACTACCGCGCTAACCGTAGCTTAACTTTCGATCGGCCCGTGCGACTGTTATTACTTAGCCACGAGCCCCTCTAGACCGACCTCATATAGTTTCAAAATATTGCTTTTTCTTTTTGACGAGTATACTTAAGTGTTTTTAATACCAGTTTGCAGAAATAAAATATCATTTATCATATTATACTCTTAGGGTGAGTTTCCACAGAAGCGGAGCTGGGCGAAGCGGAGCAGAGACGTGCAGGAATCGACTAATCACAATGGTTGAAATCCTCATCGCGTCACTCGTCTCGTCTGTGATTGGACGATTCCTACACGTCTCCGCTCCGCTCCGCACAGCTCCGCTTCTGTTGAAACGCACCCGTAGTGCTCAATCGCACTGTGATTCACAGATATAAAGCCCAGCTTTTAAGGTCTCATTCAGATTCACAATGTTTGAATGAACATTCAAATATTGTGAATGTAATGCTTAAACTGAACGTGTTAAAAAGTAAGCTTACACTCCCTACTATTTGCTTCATTTCATTCTCTTTTCATTAAAAAAAAAAATATATATATATATAAGATAGTGTACACGCCAACTCGGCTGACCATAAATACATTGGCAATCTTTCGGGGAGTACTAATGAATATTTAAACAATGTTTGGGTAAGTACTGCCTATTCGACCATTGCTGTAGTTCCTCTATTTAATCACGACGAAGTCATCGATAAATCCACCAACTTCATCGACATCCACACTACCCTACACAAGTACCTAACACTGAGTCAGTGTCGCTACGTGTCGAGTCATGCATTCATTACACGTGTGAGTTGTTATCCGCCCTAGCATCACACATCTGACACCATGACGTACCAAACTGGCACTAGTGGACAACTGGACAGTGGTTGTGAGTGTCTAAGGGACATGTAGCATAATATGTACACATAGTAATAATAGTGTTGTGACATGTATAGATGATGACGTTGAAGAAAATACTTAAGTTCATAACCTAGGAAAGTGACATTCCATTCTTGGAATGCAAAAGAAATAATACGTTTTTCCGCGGGGGATCTTTTCTATAGTGAGGTTTTATTTTAATAATAAAGAGTATCTGAATTTCCATGAAGCAGAAAATCTATTTTCACTAAAAACAAATAAGAAAACATTAAAGTTGTGATGAAAATTAAATTGCCAGTCTTCTCCAGTTTATTCAATCCCAAAACGATTTTTATCATAAATTTTAATTCCATCTCATAACCAAAAACCAAACATCCCAAAATTGAATAACACAACATTTGACAATCGAACCATCAAACAAAACAAAATAACTACAATTCCTCATCTAAAACAATATTACATTCAGAGATGCTTTCAAGATACCATTGTTAAAGCCGCCATTGTGTTACAAAGTCGCAATTTCCTATAGCAAGGTGATATTAGACTCACAACCCCATACAATGATGGGAAAACGCAGAAAAAATGTTCTGACAATTATTTGGTTCAATTGCCCGAAGACTGAAGCAAGTCCAACGGTAGACAAATTATATAGTGTGTATGTATATGAGATGTAGTGGGATATTGAAAAAAATGTGTGGAAAAAAGTTAATTTGTATGCTGTGTCGGTCTGTCTGTTTCCTGAGTCTAGGAGACGTATAAATTGGTCGTGAGATGTGAGCAAAAACGGTATTCCGTTACGCGTATTAATACGACTCTCTAGGTTTTATTAACAAATGGAAACTGTCAGGGCATTTCTATGTTCTTTCACAAAAATATATAGTTACTATAACCATAAGTTGAAATGAAAAGAGTCGAAAGGTTTTGGTTTACAGTCTAAATATTAACTACAGCTTTGAACAATTTACAAAGTGAAAAAAGTCTTACTCGTATCCCAAGACTAGTACAGTTATTCCTGTGAATGCCAATATTATAAAAATGTAATCTTTGGTGTAAAGACTCTCTAATTCTGCTCAGGTTAGTGTCAGATCTGACAGCCCAGTGTGCGTCGGGATTGCTTAGTTCAAACGACACACGACAGCACTCATGGAACCTTCACATTACATACAGCATGGCCGGGACACCGATGCACATTCTGTTACCATGAATTCAGTACAGGATTCTGGAATTGGAAAAAAACGTACGTCACGTAATAAATAATCTATGTCCTTCTCCAGTATGCCATCTATATCCTTGACAAACTTTATTGAAATCCGTTCAGTGGTTTAGGCGCGGTTTTAGTATGGATTTCAGACCACACATACAAGTACACACACTCCATATCGCATTAGCATTAGTAACAACGGCTTAATTTCTTCTATTTAATTTTATTTTAACTCAATAACATAGTTTAAGTTATTTTGCTGCGCCCTAACAGGATATGTATCTACTGGTTTATGCTTAGCGTAAAATCATGTACTACATTGTGCAATATATACAAATAAATAAATAAAAACTATGTGAGAATCTGATGACCTCTACTAAGAAATCAAACAACGCTACGATTTCTTCACGTTTATTTCGACATTTTCCCGACTATCACTGTTTTATTCTAAACGAAATAAAAAACCTAAAACAAAATATGAGAACCCTCGTTCTAAACTTGCTTGACTGTTAGAATATGACCAGAGTTTTTTTTTAATTTTTTTTTATTGCCAGCCTGCACTACTATCATAAGGTCAATTTTAGGGGACAACCTTTACAGTATTATGCAAGAACAACAATGCCCACTTCTATACCCTTATTTAACCCTTAAATGCATAATGTTGCCACATGGCAACAAAGTACGTTTTTTTTTTTTTTTTAAGAATGTGATAGCTGTGAGTTTCTGAACGCATCTCTTTTGGTCAAAACAATATAATATATACTCTATGTATATTAAAATTATTACATGATTATAATATATTTCTTTTTTCTAAATTCTATAGATAAATACGTACCTATACAATAGCTTTCTTTGCAATACGATATAATAAATCATGCATTTAAGGGTTAAATCCCCAATACCATCACAAATTGTCAACTTCAGACCAAAATGACTCCTAATTAGTGGAATCCTCAGTTTAACAACCAAATCCAACAGTCAACTGCTATAACTCATGTTTCTACGTATGTTTAGTGCGGTGGCAATTATCGAGTGGGATCGAACCTTCGGTTACGACCTATAATTGGCAACCAACAGTGTATAAATATAGAGTGCGGGCCATAATATTGTTTTATGAGGATTTTAAAATAATCATTGTCATTCCGTAGAGGACGTCGACGCGTGGCTATGGGGAGTTGTGACTAATAGTTGTACCTATGTGTTATTTCAGCGAAGGTGTTTGTTTTATGTACGTTTGAGTTACTGTTTTAATGTAGGAAAAACAAAGGCAGAAGACCGCACGGTCGTTAATATATGGATGATATTTTCAGTTAGTCACACACACACACACACACACACACACACATACACACACACACACACACACACACACACACACACACACACACACACACACACACACACACACACACACACACACACACACACACACACACAGACACACACAGACACACACACACACACACACACACACACACACACACACACACACACACACACACACACACACACACACACACACACACACACACACACACGGTACTCCCTATCTATATAATGTTCTTTTTTACATAAGTGAATGAAATAAAAACTTTTTTTTTTTTCATTGTTTCGGCTCTCAAGTGCGTATGCATCTCTTCACAGACAATGGCCAATCTTCCATCCTGCACCGCATGTCCAGTCACCTGTGCATTCCTTATGATCTTATAACTGCGTCAGTGAGCGGAGTTCGTGCAGCTGAATTTTGGGCAATGATGTTAGAACTTTTGGCCATCGAGACGCTAGGAAGAAGAGTAATTTCACAATCCTATGTTCTCCGAGTTAGTTGGAAATATAGGAAGTCTTATTAGAACAAATTTTAATCAACTTTTCTCGCTCTTGCTCTCGCGAAAAAAATTTAATCTACTTTTCTACACGGAGAGAAAATTCTTAGAAAAATTACTGTGCTCGTAACTGTAAAGTGAGTGCAAGTGACATCTACAGAAAATTTTCTGAGTGAGATTGGGAAAAAATCACTATTTGTCCAATAAATTTTACTGTACAGCATAAGAATTTTTACTGTGCTAGCATGGTAATTTTTCCATTACCACTCAAGTGCACTCAGATTATGAGACAGCACATTAATTTTTCTAAGATTTTTCTCTCCGTGTAGCTGAAAAGTGAACATAGATATCATCAAATAACAATCATACTGGCTCTAAAAACGCTGATGTAAATTTGGGCTAGCCGCATGCCATTGCAAAAATCCTTTTACTCGTCGACACTTGTCGACAGCTGCAGTTGCCACTGCTGTCGACGTGTATCGCTCGTGTTGAGGTCACTTTCGTAGATTTTGTTTGAAACCTCGCATAATACAGACGGGCCGGGCCGCATTGCACTTTTTTTGTATTGAAATGCAATGCGTTGCGCTGCGGGCCGGTGTGGTTGTAACCGAAGTGATGAAGAGAGATTAACCTGATATAGAATAGAATAGAATAGAATTTATTTATCCATCTTAGATACAGTACACCAGTAGTAAACATTAAAACGTAGTTATAACTAAAGTATAGTGAAGCGTCGATTATCCGAACGTCGCTCAACCGAACGACCGCTTATCCGAACTACTACGCCCGCCCGACTCATGCGTGTCTCTCCCGTCTACAGTGCTTGCGGCAGTCATTGGTCACGACTTGTCGATTTGTTATGTAAATATGGTTTTCATCAACCTGTACGTAAATATGTATGGCTGAATCAATATACATATAGGTAGTTCGATTATCCGAAAATACCGATTTTCCGAACACCCAAGTCCCAATTAGTTCGGATAATCGACGCTCTACTGTACTTACATAGTTTCTAAGTTGTACACTCACTGAGTTTATAAGGTACATTGCACAAATACACAGTAAAATCAAAAGTTACATAATGATTATTAAGTATATATAACAAAATGACATAGCAACCATATGAATAAACTTGCTAACTAATAACATAAACGAATGATAAATTTCCATTGACTGTATACATAAATAAAGTTCTATATGAACACAAAGATCAAAAAAGTTGTGATGGCCAAGTGGTTAAGACATTACCCAGTTAGCAAAATAGTCTTGTAAATAATTACTTAAAAGAATAAAAGCATTGTAAAACATTTATAAGTGTCCTGATTAAGAAGGGGCCTCTTATAAAGGCATGTATAATGGGGATTTGAACTAAAAGAATGTATAAACTTATAAAGAAGTCTTATAGATATATAGAAGAACTCCTTGTAAAAATATTTATAAGAACAAAAGTTTACAAGCGCACTTGTGTAAGACTAATTACTCTTGATATTTTTTTATACTTATTTAGGCATCTTATAAGATCGTATGTTCTTATAGATTTCTTGGGTAAGTATTTTAAAAGAGTACTCATGTTACTAAAGCATGATATACAACTGTTGAAGAACCAATAAATTATAAGTGTAATTTTTCTGAGCTAAATCATATTAAAGAGTAGTAGCATGTTGGAAGTTGTATAAAAGAACATTTAAGCTCACAAACGTCGTAAGCATGCTTTATTAAGTATATTACCGATCTCATTTATTGATATAATTGTTCTTCACTGTCAATGGCCACCGATAATTGTTTTAGGCTAGTGTTTAATAGGAGCAATGGTCTTTAAACTCACTTAACTAGAGTCATATAAGAATATCTAGTCTGACAGTCCATTTAACTAAAAACGATTGAGCTTTTAAATGTTCTGATGAAGTACACTTTAAGTAAGATTGTAAATAATGGAAAAATGGTGACATTTTGTATTATTTCATATTTTACTAAATTAATAACTATTATTCAAAAACACATCTCAGAAATGGCCCGAGATTTTAATGTTATTTACATTAAAAATACTTCGAATAAACCTACTCCGCAGGTAGTTCAACATTATAATAAAGATAGAAGTAACATAGTGCGGAGTTCGTGCAGCTGAATTTTGGGCAATGATGTTAGAACTTTTGGCCATCGAGACGCTAGGAAGAAGAGTAATTTCACAATCCTATGTTCTCCGAGTTAGTTGGAAATATAGGAAGTCTTATTAGAACAAATTTTAATCAACTTTTCTCGCTCTTGCTCTCGCGAAAAAAATTTAATCTACTTTTCTACACGGAGAGAAAATTCTTAGAAAAATTACTGTGCTCGTAACTGTAAAGTGAGTGCAAGTGACATCTACAGAAAATTTTCTGAGTGAGATTGGGAAAAAATCACTATTTGTCCAATAAATTTTACTGTACAGCATAAGAATTTTTACTGTGCTAGCATGGTAATTTTTCCATTACCACTCAAGTGCACTCAGATTATGAGACAGCACATTAATTTTTCTAAGATTTTTCTCTCCGTGTAGCTGAAAAGTGAACATAGATATCATCAAATAACAATCATACTGGCTCTAAAAACGCTGATGTAAATTTGGGCTAGCCGCATGCCATTGCAAAAATCCTTTTACTCGTCGACACTTGTCGACAGCTGCAGTTGCCACTGCTGTCGACGTGTATCGCTCGTGTTGAGGTCACTTTCGTAGATTTTGTTTGAAACCTCGCATAATACAGACGGGCCGGGCCGCATTGCACTTTTTTTGTATTGAAATGCAATGCGTTGCGCTGCGGGCCGGTGTGGTTGTAACCGAAGTGATGAAGAGAGATTAACCTGATATAGAATAGAATAGAATAGAATTTATTTATCCATCTTAGATACAGTACACCAGTAGTAAACATTAAAACGTAGTTATAACTAAAGTATAGTGAAGCGTCGATTATCCGAACGTCGCTCAACCGAACGACCGCTTATCCGAACTACTACGCCCGCCCGACTCATGCGTGTCTCTCCCGTCTACAGTGCTTGCGGCAGTCATTGGTCACGACTTGTCGATTTGTTATGTAAATATGGTTTTCATCAACCTGTACGTAAATATGTATGGCTGAATCAATATACATATAGGTAGTTCGATTATCCGAAAATACCGATTTTCCGAACACCCAAGTCCCAATTAGTTCGGATAATCGACGCTCTACTGTACTTACATAGTTTCTAAGTTGTACACTCACTGAGTTTATAAGGTACATTGCACAAATACACAGTAAAATCAAAAGTTACATAATGATTATTAAGTATATATAACAAAATGACATAGCAACCATATGAATAAACTTGCTAACTAATAACATAAACGAATGATAAATTTCCATTGACTGTATACATAAATAAAGTTCTATATGAACACAAAGATCAAAAAAGTTGTGATGGCCAAGTGGTTAAGACATTACCCAGCTAGCAAAATAGTCTTGTAAATAATTACTTAAAAGAATAAAAGCATTGTAAAACATTTATAAGTGTCCTGATTAAGAAGGGGCCTCTTATAAAGGCATGTATAATGGGGATTTGAACTAAAAGAATGTATAAACTTATAAAGAAGTCTTATAGATATATAGAAGAACTCCTTGTAAAAATATTTATAAGAACAAAAGTTTACAAGCGCACTTGTGTAAGACTAATTACTCTTGATATTTTTTTATACTTATTTAGGCATCTTATAAGATCGTATGTTCTTATAGATTTCTTGGGTAAGTATTTTAAAAGAGTACTCATGTTACTAAAGCATGATATACAACTGTTGAAGAACCAATAAATTATAAGTGTAATTTTTCTGAGCTAAATCATATTAAAGAGTAGTAGCATGTTGGAAGTTGTATAAAAGAACATTTAAGCTCACAAACGTCGTAAGCATGCTTTATTAAGTATATTACCGATCTCATTTATTGATATAATTGTTCTTCACTGTCAATGGCCACCGATAATTGTTTTAGGCTAGTGTTTAATAGGAGCAATGGTCTTTAAACTCACTTAACTAGAGTCATATAAGAATATCTAGTCTGACAGTCCATTTAACTAAAAACGATTGAGCTTTTAAATGTTCTGATGAAGTACACTTTAAGTAAGATTGTAAATAATGGAAAAATGGTGACATTTTGTATTATTTCATATTTTACTAAATTAATAACTATTATTCAAAAACACATCTCAGAAATGGCCCGAGATTTTAATGTTATTTACATTAAAAATACTTCGAATAAACCTACTCCGCAGGTAGTTCAACATTATAATAAAGATAGAAGTAACATAGAAATATTTTTATAAAAGTTAATATACAAAGTACTTACTTTGTTAAAGATTTTTATTATATTCACTGCATGCGCACAACTGTTTGTTAAAATGTTCGACACGCTTAAAAATACTCTTACATTGAGATCACAAAGAGGCAAATAAGGCGAATCACACTTAGAACGGCATTCGTAAGGCTACACAATGGCATTTTACCTTTACACCATGCCAGTGTAAGACACTTGTAAGACTAATTGCTTTTACAACGGCACTAGGCAGATCACTATAAGATTGAAAACACTCTTGATAAGAGCATAATACAATAACAATAAGGGCAAACAGTCTTACAAAGTGCGCCCAATTCCACACTTACCAACGTTTGTAAGTGTACTAAAAGAGTAAGCAAAATATGCTCTTAGGATACTTGTAATACCAAGTTTTGCTAGCTGGGTATCTTTCGGTTGTGCGTTCAGTTTCAATTCATATGTATTAGGTTGTCTCATAAATTATTGCCAGTTAAAAACTAATTATTATTAATATTTTTTTATTAATCAAAATACATTTAATCAATTATATAGTCTCCCTCGTTATTGACAACAGTCAGCCATCTACTGGGCAACATTTGAATACCCTTCTCCCAAAATGAGGCAGGCTGGGACTCGAAAACATTTTCAAGTTCAATTTTAATACTTCCAGAATTTTCGATTTTTTTAAATGAAATTTAAGAGCTCGAAATAAATGAAAGTCTGAAGGCGCAAGATCCGGGCTATACGGTGGATGTGGAACAGTCAGCCATCCTAGCTCCTCCAGCTGTTTATGTGTTAACTTGGCGCAATGAGGTCGTGCGTTGTCATGTAAAAGTTGGACTCCAAGTCGTTTTGGCCGCTTAATTTTTAACATCTCTGCTAGTTTGCAAAGCTGCTGCGTATACAGATTGGCGTTAATAGTCTGACGAGATTCGAGGAGTTCCCAGAAAATCATTCCTTGCTAATCCCAGAAAACAGACAACATAATCTTACGACCGTGTTCATTAAATTTAGGCTGGGCTGGTGGGTTTTCAACGCGAGGAATCCAATAGGCATGACGCGTGTTAGTTTCATAATGTATCCAGCTCTCGTCACATGTAATTATGTCCTTGAGAAAGTCTCGTCTGTGCGGACGAAGTAACAAACTTTGAAAAATGGCCATACGAACGGCCCGGTCATGGTCCGTTAACGCATGAGGTATCCAACGTGACATCACTTTGCGATATCCCATCGATTTGAGATAACGATCTATAGTCGCGTGGGATTGTCCAAGCGCCTTCTCTAAATCGCGCATACTATAGTCTGGATGTAGCTCAAGTTCGTGACGCAAAACATCTTCATCGAAGCTGGTGGGTCGCCCTGGGCGAGCTTGATCTTCGCAGCTTATATCACCGGTGTCAAAACGCTTGTACCAGAAACGAACAGTCCGATCGCTAGTAGTACCCGGTCCAAGTGCAGTGTTAATCTTTTTAGCCGTTTCTGTTGAAGAGATTTTAAGTCGATGCTCATTTAGCATAATAGCTCGCAGTTGACGCTGACCCATTTTCACTAAAGACTAATTATTGCGTTGCGTCCGCGCCTATTTATACCCTCACCATAAAAGATACTCATCCTTACTAGAAATATTTTTTTTTTCATTCCAAAAACTTTCTTGAATTCGCTTTAGCTTAAATACGAGAAAATTTGAGAAAAATAAAATATGGCAAGAACTTATGAGACAACCTAATACATTTTAAGTTTATCATAGATATTACTGACATCGGTGAAGGAAATATCATGAGAAAACCTGCCGTGCGATTCTGTAACCATCTCACCGTGAAAGCTTGGGTGAAGTGAGCGTGGAGTGAGCTGTCATTCGCTAGGGATTAACACTATTAAGTGCTCACTTCACTTATGATTTCACGGTGAGATTTTTACAGAATCGACCGGCAGGACTCAATTAGTATAAGTCTGAAATCTCTAATTCGCCTTGAGCAAGTGTGGGGATCAATGCTTGTACAAAATATATCCGTCCCACTTAAGTAATTTGAGAATCTCAATCTTTCATACATATTTATACTGTGCATAACTATAATAAAGTTTAGACGCTAGTGTTCCGTCTGGACCAAGCGAGAGTGCACACACACCTCTCCTGCCAAATAAATATTGTTTTTCATTGGTTCTCAAAACCCAACAGGTGTCTTGTGTCTTGGTGTCTTGTCCTGAATAAGAAGAGGCATTTGCCCTACACAATCAGCCTATAATGTTCCCAACAACAACTGTGTCCCAATGCTGGGACACAGGCCTCCTCTCTATGAGAGGGAAAGGGCCATAATCTACCACGTGGCCCCAGTGCGGGTTGCCTTATCTCCTGCAGTGGGACAAGTGCATGCTGGTTTTATATTATCACAATACACAAATACCGCATTTTAATGTCCCGAGTTTAACAATTAGCCAACATATCATCCAATTACACACAAAGGAATCAAATAATTAAAGTATCGAACGCACTGTACCCAATTATTCCATAATAACCTCCTCGAATTATGTGTAATACTGTGCCGCGGTAATCGTCGCGTGGCTTTAAATGTAATGGCTTTGACATTTCGGAGGACATACGTGAGCTTGTGAATTCACCTGTTGAGATCTGTTTGTAGTTATGTTAGGTTAATTCATATGAACTTTAGTGCTGTCTGAAACCACTGCGAGTAAAAAATATGGCTTATTAGTCGATTCACACGGATTTACTCGCCTGAAACGTGCGAACCGTCACTTTTAATTAATATTGTTTTTTTCTATAGGAGACCCGTATGAAGGTAATTTATTTGTGGGCGAATCGACAACTGCAGAAGCATGTATTAGGCAACTGACACATTTTGAATTGATGAAGTTAGGAAAAAAGTATACTTTTTATAATATTTAACCCATAAGGACACATAAGGGCACAGAAGTGATAACACTTCTGTGCGCTAGTGTCCCTTTTTCTGTACCTATTGCATGAAATCCAAAATGTGCCAATTGCAATGGATAATTTTTAGAGGGGCTTGTGGCTAAGTAATAACAGCCGCGCGTGTCGATCGATCAGGCTAAGGTACGCTTGCCGTGGTTAGTCCGTCGATGGATGACCATCTTTACATACCAAGACCCTCCGTGCTTCGCAAAGCACGTTAAGCCGTTAGTCCCGGCCAACGATCCATGAATGACTTCATGGATCTTTGACAGTCGTTACGGATCATCAGAAGCCCGAAAGTCTGACAACTAGACTTAGCAAAGGGTATCGTTTTACCCAGTAACTGGGTTGCGGAAGTCAGTCAGGCAGTCACTTTATGTAAAATACTGGTATTCAGCTGCTTCCGGTGAGACTGAAAGCCAACACAATATAGTTGGGAAAGCAAAGCAGACAGCAAAGCAAAGCAGCTAAGCAGATTTATTATTTATTTATTTATTTAATACTTCAAGCGCATAAATCTACAGAGGCGGACTTAATGCCATAGGCATTTTCTACCAGTCAACCTTTGGGTGATGCAGAGACAAACAGTAGTAGGTAGATTGAATAGATCATTTTTAGACGATTTTTACTTCCGGAGCTATAGCGCAACCGACACAGTTTTACACAATTAAGGGCTAATTTTTCAATTGACAGATCATTTTTATTCGTGGAATAAAATTGACGTCTGACAGTTTTCGTATGGAAGAACTGTCAAACATTTAAAATTATTCTCCAATAAAATTAGGTATCTGGCCTTGGAACTATTAGCCCTTAATATAATAATAATTAAAAGTTTTTGCAGACATCACAATAATTATTGCATTTCCTTCGACTATTAATCTTTACCATGGGCTGTTAAAAGTTTATTCTGTCATCCACGTCCCAAGATACCTTTTAAACTCACAGATTGAATTATATTATATTCAGTAATTTTGCCATATAAATATACACACGACGATAAATCAAGGGTAATGTCCAGTTTTGGCTGACCTCCACATTGTATAAGCTTTTTGTATAATGAGAAGTCAGCTTATACTGGAAATGTGTAGCTCGATATGTCGTCGTGCGTACCAAAGAAACGCACTTAACCCACTATCTCATTTATAAGGACACACTTCAACTTTCCAACCCTAAAGCCTACATTAGCTACAATAAAACCATCAGATATGGAAGTCTGAAGTTCTATTGCTATGATTATCTCTATGACTACACACAGACGACCAACGAACACCTGGCGAACTCGTCAAACTTTTGTAATTGAATCGACGGAACTTGCAGGGACAGAACTCTAAAGTTGTTGTAGCCTGATAAAGGAATAGACAGGGCAACATTTTGACAGTTTTTTTTTTTGCCTATACTGTTATACAGCTGGGCAAATACCTCCCACAAATCCCGGTGGCTCGGGAAAAGAGTTTCTGGAGAACTCTTTTCCCGCGCCACCTTGAATCAGCTTTCTCAGCTTGAACTGAGTCTTACTGTTTAATCTTTTGTATGCGTGCGCATATTTGGTGCAAGTATAAAAAGTTTTTGTCTTGTTCGGTTTTAGTTTATTCTCGGCTATTAATTTGAGTTAAAAAATATACCTACTGTATCAATCAACATAGCTTATCGCAGTCCACTGTCGGACATAGGCCTCGTCCAGGCTGCGTCACAACACCCTGTCCTCCACCTTCCACATCCAGTTTGTCCCAGCCACCTTCTTTAGGTCGTTGGTGTATCTAGCTGCGGGCGTCCCTCGCTACGTTTGCCGATACGCGGTCTCCACTCCAGGAATCATCTGCCCCAACGCTAGTGGTCCTTCGACAAACACGGCCAGCCAAACTGCCCCATCAGTTTGCTTACTCTGCAAGCTATGTCGATACCCACTGTATACTTTTTAAACAGGGACAGTTAGTATAATTATGCAGTTAAAAATGATTCTTGGACTCATGCACGGTTAAAAAAAATAGTTTCATTGAACAAATGCTACCTAAAGCCTAACTTAAGGCCAGCTCAAGTAAGTAAAAATTGGATATATTATGTAGGCTGAAAGGATAAAAAAATTGTAAGGAGGATTGTGTGCTTTCTTTTCTTATAGAAAACCTCCATACAGCGTGTATCAGAAATGCGTGGTCATATTTAAGGGTATGTACAGACCATCAAACTGAACACCTTTCTCCATAAGACGTAATTGTGAAAAAATATCAGCTATTCCGTACAAATTTTCAATTTTTTAGTCTGTACCAAACCCTTAAATATGAGCACATATTTCTGATGTATAATCAAAAGGAAAATATAACGTTTTCCCCAATAGTAATTTTTGACTTGTCTACATGTTCAAAGCTCTGTGCCCAAGCTCAGTATAGGACAAAGTTGTTTAATCGCCAGTTGATAGGCTGCGCCGTGTCATGGGGTGCCTGGCTCCCCCTCTCCCCACTTTTATTTACACTTAATTGACGCTGTTGATTAGCAGAGACTTAGGAATTAGATATCACAAGCTAAAGATCTAAATTAAAAGATTTCAAGTTTCATTGATGGTCGTATAGAATATGAATCAGGATTGTCTGAACTCAACTTGCAAATTTGGAAGTAACGGGTTTTAAGTAGGTACAGGTGACTTTTTATCGGCTTTTCCCTAGGGTTAAAAAAAAATAGATCTTTTAACCTCCCAAATATAAGATAATTCCATAATATTAACGGGACAAAGAATGGAGATAGAAATTAGCTAAGCCCATAGAAGGACAGCTGCAGTTTTTTGCATATCATATTGCATTTGATATCTGTCTAGCTATAGGCAAACGGCTTAATTGAGTCTTCGCCTGCGGGGTAAAGGGGCACGGGGGTAAGATGAGAACGGGGACCGGGAGAGGTGCGGGCGGCAGGCTCATTCTTGTCAAAACTCAGTTCGCTCGCTACGCGCTTTGCGATCGCACGTGTTGAGAGTTATACATGACATTACATTCTCAAGATGAGTCGAAATATCTGCGGACATAAAGCAAAAGCAATTGCAAGCTAAATGGCTTTTAAGGTATACGAATATTTTAGAAAAAAAAAAACTTGAATCCAAATACCTTTAAACAAAACCGTAGCAAAAGTTACTGGACCAGCGGAAGACTGGGTCTGAAATTGTGACTGAATCTTCGTTAATTAAGATTTCTAACTAAAGAAACAGCTGTGCTGCTGGGAAGTTTATTACGCCACTTCTTCTTCCCAACGAAATCAGTAGAAAGTGGTAAAGGGCGGGCGTTTTGGAGTTTTTTTTTTAATTTTGACGTTTAAAAAGTGCTGATTTGCAGCCGAATTTGAATAACTGACTTTTGATTTCATTCAAATTCTTCTCATTTCAATACGATTTCATTCAAGCTTTCTATAAAATCCTCAACTCCTGCTCGAAAATCTACATCGTGTCCTTATATTTCACAACTTCGCGACATAAATATCGAAAGTATCTAATTGGCGTAACCCTCTTTGTTTTAAAACACACATTATTTCCCTTGGGAAGACAAAGGTCGCGGATTTTATAACTCAATAATAACTCGCTGTTTACCCGTCGCAGGAGTTAATTATATAGAGACGTGATTTCGTACGGGAAGCCCGAATTAATATCAATGTTCTTGAGCTTGGGATTTAGGGATGTGTTGAGGAGATATCGATACTTTGGTCCATATTTTGATGCATGTTGATTGTTTTGTAGGATTTTGAACGTTAGTATCTAGTATCAGTCGCCTGTACATCTAACAGACACTTTAAAATAAAACTAAAGTTACTAGGTAGGTACGAGAGTACCTTAAAAAAACCACAGATTGGATAACTAAGATGTGAGGTTGACATGATCCATAAGGTTGTCTTTAAAAGATCGCTCTTAGCGATAAGACCGCCCATTGTGTCACCCTTTGTAAAATTCATATACATATTTATGTGTGTAATTTATATGGTGTACATAATAAAGAGTATTCTATTCTATGCTATTCTGTCGATTTCTTCCTATTAACTTTTTTAACTAGGTAACTATTTCTTTTAAATATACTGGAAACATACAGGTCTTGTCAATACTCCAATAAACTCTTATTATGTTTTATTGATATGAAAACATAGGTATCTACACATTCTGCCGCTCTTATATCACCAAATTATTCGACATCCAAATAGTGACTTTTAAGAACATCAGATAACGTAATTATCGATACAATGCCATTCGACAATCATAACACCGATTCCATCACTACCCGTAAGAAAATGAAGACAAATGCTAACGCCAGCGGAGGGGTCCGGGTTCGATCTCAGACGGGGCATGACAAACTGTCTATGACATACATAATTTTGTAACGGCTTCATTATTTAGTCATGAACAGGGGGAGTCCTGTCTAGAATGGATATTTTGTACTAATCAATGTCACTTAAAAGCCCTCTTACATTTCGGTACAGAGCGCGCATCTTTTTTTTATGTTTATAAATGGCTTCTCGCAGTTCAACCTATGAGGCTGTCGTCTGCTTAACCGGGCTTGCCTGTGGATGCCTTAATAAATTAAGGCCTCCAGCCAGAGCGAGCGCGCTAATTCCGATCCAGCCTGTCCTTGCTGCCCTCTCCCAGCGACGCCCTAAGCCAAGGTCCGTACCCCACGCGGGGTGCCCTTAGCGTGTAGTCGCTTAGTTTTTAAGTCCTGACTGGAGGCCTTAATTTATTGAGGCATCCACAGGCAAGCCCGATTATGTATTCGACAACCTCATAGGTTGAACTGCGAGAAGACATTAAAAAAAAATGGGGACGAGCGCGCATCACCGGTGCAGTGGAATATAAGTACTTTTATTTTATTTATTATAAAACCAAAGCGTCAATATGTTTTATTTTAATTGATATTTTTAAGCAATTATTTGACACTATTTTGGTATAAATATTACGTGAAAATGATGTAAAAGTTCGGAGATATTCAGACTGGTTTCAAGTAGAAAATAGAATTAGGTCCAGTCCATTTTTATTTATTTTTAAGGCATATAACAAAAATACATTCTGTTATTAGAAAAGTATATAAAATTTGTGATAGAAAAAAAAGGATTTTGATGGATTATATTCAACAGAGTCTGCAAATTAGAGCTCTCAAATCAGCTCTCCAGGAGTTTTTGCGTAAGCATGCATCAGGAGAACGATTATTGCTAAATAAATAATAAAAAAATCACTTTATTTTAAGTGTAGAAGAGAAAATTAACTATTTGCATCAATTGATCGTTATTTATATCAACCAAGGAATACGAGTAGTATTCAATTTCAACGAGGAAATCATGCATTTTTGAAAGAGGCTTCCAAAAAATCCAATAGTGGGCTCCATGGATAAAAGCCGTGACTTTATGTACAGTCACCAAAGGAGATAAGTAACCAGGGTCATCGGATATAGTTAAAGTTTAGTAAGAAACCGATGGAGGTTTTCGAATGAAATTTAATTTAATTAATAGAAAACAAACAGTTTATTTATTAAATGGATGATCACATGATCTGACCAAGATTATGTTTGGACTTTAAGAGACTGTGACCTCTGACTTTGTTTCGGCCTTTCTTCTCAGAGTAGTCAGATAGGAAACGCCGACCTCATCTAGTTTTAAAAAAATATGATTGACATGTAAAAGTGTTTGTACAGACGCCAGAACATCAAGCTACCCGAAACTGTCAGATTTTCCCAATCAACTTTGAACCTTATGCTTTAACGCTAAAGTTGAAAATCTATTAAAGAAATCTGACAGATTGTAGTAGCTTGATGTGCTGGCGTCTGTACAAACCTACTTACGGAAAATAAATCATTTATCATTTATCAAATTAAATTTCATTTGGAAATATCCATCAGTTTCTTACTAAACTTCAACTAAATCCGTCGACCCTGGTTACTTATATCTTTTGGTGACCGTATGTGTGCATGAAACTAATTTTGAGACCCACTGGATTTGTAGGTACGTCTGGGTTTGGATTTAAAAAAAAAATTATATAAAAAAAAACAACCGACTTCCAAAAAAACACTACAAAGTGAAAAATAATTTTAATTTTGGAAGTCGGTGTCGTTGGTTCCGCATTTTGGTTTTTTGACACCGACTTCCGAAATTAAAATTATTTTTCACTTTGTAGTGTTTTTTTGGAAGTCGGTTGTTTTTTTTTATATAAAATTTTTTATTTTTCACTTTTTAGTTATATCTACCCCAATCAAATTCATATAAACACTACTTGCTATGTAAATATCAGTGACAGGAAGCTGCATCTGCGTTTATAGGGTACAGACGTGATGTTATGTTGTGCGATTGCGTAAACAATGCATACATATGCGATAGCAGCAATCGCGGTTGTTTTACTGGTATTAATTATTATTATAATAAAAAAAATTATAACCTTTGTAGTGAGTACAGGCGTGATATTATGTTGTGTGATGGTGTAAACAATGCTTAGATATGATATAGCAACAATCGCGGTTAATCTGCTGTTATTTATTGAAGAGTTCCCCCGATTTCTACAAGATCCCATCATCAGATATTGAAATGGTGGCAATGGGACCACACGGGAAGCACCAGCTTTCAAATAAAAAAAGAATCATGAAAATCGGTTCACCCAGTCGGTTATTACGAGGTAACAAACATAAAAAAAAAAAATAAAAAAAAAAAAAAATACATTCGAATTGATAACCTCCTCCTTTTTTTGAAGTCGGTTAAAAAGAAAATAATTTTACTTGCGGTAAACATGACGCAGAGAAAGAACGAAAATACAAAAAAAGAACCAGTTGGGCAAAATATGCGTCACGTCCTTCCTCCACGCTAAAGGGCCATCATTCAGCATAATGCCATGAACCTACGCGAGACAGTGCCCCAACGCTGGTTTTCAGTGACATCCGGCATGTAAATTAATGACGTTTTTTCTTAGTATCAAAACAGATATAACCCTGGTTTAAGTTTTTTTTCGTTCTGGAAGCTTGTTGGCCTCAAACAGGACAAAAACTAAGTGTTAGCACTCATTCTCCATTACAAAAATATTAGCAGTCAAAAATCACAAATGTAAATTTTTAACCCTTGTCGCTTAAAATAATGACCGCATGCGCCTTTGGACATTCTTTTCAAATAGCTTAAACACTTAAAGACAGTAATTTGTACCAAAACGTCGAAACAATCCATTACAACCATTTTCCAAGACCCCTGAATTGACTAAATTTGATTCAGAAGAGGGGTCGAGTAATTCTGGAATGTTGCGTCGGTAGACATAAAATTATAAATTCTACTAAATATGTCATAGCCGCAGGAAAGCCATTTCTTAGATTTGAATATTTAACAGGTCGTTAAAGTATTAAAATTCAAGGTTTTCGAAGGACCCAAATGGTTGAGTTATGAAAGGTAAGGGCCTTCTGTAAGGGGGGATCCCCCACAGCGCATACTTCCACGCAGTTTCCCCCGGGCAACGCCGTGTCTGACCACCGTAACGGAGTGGCAGACCGGCGGCTAAAGTGCGCTGTGATTTGCAGATATAAACGCGGTCGTCTGCGAATATGACGAAAAAACCCGTACGTGACGCCTCTGGGCGTTTTATTTCGAATCGTCCTTCCGAGGGCGATTCAAACGGCCCTTCTCAGGGCCAACCCCACGGCCCTTCTCAGGGCCAATCCAACGGCTCCTCTCAGGGCCACGCCGGCGACGCTTTGGCGTCGGAAGCTGACCGCGCACCATCTGCGGCCAGCCTGTTTAGCAGGCCAGACGAGTTGTCGGACTCCGACGACTCCAATATGGATACGTCGGCGGCCGAAAACGACCGCCTCAAGAGAAAGAGGGCCTATCTGAGGCTCGGGTCCGAGGGCTCCTCGGAGTCGGCCGGAAGGAAGTCGAAGTCCAAAAAGGCTTCGAATTCTAACACGGCCTCAACCCACGATGTGGGCTTGGTGGACGCCGAGCGCCAGCTTAACCTCGGGAAAAGAGTGAAACTCCAGCAAGACCTGGAGGAGAGGGTCGCTGCCAAGGAGCGCCAGGCGCAAATCGCCCGGTCAAGGTCTGGCTATGGCACATCCACAGTGCTGTACGCCGACCACTCCCTGACGGAGCTGGAGCGCATGGCGCTCCAGGACAAGGAGGAGGTACTGGAGGTCGCCTCCAAGTCCTCGAACTTGAAGGGGACCTTTCAGAAGGCCCTCAAATGCCGGGCTGTGAGCATGCACGGCATCGTCACCGAGCTGGTGCAGCGCACGGCCACAGACGAGACGCGGCAGCTGCAGGCGAAGGTGGATCGCCTGCAGCTGGAGGTCAGCCAGCTGCACCAGAAGCTGGCTGAGGCCACGGCCCGGCACGCCCAACCTGCGCCTGCCCCTGTCCCTGGTCCGGCAGAGGGAGGCTCCTCCTCATCTGGCAACCTTGAGGAAATAATCCGCAGGGTTGTCATGGAGGAGAGGGCCTTCATCAGAGGCTGCCTCGCGGGAATTGAGGACCGGCTCTTGCCGGAAAAGCGGCTCCGCCCGCCGTTAGCGGCGGATAAGAGTCCGCCACCGACGGAGCCGGTACCCATACCTCCGCGGCCGGTGGGAGACCCGCCATCGGGTGCGCAGACCCAGGCCCCGAAGCCCTCCAAGGGCAAAGGGAAGGGCAAGAGGAGCACCGTGGCTCCTCAAACCCCCACCACAAGCGCGGAGGGAGCGTCTGCCACTTCGGCAGCCCCCCAGAACACGCAGCGGGAGGACGCCATGCTTCCCTCCACCACCCCGTCCAACCAGGCGTGGACGGAAGTGGGCAGGGGAAGAAAGGCCAAAAAGCCCAAGCCCGCTGCGACTGCTTCGGCAGCCCAGAAGGCTCCGGCGGGCGGGAGGAAGTTGGTTCCTCCCAAAACTGCGGCGGTCGTCGTGACCATCACCCCGGAGGCCGCGGAGCGGGGCGAAACGTACGAGTCCGTCCTAAGACGGGCTCGTGCTAACGCGGATCCCTCCCGGCTGGGGATCGGCAACATTACGTGCCGCCGCACCCAGGCCGGAGCCCGAATTTTTGAGTTCGGGGGGGAGCAGCGCGGCGCAAACGCGGACCTCTTTGCAACAAAGTTGCAAGAGGTCATCGCTGATGTGGCGACGGTCGCCAGACCTGTCAAGACCGCATCCTTGGAGGTGATCGATATGGACGATTCGGTCACCAAAGAGGATGTGGTGGCGGCCGTTGCCGCTGCGGGAGGCTGCAGCGCTAGCGCGGTGAAGGGGGGAGCCATCAGGCCCGGCCGCCGCGGCATGGGCGCCATCCGCGTCGAGTGCCCAGTCGCCGCGGCGGCGGCCGCCCTTAAGGCAACCAAGGGACGGCTGCTCGTGGGTTTCAGCTCGGCTGTGGTCCGGCCGCTTGAGGACAAGCCTGCGCGGTGCTTCAAGTGCTTCGCGCCGGGCCACACCCGATCTACATGTCCCTCCAAGTCCGACTGGGGAGAGTCTTGCTTCCAGTGCGGACAGGAGGGACACAGGAGTGCCACATGCAGCGCCGCCACGCCACACTGCCCGGCGTGTGCTGCCAGTGGCCGCCCCGCGGGGCACAGGATGGGGGGCAGGAGCTGCCAGCCACCCGCGAGGAAGGGCATAGTGCCGGCGCAGGTTCGCCCTGCCGCCGCCACCGCCGCTGTCGCCGCCGCTGTAACTGCAGCTCCAGCGGCGGTACCTGAGGAGGGGGCTGCGATGTCGGAATAATGGTTTCCAATCACCGCATCCTCCAGGCGAACATCAACCATTGCAGAGCGGCCCAGGACCTGCTGGTGCAGGCCATGGCTGAGTGGTCGGTGAACGTAGCGGTGGTCGCCGAGCCCTACTCGATCCCCGGCAGTTGGCTGGGTGACGAGGACGGCTTGGTGGCACTAGCGGCGCGGTCCTCCACAGACTCCCCTCCCCTCTCGCTATTAGAGAGGGGACCGGGATACGTGGCCGCCGCGTGGGGAGAGGTAGCCCTCGTGGGCGTCTATTTCTCCCCAAACCGCCCTCTCCAGGACTTCGAGAACTATCTCGGAGCCCTGGCCGCCGTGGTCGGCAGGGTGGCGCCGCGTCAGGTCTCCGTATTGGGAGACCTGAATGCCAAGTCGGTGACCTGGGGCAACCCGGCCACTGACCCTCGCGGGCGGGCAGTGGAGATGTGGGCAGCCTACTCTGGGCTCTCTCTCCTCAACAGAGGAAACGTCCAGACATGCGTGCGGCGGCAGGGTGGCTCGATAGTGGACGTCACTTTTGCCACCCCTGCGTTGGCCGCGCGCGTGCTGAACTGGCGGGTGGATCTGGTGGAGACCATGTCGGACCACCGCTATGTGCGGTTTGACATCTCCACCGGTGGCCCCGGAGAGACGCGGCCCCTCTCGGGGCGGTCAGCGTTCCCACGGTGGGCTCTCACCCGCCTGGACAGGGAGGCGGCGGCGGAGGCGGCGTTTATCCAGGACTGGCTTTCGCCGCCTTCCGCTGGCTTGGACGTGGACACCGTGGCGGGACACCTGAGGGAGTCTCTGACCGAGGTGTGCAATTCTAGCATGCCTCGGTCCGGTCGACCGCTGCCCAATCGGGCGGTGTACTGGTGGTCGGTGGAGCTGGAGGGGCTTCGAGCGGCGTGCGTGGAGGCTAGGAGGGCCTACGCGCGGAGCCGGCGGCGGCGTCGACGAGACCACGCCCACGAGGACCACCTCTATGAGGTGTACATAGAGGCAAAGCTGGTTCTCGAGCGGGCCATCGCCGACGCTAGGGACTCGGCGAGAAAGGAGATGCTGGAGGGTCTCGACAGCGATCCCTACGGGAGGCCATACAAGGCGGCGCGCAACAAGCTGCGCCCCTTTGGTCCCCCGGTGGCCGAGACCCTGGAGCCCTCATTCTTGGATGGGGTGGTTCAGTCCCTGTTCCCGAGCAGGGACAACTTCACCCCGCCAGTGATGGACCCTCCGCGGGGGATAGCTCGGCCAGCTGAGGAGGAAGAGGCCCCTCCTGTCACGGAGTCGGAACTCAGCGCGGCGATTGTGCGTATCCGCGCCAAGAAGACGGCTCCGGGCCCCGACGGTATCCCGGCGAGGGTGGTGGCAATTGCTGCCACTCAAATGGAGGAGCGGTTTCGGAACCTCTTTAGCGCATGTCTTGCATCTGGGAGGTTCCCGAAACCGTGGAAGGAGGGGCAATTGTGCCTCCTTCGCAAGGAGGGCCGCCCGGCAGACTCCCCCTCGGCATACCGACCCATCGTCCTGCTCGATGAGGTCGGCAAAATGTTCGAGGGGATAATCGCTACCCGCCTAAAGGGCCATCTCCGGAATGTGGGGCCGGACTTGTCGGACGCTCAGTTCGGTTTTCGAGCTGAGCGTTCCACGGTGGACGCGCTGGCCCGCCTTAAGGGCCAGGTGAAGGAGGCGATGGAAGCGGGGGATGGATTGTTGGCGGTGTCATTCGACATAGCCAACGCCTTCAACTCTGTTCCCCACAGCACCATCCTAGAGGCGCTCCGATTCCACGGGGTGCCTCAATACATGCGGCGTCTACTGGCCAGCTACCTGGAGGATCGGGCGATCGTCCTCGTGAACAGGGCTGGCCAAGTCCGGCGGTACGCAGCCGAGGCCGGGGTTCCACAGGGGTCAGTCGTAGGACCTCTCCTCTGGAACGTCGGCTACGACTGGCTCTTGCGGGGAACTCTCCTCCGAGGCACGAGTGTCGTCTGCTACGCGGATGACACTCTCCTCACCGCCCGGGGGGAGAGTTTCAGGGAGGCGGCCAACTTGGCCTCAGCGGGCGGATCCTTAGTCGCAGGGAGGATCCGCCGCCTAGGATTGACGGTGGCGCTGCACAAGACCGAGGCCGTGTTTTTCCACGGGCCTCGGCAGCGCCAACCACCAGACGCTCATATCTTTGTGGAGGGCGTCCGAATCGAGGTGAAGGCCCAGATGAAATATCTGGGTCTTGTAATCGACAGCAGGTGGCGTTTCGGCCCGCATTTCAGCGGGCTGTCGACGCGCCTGCTGAAGACTGCGGGCGCCCTCTCGTGGCTACTGCCCAACTTGGGGAGGCCCAGCGCGCGATGCCGGCAACTCTATGCCGGCATCTTGAGGAGTATGGCCCTTTATGGGGCTCCTATTTGGGAGGACTCCCTCCGCAGGAGGGAGAACGCTGCCGCATTGCGGGCCCCCCAAAGGGCTATAGCCCAGCGGGTGGCGAGGGCCTACCGCACGGTCGGCTTCTCAGCGGCATGTGCTCTGGCTGGTACCCCGCCTTGGGAACTCGAGGCGTGGGTGCTCGCCAGAGTATATGAATGGACGGCGGGGCGGAGGGCGAGAGGAGAACGCATCGCCCCGGAAGAGCGGGAGGCCGTCCGGCGGGAGGCGAGGGACGCCATCATCGTCCATTGGACGGGGGACCTCGCCACCGCAGCCTTCGGCCGCCGAACCCTCGACGCGATTAGGCCGGTCCTGCGGGACTGGCTCGAGCGGCCGCATGGGTTCCTCTCCTTCCATCTGGTGCAGGTGCTGTCCGGACACGGTTGTTTCGGATCGTACCTGCACCGGATCGGACGAGAGGAGACGCCGACGTGTCACGGCTGTGGCGCGGCGGAGGACACGGCGCAGCACACTCTCGAGGTGTGCCCGTCGTGGTCTGGGCCGCGCCACAGTCTCATCGCGGCGATCGGAACGGACCTCTCGCTCCCCGGCCTTGTCAACGCCATGCTGGGGGACGAGGGGTCATGGGCGGCAGTCGCCTCCTTCTGCGAACACGTCATGTCCCAGAAGGAGGCGGCGGAGCGCGTGCGGGAGGAAGACCCTCTCGCGGCGCCGCTCCGAAGGCGGAGGAGGGGTCGAAGAAGACGTCAGTATGACAGTCATCTCCGACTCCTCCCAGGTGGAAGCCAGCAGGCGACGGGTGCGGGGGTATCACCCTCGCCTGCATTGCACAGGCTTCCACCAGTGCCAGACGGGAATGGCCAGGTGTTCCCGGCCCATCCCGTAGCCCCCCACCGGGGGGGACATGCAGGGCCCGCCAGCTAGGCGGGCAGGCGCCGGGGGGATTGTGGACGCAAAGGCTGAGCCGGATTCCCATGACCCCCCCATCAAGGCGATGAGGGAACACCGCTGAGTTTTAGTGGGTATACTGCCGCTCTGGCAGGGAGTCCCACATACTCCGTTCCGTCCCCCGACGGAGCGGAGATGCGTAATGTCATTTCTCAGCGAAAAAAAAAAAAAAAAAAAAAAAAAAAAAAAAAAAAAAAAAAAAAAAAAAAAAAAAAAAAAAAAAAAGGGCCTTCTGTAAGTTATTCAGATTGGTGAGTTAGAAACATGTCGTTAGATATTCTAATTTTTTAAAAATCCCTCTTACTTTTTACTTTGATCATTTTTTTTTTTAATCCAAATCCAATAAATAATTATAAATATTCTGCCGCAAAGTAGTGTTGCTGTGTTTCTTTTTGGTTTTTTTCGAGCATGAGTCAGCTTTTTCTTTAGTTTGGCAACACATTTGTGATGACTCTGGTATTGCAGGTGTGCCAGTGTACGACTAAACGCTGACAGACTACGCCGACAGACTGAACACGGACAAGACTTTACTTCGACGGGACACTTCGCCGACAGGACACTTGTAACACAATGACGTGGTTTAAACTGTCAAAATACATAATTATTGTTCGTACGGTTGACATTTCGATTCCTTACCGTTAACAAGACACGATATTCACGTGGTTTGCACGTGGTAGATTTCGCAGGGAATGATACAGAATTCGGGCCCAGGTAGGGGTCGATATTATGGTTGACTGACTGACTGGCTACTGTCAACAAATAAAACAGAAATAAATCTACACTTCCTGCTTGCCTTAACTTAAGTAGGTGTCACTTCCAGCAACGGAGAAAGAGGTCGATGATAAATGATAAATGATATTCTTTCTGTAAGTAAGTATGTTCAGACGCCAGCACATCATGCAAACTCAAATTTTCCCAATGAACTTTTAACCTTATGCTTTAACGATAAAGTTGAAAATCTATTCAAGAAAATTGACAGATGTTTGACACTTGATGTGCTGGCGTCTGTACAAACACTTTTACACGTCAATTATATTTAAAAAAAAAAACTGATGATGTCTGCATTTCTTGACTACTCTGAGAAGAAAGGGCCAAACGAACTCAGAGGTCACATTCTCTTTTAAAATCCTGGTCATATCATATGAAGACCATGCAGATTGGTATCTGGAATGGTCTTTTAAGAAAAGAACCACACAGATTGAGTGGACCTGTCCAGTCAGTGCACGCGATGGTGAACCCAAAATCTATATTCAAACAGAATAACAAAAGAGGTTACAATAATAGTCTATTGCCAAATGACGCAGCCTATTTGGATCACAAGCATTGTCCAAAGCCGAGGATCAAACGTGTAGTCAAATTGTGATTTACTTCTACAAACATAATTTATGCGTCTGGTTTTCTAGTAACATAAAGCTAGTCGATTTTAACGCAGTTGACTTGAAATAACTATTTTGTAGAATCAGAACAAAATAATAGACATCAAAAAGCAACGTTACGAGAAACGTAGTCAGAAATCCGAAAGTCTGACAACCAGTCTTACCAAGGGGTATCGTATTACCCAGTAACTGTTTTGTGGAGGTCAGATAGGCAGTCACTCCACGTAAAATACTGGTATTCAGCTGCATCCGGTTAGACTGGAAGCCAACCCTAACATAGTTGGGAAAAGGCTAGGCAGATTGAAAAAACAACGTAAAGATGAGAAAGTAATGATAATAAAGAAAGCGCTAGAATATACAACGTGTAACGTTAAATGCGCAAAACCTCAGACACCCCAACTTATTTTTAATTCAATTGACCTATTTCACAGAGAAAATAAGTAATTAAAAAAATTGTAAAGGATTTATGTGCTGTTTTAGTTTTACTGGCCATTCTAATCGTTTCCTGCGTCTGCGACGGCGCTTTATCGAGGGAGGAGTCGTCACCGGGTCGCTGCGCCGCGCTGACATTAGCTTGCTTGACCTATTAATAAATAGACACGGCAATGTTTTTAATTACCTAAGATTTTTTGAAAAATGTGACCTATATTAAAAAGTGGTTTAATTAATTCTGCTCGTTATTCTGATCAAACTATTTTCAAGTTTTGCGCATTTAACGTTACACTTTGTAGATATTCTGCTTTAGCTGGAATAAAGGAGGAATCAATTTTATTTGATTGGGCTAAAAGAAAAATGAGGATAATATTGGACTGCATAATGAGACTAGGTACTAGACTATGCAGTTTCTTGCCCGTTCTTCTCCATAGGTACCTACTACGCTTTGGAATATGCAACTACCTTCATATTTCTGACTGACCGACTTCTTGACAGTTGAAAAGTGCCTGAAAATAGTTTAATTGAAATAAATGCTTTGAGTTTGTGTTTGACTATTACCAGTAGCAGGCGAAGTATTAAAACAAATTACGAGATATTTTTTAAGCCTGACGATGACGTGACTGTTGTCTCTAATAAACAATTTCTCAGAGCTTTTCTCACCAAACGGTTATCTAAACATAATAAAAACGATTTCTTATATTGGTTGACTACTTACTACAGGGGTTCCAGTGTCAATTTCACAATGACATTTCAAACCAAATTGATTCCATTGAAAATGGAGTGTATAGGACTGCTGCACACGAATCCCATTAACATTCGGAAGCCGACCACGACCTAACACAACACACGATAACCGACACACAGGTCCCAGTTATCCGTAATAAACCGTTTGGGGACCAATCAAGCCACATCAAAGGGTGCAATAACCATTGGGCCCAATCGACGGAGGACCAATTACAATGTTAAAAGCGCTTGCGCCGGGGGGCACACATGGGAATGAGAACAGAATTTGAATTTGAAATTTCGGGACCAATTTACCTTGAGGTGTAAGGCGACAGATACCGAAACGTAGTGCCGGGAAAGGAGTGATCACAATTTTGTAGTATATATGTAAGTACAGATAATAAGAGATGTAGTAATATTTATCAAAATACGTTTTTCAGTCTACCTAATTTTCTATAGTGCCTGCTATTTTTAAGTCAATAATATAAAAAAAAAAACTGAAGAAGCTGGTCGAAGACAATCACGATCTTGACTCAACCGTTCTCGTCTAATTGTAATAAACAAATATGTAAAGCATGCCTATATTTCTTATTTTTCTTTAAATCCGTACAGTATTTAGTTTTCTACATTGTGTTGCATTGCATTGATTTGTAGAAAATCAGTGGGTTCCGGTAGACTGGTAAACCAGTAGGGTTATACGGCAATAAGTCTGCTTTGCAAATATTACCGATTTTTTTCTTTAATATTAAATGCACCAAATATTGTTCTGTTTTTCAAAGTTATACTACGTTGGAGTCACAATATTAATACCGGGTCGCGTCGCGCATCTCCCGAGGGGTTTCTAAATCATCCGTCCCTGTCGCTCCCTTGCGCCCGGCGCTAACTTGCATATCATAGTGAGGATAAGACTGAGAAATATGTATATTATTAATTATGTCACTGTGTGACCTAAACCCGTACTTAAGTCACGCTTTTGTGTGACTTAAGTAGTCCGTTTTTACACAGAAAAGCGTGACTTAGGTGCTGTTTTAACGATTTATGAGGCTCTATCCATATATTGGACACCATCCATTTTGAATATTCACGGCTAAACTAAACGTTAGACAAATGCAGCAGTAAAGCTCTTGAAAAAAAAAAAACAAAATAGTGTGCGAAAAGCAAAGTACCATAAAAAGATCAATAAATATAAATAACTGTAACAAATATTAGTTTTAATATCCCAGTGTTTTGTTTTTAACATACAAGCCAAGATCTTCTGGCACACGAGCTATAAAATAGTATTCGATACGAGTAACCTACGTGTTCCATTTTCGCACGGCGTGAAATTAGCGCCCGTGCGTAGCGAGGGTCACACGTATCGTAATAATTATTGTTTTGAGTCATAGTAGAAGAAATGCGGTAATATTTGTAGAATTTTCCCGAGAAGCGGAGAGACCAGTTTGTGATCGGTCAATAAATAATTTATTATATTCAACTAGATGGCGAGGAGTTCAGAAACTTTCGATAAATGATTACTACCACCTATAGTCATCCGAAGGCTCATCATCTGCCTAGCCTTTTCCCAACTACGTTGGGGTCGGCTTCCAGTCTAACCGGATGCAGCTGAATACCAGTATTTTACATGGAGCGACTGCCTATCTGACCTCCACAACCCAGTTACTGGGTAATACGATACCCCCTAGGTAAGACTGGTTGTCAGACTTTTGGGCTTCTGACTACCCGTAACGACTGTCAAAGATCCACGAATGACAGCCGGGACCAACGGCTTAACGTGCTTTCCGAGGCACGGAGGGGTCTCAGTATGTAAAGCTTTAACCACTTCTTTGGGTGTATCCACACAAGCCTAGCGAAGCCGTAGCGCCCCCGGTAACATTCGCTTTACGGTGTAATTTTTCTTATGTTATTTATTTATTTATTACGTTGTGAGTGATCTATATCACGTCATATCTTACACTCTTGTAAATGGGCCAGCATTTATTCAGAGCCGCGCCGCAGTGTTCGTGTGGCAAGTCTTTTACTTTCGTTTGTGCTGATAGATTCGTAATTGTTTCGGGTTTGTATTTTTTGGTTACGGTTCAGAGAAGATGGAAGTATGATTCGTATTAAACTTTTAGGTATATGTAAATCAGAAACCAGCATTCGATATGTCAACAGAACCTGATATAAAATAAGGTAATTAAAGCCTGAAGAAGCACATTTAAAATTTATAATTTCACGTGATAAGAAGATATCATTGCTGATAAGTTAGATAGAAAATTCACGTTTAGCCGGACCAGCGAAGATACGAAAGACAAATTTTTTTTTTTTTTTTTAAAGATTTCTGCGGCATGATGTCAAAAATTAAGAAATGAGATGTCTGTCTGTCTTCGTAGAGTGGAGATAGAAGTGGTCATGCTAAACGTGCTAACCCTATCAACTCCCAATGTTAGTTAAAAACTCAGGGGATTGACTTGCTAAGTAATAACAGCTGCATGGGATGATCAATATGCCTAAGCTACAGTAGCCGGCACTTAACTTGGTAAGAGTCCTCCCCTTTTCCTCTCCTTTCTTTAACTTTCTTCTAAACAGACGTGTTTAAAATAAATTATGGAAATAACCGTAGAATAATTACAAGCAATCAAAGTGATATTTTTTTGTTGCACTAAGTGTACATGCGCAAACTTATTCCCACTACGGCAAAACCTTGCCAAGTTACGTGCCGCTGACTGTACCATCGCCGCGTTGGCCTCGTTGAATCTTTGACGGTCGTTACGGGTCATCAGAAGCCCGAAAGTCTCACACGTAGTCTTACCAAGGGGTATCGTATTACCCAGTAACTTAGTTGTGGACACCAGACAGACAGTCGCTCCATGTAAAATAGTATTCAGCGGTGTATTCAGCGGTGGTATTCAGCGGTATCCGGTTGACTGGAAGCAGCAGTGCCACTCTGTCACCATCTCGCCGTGAAAACTTAGGTGAAGTGAGCGTGAAGTGAGCTGTCAGTGTCATCCCACCTGATACTTTTTCTTTTCGTTTCTTTTTTTTAGAAAAACGTTGCCTCACACTAGGAATTTCTTCTGTATTGTGGATGCGTTTACAAACATTTAAACTCACATACACAAACAGCCAGACCCGGAACAACTACTTGTAGGTCATACAAATATTTTTTCCGTGCGGGAATTGAACCCGCGACACGCAGCGCAGCAGTCAATCGCTTAAGCACTGCGCCAACCGTGCCGTCGACTATGGATTGACCAAGAAAACATTTACAATCATAATCGAGATTATAATCATATTTTTTTATGCTAATTCTATTGATCATTTTATATAATTTCAAAGCTAGTAGGTATTTTAATTGTCAAAACATTACTATTTTGTGGGGTTTTAATCTAGGAAATAAAGACTAGACCTTATACAGGACTAAACTAATATTTATCTTCTGTCCTTTTTTTAATGAAATAGAAAGAAAAAGATGGACTGAACTTAAATTTAGTTTAGTTTGTGAAGAAGGGAATCGGTGCCAATTACACTAAAACTATACTCTTTACGATCCCATAACAGAATCCATAATAGAAATAATGACAAAACCTCAGTCCCTTCGCAATTTACCTCCTACTGCCACTAGAAAACGTTTGAAAAATAACTTTTAACTCGTAAAATAACAGATGAGGCTTTCGGACTTTAGGCTTTTTAACAGGGCGTCGTTGAGGTTGGGTCAAAATTACCCGACTGGTTTAAAACTTCAAATATTTTTGAAAGTACGCACGCGACTTTGCCGTTCTGTGCAGTAGCTAGAGTCAATATTGTACTTTTTTTGTTGTTGTAATTTTTGAGAGTTATTTTAAAAGTTGATTAAACTCAATCAAACGTTTCTGAATTATTATTTTTCTGTTTTATTGTCAAAACCGGAATACTTTTATACTGATACGAGTATATATACACACACTACTACTACTACTACTAAAAACTCTACTACTTTCATAGCACAGCTTATGAATTTACTTAAAAATTATGGAAATACCATGTATAAAATATAAATGGGTAATATTGACCCACCTCAACGTCCATGTAACTATTTCCTACCACAATGACGCTGGGTTAATACATATGGTAGCAGAATTATTGGCAAAGGCCTTAAAACACAGTTAATAATAATAATAATAACGTTTATTTAAAGAAACTTAGACATAAATTACAAGATATTTTAACAAAATTATTTAAGTCAATACAAGTGGTGTAGTCATCTGTAGTCGAACTAGGCAGAGCCTGTATTTCGACTTTCAGCGCCAAACCCCTCGAGTGTTAAACATATATAATTAGCCCGTAACATTTCATTTGTATCTTGTACAATATCACTTTAACAATTGATAATATATTTTCTTTACATGTGGATTAGAGAAAGAATAAAAAGAAAATATATATACAAAATAAAAACATAAAAAGAAAAAGAGTTTGTGTAGTGTTTGCATGCAGGTTTGTTCAGTTTGTAAAACTTAAGTGACATTTATGGTGTGGGTGATGTACATGTGTTTAAGTTAGCCATAGATAGATAAGTAATGGAAAATTGAGGATGAGAGGCGGTAATAAGACGCGTTAGGCAAAGTATTTTTGCTTAAATTCCTGAAGTCCAGTGTTTTTAAATAGAATTCAAGTGTGACTTATCGTGGAGGCGCCTTGTCAGTTTCAGTGTCACTAATAAGGGGGCTAGGACCCGAATCCATATTTTATAAGCACCGTAATTATAAGCTTTAGTCACTTTTCGTGTCTTTGGGGCGTTCGTGTGAGGGGCCAATGGTTAAATAATAACAGCCGCACAGGTCGATCGACCAGGTTAAACTACGCTTGCCGCGGTTGGTCTGTGGATGGTGACCATCTTTACATACCGAGATCCCTCCGTGCCTCAGAAAGCACGTTAAGCCGTTGGTCCCGGCTGTCATTCGTAGATCTTTGACAGTCGTTACGGGCCAGAAGCCCGAAAGTCTGACAACCAGTCTTACCTAGGGGTATCGTATTACCCAGTAACTGGGTTGTGGAGGTCAGATAGGCAGTAGCTCCATGTAAAATACTGGTATTCAGCTGCATCCGGTTAGACTGGAAGCCGATCTCAACATAGCTGGGAAAAGGCTAGGCAGATGATGAGTCACTTTTCGTGTATTTCTGTGTGGCCACGTTAATCTTCTAAACTACGCAATAGATTTTGATGCAGTTTTTCCCGTCATTTAGATAATATATTCTGGAATGTTTATGTGTATAATACAATATTATTAAACTTACATCATTATTATGTAGTAAAGAAATCTCGATGTTTAGACATGTCGTCACATCAGTAGATACATTGCATCAGTGCGATGCTAGGGCAGACTCGCTACTGTTTAAACACATTGCTTGTTTTGTCACAGTTGATAGGTAAATCTGATACAAACCCTAATTCATTTTTGTTGTCACTGGTTAACCTAGTGATAACCTTCCAATCAACCAAAACTGTTAATAACAGGCATGTATTTAATCACTACTCTAATAATGGGGATTATTAGAGTTGCGATTTGCGCACAGTGGGGACTTTACGCTCCTAAAAATTATATTGGACACTATAATATAAATATTGCGCGTCCTTTTGTGAATCTCAAATAATTTATATTTTGGGGCCTTAAAAATACTTAACGGCTATGTAACTGCGACCAACCTGCAGGGTAATTGCGTAACTCACTATTAGTAGCAATACGTTTCACTTTGAAAGTTCAACAACATTCATTGCGTTATTTACGTTGATGAGCAGACACTTTTGTCGAACATATGGAGCAATGGATTAGCAATATGCTTCAAAATTATTCAAATTGAGAGTAATAGTGTGTTACGTAATTAGGGTGCTAGTGGAGGCACCCTTCTAACTTAGTTGTGGCCAACTTTGAGAAAAGGCCAGACAGTTAAACAGAAACCCAGTTATTAAAAAAAACGTGCATCATTAGAAGCTCGAAAAGTTGTTAGAGGTTCAGTCATTAAAAAAAAGGGTTTATCAAAATCACCTTTCATATTTAAACGAAATGTTTATTTATAAGTAGATCTTTTAAGACCCTTTTACACGTTAATAGTTTTAAAACTAGATGGCTCCAGCATTTCCTAGCCGATTGGTCGCTGAGAAGAAATGCCGAAACAAACTCAGAGGCCGTGGTCTCTTTTAAAGTCCAAACATTATATTAGTGATACTGATTACATCACTCTTCAACGTAGTATCCTTACGTTGCCCCAACACCTTTGCTAGTAACATCAAAGAAGGAACGCCCGACCGATAAATAAAACAAACCAGATGTTAAGTAAAGCATAGACTGCATCTGCAAGTTCTGACAAAACGACAGACTATTGTTGTTATTTTTTAGTTCGTCAGTGACTTACTGTTACAGCGCGGCGTGGAAATGAATTATCTTTCGAGTGTACTCCAAATCAAAGTTGCATCTGCCGTAGTGAGGGGAAGATATCGATCAAACGGAGAAAAGAATCGAGAGTAAACGAACCTACGATAAAATCAGTGTTGGGTAGGTACACATGTTGGTACACTCATCACTCATCATCTGCCTAGCCTTTTCCCAACGATGTTCGGGTCGGCTTTCAGTCTAGCCGGATGCAGCTGAATACCAGTAATTTACATGGAGCGACTGCCTATCTGACCTCCACAACCCAGTTACTGGGTAATACGATACCCCTTGGTAAGACTGGTTGTCAGACTTTTGGGCTTCTGACTACCCGTAACGACTGTCAAAGATCCACGAATGACAGCTGGGACCAACGGCTTAACGTGCTTTCCGAGGCACGGAGGGGTCTCGGTATGTAAAGATGGTCACCCATCCACAGGCCAACTGCGGCAAGCGTAGCTTAACCTGATCGATCGACCTGTGCGGCTGTTATTATTTAGCCACGGGCCCCTCCTCGAGGTACACTCGTCACTGTGACTAGAAAATATATCAAGAAAACGTAAAAGTTGAGAATGAAAAGATGTTAGAGTACGCTTGTACAGACGCCAGCACATCAAGCTACCCGAAACTGTCAGATTTTCCCAATCAACTTTGAACCTTATGCTTTAGCGATAAAGTTGCAAATCTATTAAAGAAATCTGACAGATTGTAGTAGCTTGATGTGCTGGCGTCTGTACATAATCACTGTAATTTGTTTATAATTGCTTCAATCAATTTGTAATTAAATAACATCACTTAGTCTCGATTTCATTTTTTACTTTGTTATACCTAAGTCTGGTCTAGCAAAAGGTAGTTAGCTAGATAATTTTATGTTTGAAACAGACCCTAGCACATCAAGCTACCAGAAACTGTCAAATTTTCCCAATCAACTTGGAACCTTATGCTATAGCTATAAGGTTGAAAATCTATTAAAGAAATTTGACAGATTGTAGTAGCTTGATGTGCTGGCGCCTGTACTTCATTTATTAATAAAGTTTTTTAGTGTCTCAATTCAACAAACCTATAAAATAAACATACATATTTTTGTCTTAAAAATTGTGGATACGCGCGGCAACGTATCAAGCTATACATTTCCAGTTTTAGTTGATCTCGCATTGTACAGGTTTCTGGTACTCCGTATGTCTGTTTATATTGGAAATGTATGGGCTTGATATGACTAGCAAAATCATACGAGCAGGGCTTTACTTCTACCTTTGTTTTCTCATCTATCGATAGGTCCACTATCGACACATGCACACCCCAAATCAATTGCAACCGTAGCCCGAGTTTTTTCGTTTGTTAGTAGTTTTGATATTTTTTATCCTTTTTACCCCTTTCGAGGATTCATTTTGGACATTAAAATGACCGCAGATGTAACGGGCAGGTGTTGCCACGCCAATAATGAAGGAATCGCACTCAATCGGGCTCGCTATTATATTTTTATGGCTATAAAAGTTTGTGCACGGTCATTTTATTTGGTGGTTAAGTATTTTCGTGGTTTGTTATACTAATTATTTTCTTTAGCAGATGCTTGAGTGTTGTTTTATTTCGGAGGTGAACAGTTATTATTTTGCAGTCTGTAATCTCGTTTCAGTGAAGATGAATTCTCAGTCGATCATAATCACTTATTCATTTGTAACGTACGTGTTTAATAATTTCTTTCGTCTTTGTTTTTTCTTTGATACTCTGTGAAAATTTTGGCCTTCTGCACTTTTATGAGCTGATAAAGAAAGAAAGAAATAAAATGTATTTATTGGGACTCGTATAGAAAAATCACAAAGTAAACTAAACACAATCATAGAAACATAAAAAAACGGTCAAGTGCGAGTCGGACACAAATTTGTAGGTATGTAAGTACATAGTTTTAATTTGGTTTTGTAATGTAACTACGAATTTACGGTTTTTGGATGTTTTCCTTTTCTTTCGTTACATTACATTGCTTCTTGCCAAATTTCATGATTTTAGGTCAACGGGAAGTACTCTATAGGTTATTATTTCGGAAGATAAACGCCCGTATCTTTTGATTGTGCTGACTTAGAAGATTGATTTTTTTCACTGCTTCAAGGGATTGCAGATTTGATATTCATTTCAACTTGATAACTTTACGCGTTCCTAAGAAAAGGGTCTTGATTGATGGACAGATAGACGGACAACGAAGTGATTTTATAAGGGTTCCGTTTTTCCTTTTGAGGGACGGAACCCTAAAATATCTGTTTCATAGAAAAGTGCAATCCTTACGCGATTAAAACGTATGGAACAGCATTTTTTTTTTTCGGAAAATTTCAGCGTTGGGGGATGCAGACTCATGTCCTGAATCCATGGTAACAGTTCGCACGTCGATGTCCCTGTAAACTTATATAATTCAAACTAGCATCAATCACCTGAAAAATACATGAATTATTTAAATTATTATCATTATAAAGGAAACGAAAAGTCCAAATAACTTATTATTATAATATCGAAACAAAATAGGAAGCTTTACAAAATACTTGACGGAAAGAATCTACTTCGGTACTTACCTCTAAGTAGATACAAGTGTTACTGATTCCATTCCACAGACGTATGACACTAAAAGCCGGATGATTCTGGAAAAATCTCACCGTGATAACAAAGGTGAAGTGAGCTTAAAGTGAGCTGTGAGTCATGCTGATGCTAGGGATTGACACTATTGACGACTCCCTCCACGCTCACTTCACCCAAGTTTTCACGGTGAGACGGTTACAGAATCGCACGGCAGTCCCATATAATAAAGTAGTATCCATTACATTTTATCTAAATAAAAACACGTAATTAAATGCAAATAAGGACGGGCTGACAGCATGTCGATATAATTCAAGACGTTTTATCGACTATCGACAGTTTGCGTGTGGACTTATCAAGTTTATGGTTGTTCGTGTGAACGGTCTATCGGTGGAAGTAAGTCAACGTCGCACTAATTGTGTCGCTGTGACGACTTGTGACGATATATAGATAGTTTCTGACGGTATACTGATGCATCTCGATACTTGTAAAATGATAACTCGGGTTTTTGTGAGCGTTTTTTTTGCGTGTTAATTGTTGATAAGTAACTTACATCTGTAATTAAGTTAAGTCTGTCTTTCCTTATTTGTTATCTGCTTGTCTTGTTTAAGCCAAAAAAGACGCCTAAAAAGATTTTAACTGACACGTGTCGCTCTTTTCGATACGTTCCTCATTTGATAACAGTTAATGAAACCAATCTTTCAGAAGGGTTTAAATCGTCAAAATGTAGGGAACAGCTAATTTTCTTTTCGCGATTTCTGTTTTGGTCCCATAGTAAAAATTGTTTATAATGATGAGTACAATGACCCCTCATGAGGTTGTGCGTTAATTAAGTTACAACTTGTACATGTGTACAAATAAGGTAGAAAATTCTTAAACTACCTTTTTCAAACTGCATAGTATCAAGAATGTCTGGTCAAAGCAGGAGTATCGATATTTTGGACTGTAGCGTTACAAAATCAAATAATAACGCTCTACATTACGGTTTTAATCGTTTGAGATTGTACAATCTATCGTAGAAAACCATTATACACTTGTTTAGGTCAGTCATGCCGTAAATTAAGGGAGGTTCTTACCATCCATTATAACTATAACGTTTAACCTACTTTCGAATCGTGAGCGAATTTATTATTATTTGCAAAATTAATATGCGGCACTTATCAAATACGGTAAGGTGTGAGAATGTCGCCTGCGATAGTGCAACACTACTGTAAATTACGAAACTTCATGTCAATATAAAAACAATCTTATTTCATAGGAATAAGAAGCATAATAATTTAGCAGGCATGAATGTCATAAGTTTGCAGAATGTTATCAGTCACCAATGCACAAACCGATCTACAAATCCCTAAACAAATTTCTACCCAAGAAACAACCTTACAAGGTACCATATAAGGGTCACAAAAACGGTATCAATTCAAAAGTACAGTTGGCAACATAATTATCGAGTCACGTGACAAGATTGATGCATGTCAGTCCGTCACGTCTGTCCATATCTTCACGCTAAGTGCTTGAGATGCCGACCAGAATGCAAATGAAGTCGTCCCAGTATAAATATAAGAGCACTTTACACATGTTTATGATATTATTGTTTATCTGTACATGAAAGTGTATCTGTCAAAACAATTTATTTATGCACCGTTTGGGGATCGTGACTGAAGTGGTACAGTCGAGGCAGGAAGTAGATGACCTAGTTTTCAAATTGAACAGATGGACGATGGACGATGGTCCTAAGATGAAGTGCGTGCACGGTGCAGCATTAGCAGAGGTTGGATTGGATATAGAGGAAAATGAAGTAACAGTTACTGTTACATCACTATAATAAGGCTTAGTTGATATCGATGACGATGGCGATTACATGTTCGTTTTTTGACGTGCAAAATGCCTGATGGTTTTGTTAAAGATTGTAGGTCAGACATGGATTCAAATGGCACAGGAACTAAGAGGAATAACACAAATTATGGGAGGCCTATAAATCTAGGATTTATAGCCATGCTATATTACGACCTGTTGGTGATGATTCAAAAATTCTTCAAAACTTACATAATAATGTACAAATGGATGGAAGTACCTTGTAAGCAGAAATTGAAGCCTATTTGTCAGTGAAAATTCATAAAAGACCCCATTTCAAATCTCATCTAGATTACCTATATCTCGTGATCTATCTCAGTTTCTGATTGACCGTCAAACGCACTTATGGTATCAACACACCCCTTGTCACCTTGTTCCTTCACAACCTACATTTTACTCTAAAAAAGAACCACATGTACCTGCATCATACAGTCACACTATAAATACAGGTACACATATGTCTGTCTCACACCAACTCAGTCGGCTTATAAAAATTTATAGCAAATTTTATGTGGCTGGAAAGGGACACACAGACCTTACGCGTTGATTAGTTCCTCGGAATTCTCTCAGAGAAGAAACAGCATGGTCAGAAGCCTATAATTATCTAAAGCGAAACAGTTTTCGGAGAGAAACGATGTTTTAGTTAAACGTTTTTTAAGATCTTGTTTTGATTTGTTACCCAAACATTAGTTGGACATGCAGCTTGATCGATCGCCCAACAATCGGTAAGTTGGCAATGAAATATTGGCGATAATTTGATGACTTAGAGTTTGTTTGTGAATACAATTTATTTGGATGTAAAAATGACTTATTTCATTGCTGTGGACTGAGACTTTTTGGTAGTTTTGAACTGAACGCTGTCGAGAGTTACTTTTTTTAGTAGTTTTATACTGAACTTGTCAAGAGTTTGGATTTTTTAGTAGTTTTGTACTGAAAGCTGTCAAGAGTTTTTTTTTTTTTTTTGGTAGTGTTAAGCTGAACGCTGTCAAGAGTTTAGTTTTTTTTGGTAGTTTTGTACTGCACGCTGTCAAGACATTAGTTGTTTTGGTAGTCTTATACTGAACGCTGTCAAGAGTTTAGTTTTTTTGGTAGTTTTATACTAAACACTGATGATATTATCTGTGTATTTAGTGGACATTGAGTGCGTATAGTTAGTAGTTAAACCATTGATATTGGTATACATCTAAAGGAACAGTAAGACAGGCGTGATGCGACGATCTTCATGGAAATTGTTCTCCTCTTTCTATAATGTTTTCATAGAAATATTTCTACTAGAGTAATTTTCTCACTGTCACGTCGAGCTTGTCTGTCATGTCATTGGAACCTGCCTTGAAATTCCAGTACCGATATTGCAAATCATATTGCGTTTTAGTTTCATAAAAGTGCAATGAAATGCTCTTTGATACCTTCCATGTTTCGTTTCTTGTAGAGCACACATCGAAAACTTCATATAAAATCACCATCATAAAATGTTATCAATTATCTTTTCTCGTTCGTAATCCTATCCGTCCGTGTGTATAAAATGTGAGGTTGTACCAAAATGGCCGGCTCTCTTGTCATGCTACAATGGGACTAATTAAGAGCCCTCGTAGTTAATTAGCTCCGGGTTTCTGGTAATGCCATGGAAGTTAAAATTTTGCTTTGTCTTCAGTTATGAATCGGGAAAAGCAATTTGTTTGGTGCATTGAGAAATAAGAGTTTTGCGTTTTTGTAATCAGTTTTTCTGAGCTTTATTCCTTTGTTGTCTTTGATTTTCAGTAGTGTCGATATTTTTGGAATTATTTGTTTGATTCGATACTAAAGAGAAAAATAATAATAATATTCCACAACTTTCACACAACGCCATCTAGTCCCAAACTAAGCAGAGCTTGTGCTATGAATACTAGACAACTGATAAACATACATATATATTTCTAAATATATAGTTAGAAGAAGAATAAGAAGAAGAAGAAGAAGAGAATAGAAGTTTTCATCTTACGTAATAAGTTTTCGTCTTTATCTTATTTCAAAATTAAATAAAGTCCTCTTCTAAAGGGAAAGTATCCTAACACTAGTAGGTATTTAGTTACACGGTATATTTTTTTATCGTAAGAGGTGACAAACTGCTTGGATACCTACAGTCAGACACTGCAATAGTTTTTCTAATGGTACTTAGCTATTCTGCCATTCTTTGGTCACAATTTACCTTGTTGATTAGAAGTATCCGTCGAAGGTAAGGTTAAAGAATATCTTCATTACAATTCATTTAAAAAAATGTCACGTACGGCACGTATGGTCCAGTGATGAAGTCCTCGCCTCTCATACGTCACGTTGTGGGTTCAAATTCAGACAAGTAGGTATCAATGTGACATTTAAATTCATATATACTTTCTATGTTTATCTAAGTTTACTGAGATCGGTGAAGGAAAATATCGTGAGGAAACCTTGATTAATAGGTAATTGAGGTACAAAATCGCCAACCCGTCTTGAGCGAGCTTGGTAATCAATGTTTGTGCCTTTTCTTAGTGAGAAGAGACCTTTGATCTGCAGTGGGACAGTAGTTGGCTGGTATCAAAATGTAAAAATATACATCACCATATGCCTAGCCTTTTCCCAACTATGTTGGGGTCGGCTTCCAGTCTAACCGGATGCAGCTGAATACCAGTATTTTACATGGAGCGACTGCCTATCTGACCTCCACAACCCAGTTACTGGGTTATTACCCAGTAACTGGGTAACTGGTAACCCAGTAACTGGGTTATTACCCAGTAACTGGGACAACCAGTCTTATCTAGGGGTATCGTATTCGATACCCCTAGATAAGACTGGTTGTCAGACTTTTGGGCTTCTGACTACCCGTAACGACTGTCAAAGATCTACAAATGACAGCCGGGACCAACGGCTTAACGTGCTTTCCGAGGCACGGAGGGGTCTCGGTATGTAAAGATGGTCACCCATCCACAGACCAACCGCGGCAAGCGTAGCTTAACCTGATCGATCGACCTGTGCGGCTGTTATTATTTAGTGCGACAACGGGTCAGCCACATATGTTGAATGTTGTACATCAAAATATGCAGGGTCTGTCCGGCAAAGAGCTAGAGTTAAGTTTATTTATGGAGAACTATGATGTTCAGGTGTTATGTTTGACTGAACACTGGTTGAAAGAACATGAAGTAGTGTTTATCAATGATGATAACTTTACCGTACAGAGTGCATTTGTGAGAAAAAGTGCTATTCGCGGTGGCTCTTTAGTTCTTGTTTCAAACAAGTTGAAATGTAAGCAACGTTTAGATTTAGTTAATCTTTCAATCGAGCGCACTATAGAGTTGTCTTGTGTTGAACTTGAGCGATACATTATAATTTGCGTTTATCGACCCCCCTCTGGGGATTTTATTAGTTTTGAATCGGTAATGGAGGATTCTCTCAATAGGTTGAAATCAAGTAACAAAAGTATTATTTTATGCGGAGATTTCAATATTAATATTTTAGATGTTACTCCATTAAGTATTAGACTCCTCAATTTGTTTAAGTCTTATAATTTAATTAACTTGTTTTTTGAACCTACTAGAATCACGGCATCTTCGTCAACCTGTCTTGATAATATATTTAGTGTTTTTGATGCCAAAAACAAATTAGTCTTAACTGACTTAACGTCCGACCACTGTGGTTTATTAGCTAGCTTCCCCATGCCATTACATAAACAGTCGCGTAAAATTGAATGCAGGCCTTATACAGCTGCCCGTTGCAAAATGTTTAAAAATAATATAGCTCATAGAATTACACCATCTATAGTAGAACACGAGAATCCTAATGAAATTTATGGTGCCCTTTTTGATGTTGTGCAAAAAGAGTACCAATCTACTTTCAAGACCAAAACTATTAATATTAATGGATCCTCCGTTGGCTTTAACCAATGGGCTACTCCGGGTATTTATAAAAGTAGAGCGAGACTATACGAGTTATATGGTTTGAAAAAATACAGGTTTGACACTCCTTTCCTAGAGTATGTCAAAAATTATTCAAAATTATTTAAAAAGATTAGTGCTTTTGCTAAATCGAAATTTTTAAGCGATGCTATTAAAAATTCTAATAATAAAGTAAAAACGACTTGGAAAATTATTAACAATGAAACTGGTAAATCGGTTAAACAAGAAAAACTACTTGAGATTATGGTAGATAATAAATTAGTTAATAAAGCTGCTGACGTAGCTGAAGCTTTTAATGAGTTTTTTGCCAACATACCTATAACTACGACTCGCTCCTTAAATTCGTCCCCGTCTAAAGCTGAAACCCTTTTGCATAGTAGTGTACCTAAATGTATTCGTTTATTTAGTTTCGAACATGTAACCCCACATGATGTAGTTAATGTTTTTAACCTACTAAAGTCTAAAAACACCGGTGACTATTTATTTATTTATTTATTTAATTTTAAAGAAAGCTTACAGACTAATAACAATTTTGAATTTCGTACATAAGTAGTGACATTTGCTAATTACAAGCTTACACATATTGACTACTGGGGCATCTCCATTAAACTTTTAAGTAATATAATAGACATCGTAGCCCCCTATCTAGCTGTTACTTTTAATAAATGTGTTGATTTAGGAATTTTTCCTGACCTCATGAAGAGTAGTAAAGTCATACCTTTATTTAAATCAGGTAATAAAAACGACGTTGGTAATTTTAGACCTATTTCCATCTTACCTGCATTTAACAAAATATTTGAAAAATTAATACTCAAGCAGTTGCTAAGACATTTTAATTTAAATAGCCTCCTTCATAATGAACAGTATGGCTTTACAAAAGGTCGTTCGACTACAGATGCGGGTGTTGCTTTGCTGAAACACATATTTAACGCATGGGAGAGCTCGCAAAATGCTATCGGAGTTTTCTGTGATCTTTCCAAAGCCTTTGATTGCGTGCACCATGACACGCTTTTGCGTAAACTAAGTCATTACGGTGTCCAAAACGAAGCTCTCAACGTAATAAATTGTTATTTACATAATAGGTTCCAATGTGTAGATGTTAATGGTGTGAAATCTTCCGCGCTACCAGTTCAGTTAGGTGTACCGCAAGGCTCAATACTGGGTCCATTCTTGTTCTTAGTGTATATTAATGATTTACCATTCCATTTAAAGGGAATCTGTGACGTTGTACTGTTTGCTGATGAAACATCTCTTATTTTTAAAGTAGATAGGAATAGACAAGATTTTGACGACGTAAACAGTGCACTCTCAATAGTTACGGATTGGTTTACGTCAAATAACCTAGTTCTCAATGCCAAGAAAACGAAATGTGTAAAGTTCGCCTTACCGAATGTTAGAAATCTAGGACCCAACATCGTCTTAGATAAAGAGGCGCTTGAAACTGTGAGTTCGGCAGTTTTTCTGGGAATAACAGTAGATGCCAAACTTCAGTGGGGACCACATATATCGAGCCTAGCAGGAAGGCTCAGTTCGGCTGCCTACGCCGTCAGGAAAGTAAGACAGTACACTGACGTTGATACAGCTCGTTTAGTATATTTTAGTTATTTTCACAGCGTTATGTCCTACGGTATTCTGCTGTGGGGCAAAGCAGCTGATATACAAAATATATTTGTTCTTCAAAAACGAGCTGTTCGAGCAATTTACCAGCTAGGTGCTAGAGTTTCTCTAAGAGATTTTTTTAAAGATATTGGTATTCTCACGGTTGCATCACAATTCATCTTTGCCAACATCTTATACATTAGGCAAAATATACACTTGTATACTAAAAACAGTGATATTCACAATGTTAACACCAGAAATAAGGACAAACTACGTGCTCCCTTTCACCGGCTTCATAAGGTTCATAACTCATTTGTTGGTCTTGGTATAGCATTTTATAACAAGCTACCCTCTTCTTTGCTAGATTTGCCTTTTAATGCATTTAAAGCTCAAGTAAAATCTAACCTTTGTTCAAAGGCATACTATTCTATCAACGACTACTTAAACGATAAGAATAGTTGGTCGCCCTGATTAACTCAAGACAATGTTTATGTTCTTTCTCCAGAATTAATTTACAAAGAATTACTGATAGGTTATATGAGCTCATTATACAATTGTTTTTTTATTGGGCTATATAAGTCAAATCAGTTTAATTTAATTTTAATTTTATTATTAACATAATCAACCCATTGCAATGTTTTCTAATGAGTTGATTGCAATATGTGGTTAGCTAGTGACCTCGACAATTGATCATATTATTCTTACCTGAGCAACCGGCAGCAAGTTCGTCATGCTCCCTTAGATGTCACTGCTTGCGGTAGCGTCGGGGGTCGGGTTGTCTCCTTCCCTCAAATATGGCGAGGGGGGTAATGGCTGACCTTTGCGTTATGCTCGTAAACGGGTGCTGCTTGTGGTGACTGGTCGTCTTGCTGACCATGGTTTTATCATTGTTATCATTATTAATAACTTGTTTATTTAGTTTCCTTATGGTCCTAGTTTATCATTTATGACTTCAAGCGACAGCTATGTAAACTGAACCCAGCATTGCATAAATATGTTAGCGGTCACGCCCTTTATACCTGGAGGCTTTTATTTAATTTCCATTTATTAATTTTTGCTTGAGTACGTATAGTTTTTATTGTATTTCTTGGTATATTGGCGTTGCTAGCTGACATATGGCAAATAATTTAATTTAGCGTTCTGTGTCTTGTAATGTTAATTGCTTTGCATACCTTGTATTGTATTCAGTCAAGTATATTTTCTAACTGAACAGACAGCTGTGCTGCTGGGGAGTTTGTTGCGCCACTTCTTCTTCCCAGCGAAAGCACTAGGAAGTGGTGAAGGGCGGGCGTTTTGGGGGACTGTCTTTTGTAATTTTGACGTTCGAAAAGTGCTGATTCTCAGCCTAGTTTGAAAAAATGACTTTTGATTTGATTTTGATTTGATTTAGCCACGGGCCCCTCTATGTAAAAATATACAGGAGAACATAAAGTAGGCAATACACAACAGTCATACAATTTTACAACCACATTCTCATGGCAGTCTACTTACCACTAGTAGCCATTAAATACCTCATGACGTCACGAAGCAGTCAACATAAATATGATATGAATTAATGGAAGACGGAACTCAAAGCCACCGACTTAGATCACATTGCTGATAAGGCAGAAACAATGGACGGTCTCATATAACAATTTGTATACAAACGGCGGGAATCTCTTAATCTTTTGCTTGTTGTTGCTTGTCTTTGTGATTCGACGTTTGGTAAGAAGAGTTTTGATGGTTTGGGGTTTGAATGTGGTACAGTAGAAGAATATCATTTTGTTTTTCTCATAATTTTTGCGAAAGACGTCCACTGCTGGCCTAGGCCTCGGACATAAGCCTCACCCAAGCACCTCCACTTCCACCTGTTCTGTGCTTCCTGCATCCAACGGATTCCAACGGCCTTCCAACGCTACGTCTTCCGGTATGCGGTTGCCACTCCAGAACCTTTCGGCTCCATCGGCCATCTGTTCTGCTAGCAATGTGTCCCTGCCCTGCCCACTGCCACTAAAGTTTGGCCATTCTTCGGACTATGTTGGTTACCGTGGTTCTCCTGCAGATCTCTTCATTTCTAATTCTATAAATTTTCTCATTGTGATAATACTCAGATACGTCTGGTGGTGGCTTGTTAGTGGTCATTCCTGCTGCCATGTACCAATCCTGTTGGTTGGCAAATATTTTTTTCATGGTTTGAGCTGTCTTTGTAAAGTTTGTGCTTAACATACGGAAGGAGAACCACACTGAAAATATTTATGAATAAAAAAAAAATCAATTTTTGTAGCTTGGTTACTGATGTATATTAAAAAGTGAACTCCGACAAAACGGCAACATTAAGAAAATGATTGAGAACAATTTATTTATTTATTCTTCCTTTAATACTACGATCATGACCATTATTCATTTCAGTGTCGCTAAATAACTAATTATTCAATCGTTTACACTTTTTGTTGCTACCCAGCATTCTGATCCACCTTTTTCGTATTATTTGGCCTACAGTGAAAAAAACTCCAATCCGTCTTGCCTTTTCCTTTTTTTTGTCTGCTTCCAATCTAACCGGATGTAGCTGAATACTCGGTACCAGTATTTTACATGGAGCGACTGCCTATCTGACCTCCACAACCCAGTTACTGGGCAGGTAATACTGGGAAGACTGGTTCCCCTTGGTAAGACTGGTTGTCAGACTTTCGGGCTACTGACGAGCCGTAACCACTGTCAAAGATTCACGAATGACATCCGGGACCAACGGCTTAACGTACCTTCCGAGGCACGGAGGGGTCTCGGTATGTAAAGATGGTCACCTATCCACAGACCAACCGCGGCAAGCATGGCTTAACCTGATAGATTGGCCTGTGCGGCTGTTATAATTTAGTCACGGGACGCTTAAATGAAAAAAGTTACCTACATAATCATCCTATAATATTCCCACTGCTGGAACACAGGCCTCCTCTCTGTGAGAGGGAGTGGGCCGTAATCCACCACGCGGGCCGAGTGTGGGTTGGTAGATGTCACATGTCTTCGATTTTTTGGTTCTAGGACATGCCGGTTTCCTCACGATGTTTTCCTTCACCGTTTTGAGAGCAGTGGCGATGAAATAATTTACACAAAGTAAAGTGTCTGCTTGGGTTCAAACCTACATCCTACAACACGGAAGTAGCGGCTGTTATCACTGGGCCACCACAGCTCCATACTTACCTAGCTTTTAGCCATCTTTCTAATTGACCACACCTGCCAATAATGTCAAGGTAAAAGGATGAAAAAGAAGATTACCTAGAAACATGCTTATCTAATAAAATTAACTCCGCAAATTCCACAAAATACCAAAACTTGAGACATTCCGTGACCAATTTCGATACCAAGAATGACAGACAAACCATTACAAACCGATTTCATAGTTGTTATCAAGTACGCTGCGACATTTGCATACTACTCCACCCATCTCAATTCAATTCACAACTGTAAACATAAAAGAATAAAGTGGCTTTTTAATTGGCAGTTAACAGTGCAGATTGTATGCAAATTACAAATCAATGTTTGCCAATAAGCCGTAATTATTATAATGAGCGCGCGTTTTCATGGCCTTTAATGTGTTAATTGATCACTTAATAAATTAATAGCGTTGATTTTATTATTATGTGAGCAAAATGCTTGGTGAAAAAACTTAGTAGTAGGTACCGAACGTCGACGGTTCGCGGAAAACTGCAAGCGATCGGACGAATTGAGTAAACTATTTTCAAATGAAAAATACGGGGTAGTTTTTTGAGACGGGACAGTAAGGTAGGAATAGGACTCAAAAAACTCTTAGCATTTTCTTCAATTAAACCATTTTACAAGCCCTTTTGAATTGTCTAAGAGTGGGTCGGGTAGTCTGGAAGTTGAAGCTACTTCGAATAGAAATAACTCGTACTCTTTATTTTTTACACCATGAAAATTACAGATATAAATGTGGAAATTGGTAGGTTTTAACCGTTGTTAAAAGCCGCAAATCTACAACCAACTTACATTGTTAATAGTTACAGGAAAACATTCTTAGGAGACTGTCACTAACTTTTTAAATAATTGTTAACGGCCGTGCGATTCTGTGACCATCTCACCGTGAAAACTTGGGTGAAGTGAGCGTGGAGTGAGTCGTCAATAGTGTCAATCCCTAGCATCAGCATGACTCACAGCTCACTCTAAGCTCACTTCACCTTAGTTATCACGGTGAGACTTTTCCAGAATCGACCGGCTGCATTAATAAATTCTGATAAATGGTACAGTCAGCCAGATAAACGTCAATTCTAACGTTTTATTATAATGATGCCAATTTCATGCGGTTTCGTATAACATTATTAAAAGTCTGTTCAAGTCTAACTGAGGTTACTAGAAAAGCCACAAATCGCAACAAACTTTATCTATATTTTTCCCTTATCTATACACGTAGGTATGTAGGTATGTATGAGACGCCAGCACATCAAGCTACCCGAAACTGTCTAATTTTCACAATCAACTTTGAACCTAATGCTTTAGCGATAAAGTTGAAAATCTATTAAAAAAAATTGACAAACTGTAGTAGCTTGATGTGTTGGCGTCTGTACCTAATCTGTGACACGTGCCTACATATATTTGTATGCGAAAAAAAATGTAGTGTTTGCTCTATCCAGGGATGCTGTTACGTTGCTTTTTGGTGCTGCATCAGATGTTGTTGTGTTTGATGATGTCTACTCGTTAAAAATACTTCTTCTTCTCTCGCTGTAGTATTTTGTAACAACATTCTTACTTTAGAGTGTCCATGGAATTCCTTACCCGTTCTTCTCCATAGGAACCTCCTACACTTTGGAAAGGGCAACTAGCTTCGATTTTCTGACTAACTGACTCCTCGACAGTTCAAATGTGTCTGTTCCTATCTGATTGAATTGTAATACATACATTCTTTGTGTTTGAGTTTGAGTACGAGCTACACGAAAGAAAAAACTATGTTTGATTCCTACAGCATTCCACTGCTGAACTAAGAATACTCAATAGTGTCTCTCGGCGTTTGGACGTATTTTCCTGCTCTTTGGCGGAATCCCAGAGGGTGACACTTAGAGCCAGCGCAGACGACGTACATTTGTCCGCGGACTTTTTCGTCCGCCAAAATATAGCGCTTACAACTGCATCAAGTAACGCACACAAGGGACTAAAAATACCACGGACAAAAAGTCCGCCTCGTGTGCGTTACTTGATGCAGTTGTAAGCGCTCTATTTTGGCGGACGAAAAAGTCCGCGGACAAATGTCCGTCGTCTGCGCTGGCCCTTACTGTTTTTTCCACTGCGTAACTATGCTTTACCCAGACCCGTTACTTGGAGCTGGTCAACGAGCGATTTATGACCACTTTTGTTAACTTGGGTCTTACCTGTTAAAACAAATGTATGTATTATTGAATAAAATAAATAAATACACCTCTCCAATTGTACGCCATTGAACTCGATTCTCGGCAACTCTCATCCCACTGCTACCAGCCAATCTGCGAAGTCGCTCCATGTCGTCAAGTTTGGTTTCTTGGGAAATCTGTGTCCCAGATGAAATTGTAACTGTCAGTCCTCTATTACAACATATTTCTGATTAACATCGTGTTTTACAACCAACAGTATAGCATAATGAAAAATAGACAGTCCTTTTACTGTATACTGGGCAAGTTTACACCTGCTCAGAAATAGGAAATAGACGAAGTAATTATTATGCTACTTGTTTTGTTTACTAACAAATTACTAACACCTTGTTGTTTTTGAAGTGAAAGCTCGCGTCAGGACACGTGACCTGATCGAAAATTCGTAAGACGGATGGAGAGTAGACAGCCGGCGCGGCGTAGGAGAGGAACTACCCCCCCCCCTCTGTTTCTACGGCGCGATTTTCATGTTTGTGTACGATAGCGCAATAAATAAATATTGTGTTCTACCACATAAATGATAGTACTTTTATACCGATAATTACAGCAATTCGTGCAAAATTATTCCCTAACCATTCCAAAATATCAAAAATGAACAACGTTAATATTTTATTTTATTTTCGTGTTTTATTTTATTTTTTTATTTTTTATTTTTTTTTAATCTAACCCTGCTAACGCTATTCGTTGTAAAAATGTATGCACTTATGTCTGAAATAAAGATAAATTATTATTATTATTATAATGAGCCTAGAACATTCCCATTGCTGAGACACAATCCTCTTTTTTTTCTAAGAAGTGGATCATAAGTCACCACATAGGCCCAGTGCGGGTTGGTGGAGGTCACATGTCTTCGATTTCTTGATTCTAGGACATGCCGGTTTCCTCACGATATTTCCCTTCACCGCTTGTGAGCAGTGGTGATAGCATAAAATTTACACAAAATAAAGTGCCTGGCCGTTACCGCTGAACCACCTCTGCTCTTTCAACATAGTAACAAGAGTTTGTTCCCATCTTTAGTTATTAAGTAATAAACTGCTACAGTTAATTACGGCATAATTGCGTGCCTACTTTACATATAATGAAGACAGATGTCACTAGCAACAATTAAACTTCATTATTACCACGGGGACGCTAGTATCTACCATAATTTTTAGGGTTCCGTACCAAAAGGGTGTCAAAATAATCAGCCTATAAAGTTCCCACTGCTGAGACACAGGACTCCTCTCTTCGAGAGGGAGTGGACTGTACTACCACGCGGGCACAGTGCGGGTTGCTAGATGTGACATCATCATTTCTGTGCCCTTATTCCAATTATTTATCCGCGAGGTTCGCGCAATATGTCTTTTTAACCGACTTCAAAAATCAATTCGGATGTTTCTATTTTTGTTTAAATGTATTTTCGGGCATAACTCCGTCATATATGGACGGTTTTGCAATATTCTTATTTGAGTCGATAGAGGTTTATCCCGACATGATCCAATTTAAATTTCGTAAAGATCTGGTGATGTGTTTCGGAGACAAACAACGGAACTCTTCAATAAATACCAGTAAAACAACCGCGATTGCTGCTATCGCATATGTATGCATTGTTTACGCAATCGCACAACATAACATCACGTCTGTACCCTATAAACGCAGATACAGTACGCATATATTGCAAGTAAATTCTGGCATAACTTAGCTATTATTAAAAAGTGAAAAATAAAAACTTTTTTTATAAAAAAAAACAACCATCATCATCTGCCTAGCCTTTTTCGACCGACTTCCAAAAAAACACTACAAAGTGAAAAATAACTTTAGTTTCCGAAGTCGCTGTCAAAAAACGAAAATGCGGAACCAACGACACCGACTTCCAAAATTAAATTATTTTTCACTTTGTAGTGTTTTTTTGGAAGTCGGTTTTTTTTTTTTTATAAAAATGTTTTTTCTTCCATACTTTTCTATTAGTTGTCATCTCGGTAGTCACCCACTTTTTAATCATATGGTCATTCACACAGTCCAATCCAACCACATGTCTTCGAATTGGTTTTAGCACATGTCGGTTTCCTCACGATGTTTCGCTTCACCGTTTTGAGAACAGTGGTGATGAAATTATTTACACAAATTAAGGCGCCTGGCTGGGTTCGAAACCACGACCGTACTCTTAAAGTCGGTGCCGTTACCACTGGGCCACCACTGCGCTCCAAGGGTGCGAACGGGGCTCTATTACTAAAGATCCGCTCTCCGTCCTGCTGTCACAGAGGTGTATCTTTTAAACCGTAAAGGCCTCATTTACGGAGACGCGGGGCGTCTCGCGTCGCATGTGGCGTGGCGTCTCGCGGCGCGTTGGACGTTTTTTCTGTTTACGGTGGGGCGGCGCGTGAAGCGGCACGCATCATCGCACGCGTAAACACAAACTTATAGCAATATACGACCATGTTCATAGAGAAGCTAGACGGGAAGCGTGGCGGTGCCCGCCGCGGTGCACGCGGCGAATCCTCTAGCGTGTAGCGAAGCACGCCTCGGACATAGCTTCATCGAGAATTGCCGCTGCGTGCGCCGCCGTTAATGTAAACGTAAACGCCGCGTGGGACGCGTCGGTGCCATCCGCGGGCTCGGCCGCAAAAAACGCCCTAATTCAAACAAACGCGTCTAAAATCGCTTCTCCGTAAACGCACTCATACAACGCCATATATTTGAATTCAGTGCGGGCCGCGCCGCTCAACGCAACGCGCGACGCCCCGCGTCTCCGCAAATGAGGCCTAAGGCTACGGACACG